>CM067568.1:33592769-34085269 GCA_034336665.1 Luscinia megarhynchos | reverse complement strand
TTCTTTCATCCTGAAAAGGTTGTTCAAAGGTAGACTTCTGTTTGCTCTCGCTGAAAGACTGAGGGAAGAAGGGTGAAGAAACAGAGAACAGTCCAATTTTGTGCTTCTCGTCCTAATCTAGAGGCAGTATTTTTTAAATTAGGTATTAAAACTCAAAGAGTTCAATATAATTCTAGTTTTAAACCTTGAAAATTCTTGATATAACTTAGGAATGTAAAACAATCATGGTTTTAAGTATTATTTACCTTGATGCAAGAAAAGGAAACCCTATTTTTAGCTTTTAACTGTTGAAATTGTAAATGTCAATCCTTTGTAGCGTCTATGTTTTGAAGTATTCCTCTGAGGCTAACAAGTTGGAAGTCAATGCTGATATGTTACAGCCATTCTTTGGCTGAAAGATGGAATTAGAAAGCAATGTTGAAACTATCAGTGAGTAGAGCTGTAGAATTTACATTGTGTGATAATGGCTTACTGAAAGTGGAGAATCTTATTTTGGTGCCGGTGTCTCTGAATGTACTGCACAACAGAACACCAATCATAAATATAGGAATCAGGTATAGTTAGTCTCAATACCTACTGAATCCAAAATGAAAAAAGGCCAACCACCCACCCACAGAATCACAAAATTGTTAGAGAAAGGAACTTTGGAGTTCACCTGGTCCAGCCCCTCTGTCAAGGCAGGGTCACCTAGAGCAAGTTACACTTGAAAGTGTACACATGAAGAAACATGTCCAGGTGGGTTTTGGATGTCTTCAGGGAGTGAGAATCCACAACTCCCTGGGCAGTTTCTTCCAGTGCTCTGCCACCTTCAATGAAAAGTTCTCCCTCATGTTGAGGGGGAACCTCTTGTGCTTTAGTTCAGAATCATTGCCCCTCGTCCTGTCGCTGGGCACCACTGAAGAGTCTGGACACCTGCCACTGAGATATTTCTATGGGTTAACGAGATTCCCTCTCAGTCTTCTCTTTTCCAAGCAGGTCCAGCTCCCACAGTCTCTCCTCATAAGAGATGCTCCAGATCCCAAATCATCCTTGTAGCCACCATTGGACTGTCTCCCTGTAGCTCCTTGTCATTCTTGTACTGAGGAGCCCAGAATTGGACACAGAACTCCAGATGTGACCTCATGAGGGCCGAGTAGAGGGGCAGGATCACCTTTCTTGATCTGCTGGCCACACTCATCCTAATGCACCCCAGGATACCACTGGCTCTCCTGGCAGCAAGGACACACTGCTGGCTCATGGTCAACTTGTCATCTACCAAGACTCCCAGTTCCTGCTCCACAGAGCTGCTCTCCAGGAGGTCAACACCCAGCCTGTGCTGGTACTTGGAGTTATTCCTCCTCAGGTACAGGACCCTGCATTTGTCCTTGACAGCCCTCAGGTTTCTCTCTGCCCAATTCTCCATCACATGAAGAATTTTAAACTCATCCTAGTATTAGATGGAGCTATCACATATCAAACTCATTGCAATTTTCTCCAATTAAAGCTGCAACATGCACGTCATGTGACAGTAGAACAGTGATTCTTTTGCAGTTACATGCAATCAATGAAGTAAATATTGAAGCATTGCCTATTGGACAAATGAGAAAGCAAACAGCTTTGGTAGTAAAATGCTTTCCTGTATTTAACCTTAATGGCATCTCATTAAAAAAAAAATATGGTTTTGAAATTTAAGGCAAAAAGCATTTTGTTGAATTCAGTATATTTTTAATGAAACTTCTGTTTATCCATTTGTTGGTCCAGAGTCACCAGTGTTTTCACAATTAAATATTCCCTAGGATCTAAAATACTGCTATAGCATATGATGCCATCCACTTCTCTGAGGATCTTTCCCTTCAAATGGGCTAAATTTTACAAAGGCTGGCAAGAATAAACAACCATCTGAGTGTAAACTTTCATGGTATTGTATTGTACTGATGAGGTCAAAGTTCACTATTAAATTTGTGCTGAAGTGGTAAAGCATCCCCTAACTTGCCACTTTTTCATTCTTCTTTCTCTTCCCCAACACTTGTCTTTTTCCCATTGTCTGCTCTTCTGCCAGTTCATTTCCTGGTCCAGATCACTATACATCTGCATAAACACTTTTCCTGCCGTGAGGGATTAGAACACAATGTAAACAGTAACTTTGTCATATATCTATAGGAGCCTATAAAACTATACCTGAATGTATACAGAAAAGAATATCAAGGCGAAATAAGCAGACTATGTTACCTCTATATGTAAAACAGGTGCAACTGAAAGATAACCAGCCTTTAGAACAGTGAATTTTCATGCTCAGACCATTTTGAGATAGGGATTATAGGGGTATAGGAGTTTTTTTCTGAAACTCACAAGTCTAACCACACCACTGCACTTCCAGCAAGAATTCATCCAGGGTGTACTATGACCTATTTTGAGTAGAGTGTCATATTAGTTTACCAAGAACATTCCTTATGGCCTCAGTTTATACTCCTCTCAATCTGTTCTAAAAGATAATTTGATACTTTTGTTAACATCATACAATACTTTTAATTCAATAATTTTCTGAGTAAGAGTTTTAATGGAACATGATACAGAGAAATAGAATATTAAAATAGAATATTTTTAATTATAAAATTCCATAGTTGAAGTAAGGTTCTGAAATAAATTATTTGATTTGAGTGATAAAAATATTTACACAGGCAAATTTAAAAAGTGAGGATAGCTGGGCAATTGATACAATAAAGCACAAAATAATATCACTGATACTCTAATTTATAACACCAAGAACATTAGGTTTGTTGACTCCAATTTTAACTGAACAACGTTTTGTGGTACTGAAATTCCAGTTACATTTATCTCACATATTCAGATTACCCTCAACTGTTATTTTTGCAAGGACTAAGCAATATATAGTTTTTATACTAAGAAATTCTAAAATCACAAATAAGCAGAAAATGGTCTATCATTCTAAAGTTTATTTTTTATTTTAGTAAGTGGCTAAAAATTCTATAATTCATTGATAACACCAAAACAATTTGGAAAACCCCAGCTAATTGCCACATGTCTTGGATCTCTGGACTCTTAGTAGGACTGAGATGACATTAGTATCTTATCTGCAATTTGTGGAGCTAGTACCTTACTCTGTCAAATCTATTTCCATTAAAAAAAGTTTTCCTAATATGTTAACAAGACAATTAAATGCATGCAGCTTTGCTGGACACCTATTCATCCCTACATCATCCTGATTTTAGAAGAATCTGAAATATCTTCTTTCACTTCAACATCTAATGAAGAGATAGCATAATATTGTCAGACAGAATCAGCAGAAGAACTGGGAGGGGTGTGGACAGCAGGGAATCAGAATACTGTACCACTGTGTATCACCAATGGTGTGGAAGCATAATATCCACTTCCTTTCAAACACTTCCCAAACACACATTTTCCAAAATATTCAATCATTTTGAAGAAAATTAACTGCACTTACAAGTCTATCATTGGGTGAAAAAGTCACAGTAAGTTGACAAGCATAATTTATTTATGTGTTCTAGAATTAAACTAACAGATGTTATTAGAACTCTTGGCTGGGATGATGCAGAGTGCAGGCGTTTCTGTATCTATGTCAATGCCTAGTGATATTGCAAGGATTAAAATAAATAGCAACCTTTGAAATATAAAAGTGTATTTTTATTAAAATGTGAGATGATAATAGAAGCAGTTGAAGAAGCAGTTAGTAAAACAAGCAGAGGGAGTTGTAGCTGCAGTTTGCAAAGGATCTGGACTCTGCAGAAGCCTTTCAAATCAAGGCAGTGTGACATGGCAAGTGTGCCAGTAAAAATACAGGTAAGAGATACAGTTCTACTGTTCAAAATTTTAGACAATAATGGCTTTTTCAGTTCATCAGGTAAGAAGCAGATCCATGCATTGGTATAACTACACTGTCTTAACCTAGAATATTATAGAATCATGGAATATGCTGAATTGAAGAGACCCACCAGGATCATTAAGTCCAAGTCCAACTCCTGGCCTTGAAAAGGACCATGCCCAAGAATCACACCATGTGCCTGGAAGAGTTTTCCAAATGCTTCTTGAACTCTGTCAGGCTTGGTAACCACCTCCTTGGTGAGCCTGTTCCAGTGCCCAAACACCCTCGTGGTGCAAAATTTTTTGATATCCAACCTAAACCTCTCCTGATTCAGCTTCATGTCATTTGCTCAGCCCCTGTCACTGGTCATGAGAGCAAAGAGATCAGTGTCTGCTGCTCCTGTCCCACTCACAGGGAAGCTGTAGCTGCAATGAGGCCTCCCCTCAGTCTCCTCCAGGCTGAATAGATCAAGTGACCTCAGCCACTTCTATGGCTTCCCCTCCAGTCCCTTCACCATCCTCACAGCCCTCATTTGGATGCTCTCCAATAGCTAATAGTTATAGATATAGATAATAGTTAATAGATATATTTCAACACAATCAATCTTCAATCTTTATGGCACTATTTAAGCACACAAATTTAGGCATATACTTATATTCTTTTAACAAATGGGATCTAATGCATCAAACAACAACTTGAGAAAACAGACAACTTGAATCTGATTCTGCTGTTCCCTGCTATTGGAGCTGGTTTGTGTCATTACACAAAAACGTAGAGCACAAAATAATTCTTAACTCATATTAGTCTCAAGTGAGACTACAGAGCTCAAGTTCCTCCTCTCAAAGCAGTTTTTCGTTTTGACTCTAAGTAGCCATTGCATAAAATTACTAATATGAATCACTAATATGAAATTGTGTGAGTGCAAAAATTCATTAATGTGATCTTTATTTAAAAAAAATGAAGAAAACAGAAAAAAATTTTGCATTTGATTATATAATCTGCTAATCTAGTATTGCATCATCCATTCAATTTACTAACATAAACTTTCAGTCCAGTTATATTAGTAATAGTTTATTTTCTTTGACGTTTAATAATTTTAAAGAATACAAGAGTCAAGATTCCTCAAAAATGAAGTAATAGTTTTCATGAAGAGTGCTTGGTTTAAAAGGAAATGTTTTTAAAAAAGAACAGGTTTGCTGTTTTATTATTCTTTTTGTGCTACTCTAGGTTTTACAGTGTTTCAATAGACATACCTTTGCTACTTAATGATTAATATTTTTCAATCTAAATTGAAAATCCACTACAACTAACAAAAAATTATTCTTTCATTAATCAGGAACAATCATAATTTCCTCTCTCTCAACTTCCATTTCTATCATGACTTCGAATGTTTTCCGGTAAAGTAAATTGTAAATAGAGAAAATGTGTTGGTTTTTTTTCTCCAGGGAAAAGGTTTGTTATTTTGAAATTACTGCTCTGAAGATCAAAATAAAGTGACTGTTCACTGCACTATCCAAATAGGCTATCTTTGTACAAAAAAACCCTTTCATTTTCACAACTAAATTGACTAAAAGGCACTGTTACCTAGCAACATTCATTGTGTTTATGACCTTTCATCCAATCTGAGCTCACAGATGTGCTTCTGAAGCTAATATACATCATACATTCCCCACCTTCTTTGATGCAATATATGAGCCCTTAAAGCAGGCTGTGAAATGTCCTTTGTAAAAATCAAAAGAAATATAAAAATTAAGAAAAATGGGATGCTTTTGAAAATAGTTTAAAAACTCCAAACTGCAAATTTAAAATCTCTCTGCAGTGTGGTGTAATTTGTAGTAGACTGAAAATTTGCTAAGGAAGTTGTGGCCCTGCACACAAACATACTGGATATATGATTGATAAGTAATGAACAGACTGATCCTGACCCTTCTGAAGTCAAGATGTCTTAAAGAAACCTAAAAGAGAAAAGGTTTTTTGGTCTTTAAAACTTACTGACTGCCTGAAGGTCAGATAATAATGAATTTTTTTCATTAAAAAACGTGATATTTTTGGATACTTCCATGTTTTGTATACAAGAGTGAGGGCTACCCTCATCTCACTCTACATCTTCTTTAAGGGGTAGGTGTTGATCTCCTGGTGACCCATGGTAGAATATTCAGAAACTAAATGATGTAACATAAAGGGAAGTTCAAACTGGGAATTGGGAAATGGTCTTGCAAGGAACAAGGAGTTGAACTCAATGGTTCTTATGAGTCTCTTCCAATTTAAGATATTCTATGATGACTAAATTTAGTCAATAGAAGCTGTGTCCCTACATAGTCACAGTACTCTGAAATAAAATCATGAACATCATTGTATAGCATTGGAAGCTTAGCTTACAGGAAAATGTATCTGCTGCTTTTATAGGTCAATTTGAAAGTAAAAAGCACCATAAAAGTACTATAATTCTTGCCTTTTTCAGGTTTAGATAGCTTGCATAAACTCTTTTGCTGTTGCAGTTGTAGTTTAAAATTGCAGTATCAAGGGATGTTAGTTGGGTTGTATCTTTCCTTTCTCCTTAGATCTGTTCACAATTTTCTCTATTTCTGATTGGAAAGAATATGCTTTCTAACATTTCTATTGCCAAGAAATGAAAAATTAGAAATCATTTATTATGCAAGGTCAATACACTTTTTCCAGGTACTTCTTTTTTGATATAGCACCTGCAGAATTTGGAGGGTCAAATTTAGTTCTCAGTGTATATGAAGGTTGTGCAGCTGTCTCACCTTTCTACAGATGTATACAGAATTTTAATATATACTGTTCAATCAGCCAAAGTCCAAGCACAGGATACAATGCACAACACCATGACATACATTTTTCAAAAAAGAAAAATGCCAGTGTTGTGGATTTCTTCCATTATCCCAAAAATCTACTTTAATAAACTCAGTTCCACACACTGTCTGATGTAACTCTAGGCAATTTTCCATAACAGCAAAATGTTAACATAATCTCCCAAATGCCCACCACAGACAGATTTATTACATGGGAAGAATAGCTCAGTTGCACCTACCTATAGCTTTGTCAGAGCCAGAGAAACAGAAATTGAAACATGTTAGAGGTGAGCATTGTGCAAATTTTTAATTGTATGTCATTTCGATAATTAAGCCATTTTATTCAGCACATTTGAAAATCTGCTATTTTAGAACCTGAATGCAAATTTCCATGCATAATTATTCCCTCCTTCCTTGACTTGCTGAACACAAGCCAGCCTATGCCCAGGTGGCCAAGCAGGACCATGGCATCCTGCTCTGTATGAGCAGTAGTGTGGCCAGCAGGACCAGGGCAGTGATTGCCCCCTGGACAAGGTGAGGCCACCCCTTGAAGTGCTGTGTCCAGCCCTGGGGCCCTCACTACAAGAAAGACACTGAGACATGATCATGTCCGAGAAGGTCAGTGCAGCTGGGAAATGGTCTGGAAAGTAAGTCATATGAGGAGTGGTGAAAAGGAGGCTCTGGATGAAACCTTGGCTCTCCACAGCTGCCTGAAAGGGCATCGCAGGAATGGGAGGGACAGCCTCTTGTCCTTGGCAACTGGTGACAGGACAGGAGGAAATAGCCTCAAGCTGCACCTGGGGAGGTTTTGGCTGGACATCCCATTGGAACTGACTGCTCAGAAAGGTGATGGAGTCACCATCCCTGAAAGTGTTCAAGAAATGACTCGATGTGGCAATTAGTCCTACGGTTTATTTGGCAACGTGGCAATCAGTCAAAGGTTGGACTTGACAATCTCGGAAATCTTTTTTAACTTAAATCATTCTGTGATTCTGTGACTCCCACTCACACTGAAAAACGAAGTGTTCAGCGATCAGTTTCAAGTCATCTGGATAATTCCTCTGAACAATTACAGTTTAGAAAATGTAACTCTATTAATCTTCTTCCATTGGATATTGCTGCATGGTGAAGAAAAAGTAACCTTCCTGGGCTTTTCTTTCGAAAGGTTCCTGATCTAATTTACATATCTCTAAAATTGAAGTAAAATTTAAAAAAATATATACTGTCAATATTAAAGATATTATGAAAGATATTATCTTCCTTTAGGAAGGATACAACATATGTTCAGCCTCAGCAGAAAAAGAATTTTTTTGACTTACAGTTTCTATTTAGCCTCCAAAGGTGATCCTAGGTATACTAGGTATCCTATATATACTATATATGCATAATATTTTGATATACTTAAAAGTAGTAAATACATACACACACGAATGCACACAAGCCCAGTTCTTTATATTTAAAGAGAATAAGTGAATATTATGCACCAGTAAAGAAAATACACATTATGCTAATATGCTGATAGGGCTTGAAGACATTTCAACACAACATCCAGAGCAAAGAATTCTAGGAACTAAAGTTAATATCAGCTATAATTTCGAAGTGGTGTATAGCTGAAATAGTTGCAAACATATTTTAGAAATGGACAAAAAACCAAATGTTAGCAAGATGACCACTCTCCATCAGATTTACTCTAGTTCTTGCAACTTGAGTTCTGAATCCTTTTCAGAATTCTGGTTAAATAACTTGAAAATACTGACTGAGCACAGCTACAAAACCAGCAGCACAGCTTCAGAACTTGCAGAGTATGGAGAAACATCCAGGTGTTTCTTCACCTGGATCACTGTAGTGAAGA
Organism: Luscinia megarhynchos; assembly: GCA_034336665.1. Lineage (NCBI taxonomy): Eukaryota > Metazoa > Chordata > Aves > Passeriformes > Muscicapidae > Luscinia > Luscinia megarhynchos. Next base: position 34,076,784 of record CM067568.1, on the reverse strand, counting down.
CCATTTGTCAGCAGAGATCTTCAAAATCAGCATTCACTAAGACGTAGATAATAGGCATGCAACTGCTTCAGAAATTAGTGCATATTTTTCTGTTAATTTTTTAAGTTGTCTTTTCACCAAGTTATTTATTTGTACAGCATGAAATATTTGTGTGTCTCACCTGGCTTACTTTAGAATTGTATATAGGGTATTAGTGGTTAGGTGATTTACATTATAAACCTTAATCTTGGCTCCTGATACAATTAAAATGATAAAACCAGAAAAGCGGCAAAATGGACAATAATACAGAATCTTTCAAAGATCATGTTTCATGTCCTATGTTTTTCAACAGCAAAAAATCAGAGTAGTTGTTATGGTTCTAAGTCTATTTTTATGACTTGAACTTATGAATTTTCCATATGAATAGAAATTTTGAGAATTGTACAGAGAGCGAAAGTACCCTGAAGAGATTGTCTTGCCCACAGCAATATGACTTCAACCATTCTTCACATTTTTTATGTTTATGTGCTGTCTAAAAATTCCAACAAGTATTTCACAATTTCTCTAAAATATCTCATTGAACTCATTATTTTCCTAAAGTTGGGGTGTTTTCTTAATATGTGGCTTTTTAGAGCTTAGATTATCTCAGCCCAAGTGTTTCTCATCCTATCCCAAATAAACATAAAGGACTGGTCTTTCTCCTCAGGGGTTTCAAGAACTTTGAACATTTAAGTGGCCTGGTATTTCTGTGTGATTTCATCTCTAGATTGAGCATACCCATGTTCTTCAAAAATTACTGTATAAGTAGCATGTAGTAGTAGTAGTGCTCATGTTGTTATCTCCTTTTTTTGTCTTTTTCCTTCTCAGCTTAAGGTATCTTTTGAACTGAAGAAAGAAAATATTTTCAAAATATAACTGTGTTTAAATAAAGTCGTTTTTTTGCGTAGCCCATTATGAAAGTTCTTTTCCATCACAGCATGATGTTGTACTCAGCATCTCTAGATCCTCCTCCACAAAAATAAGAGTACACCAGTAACAGATTTGCAGACCCTCTTAGCTTTGTGTAATTTGAAAATCTGCTTCCTTCCTGTCCCACCACTTAAATCATTCATGAAAGGACAAAGTTGGACAGAACTATGGAATTATTTGTAATGAAAACCTCATGAAATGTCTTATGAGTTTGACTGCTTAACCTTAAATAAATAGTTTACACAAGTTTTTCAACTGCCCATTTAATCACCTTTTTTAGGATTTTGTTTAGACCACCATACTTCAACAGTTTTTAAAATTAAGATATAGAAAAAGCCTTAATTTTGTCAAGATTCATCATACCTACCACTGCCTTTATACTCTCTGTTTTAATAAATAAAATTATATGCAGTTTTGAAAAGAGATACTCAACAAGAAATGCCACGAGAAGATTTTTCTTTCGCAACAAAAAATTTTATTACATTTATAATTGCTTCTATGAATCTTTAATTACTATCCACAATTAGATTTAAGGGGAAAAAAACCTCATGGACTTTGGGAGTAAGATTATTATGTTTTACCCTTTAATCATTCCATTAGCATAAAGATAGCTTGGTCATTACAAAAAGTTCTGTTCCAAAGAAAAAAGTATTACTGAAGTTGTTTAAAATAGTGAATGGAGTTTTATTAATGATGAGTAATCTAATAATATTAAAAATGTTGTTGTTTTCTGTGCTATTTAAATCTGATCTAGTTTTCATTAACAAGACATACCTGAAATGTGCAAAACAGCACCTATGTTAGGAGTGCAGAAAACCCTGAACTCAAATGTTCCTTTATTTCTTGATAATAACAGCAAGAACAGTAAACAATTTCATGAGAGATGTGGTGAGTTGCACAGCAGAATCATACTTTAGTTAGTTAAGTACAACTATTTTTGGCAAAACAGAAGGGCAAAATTGTTTTAAAGAAGAAAGCAAATAGAGAAGAACAGATGGAAAGGCTTTTTTTCATTTTTGAATTAAAAGAAATTAAACTAGTAAAAAGTAGTTTTAATGAAAATGTGAGTTAAATGTCATTCTACAAAATTATTGTAATCTAATGAGGATATGCTGGATTTGTGCCTGTTTCTAAAAAGGCTGATTTATTGCAATAATCTGAAATCAACAAAGAGGACATGCATAATATGAGATCAAAATGCTATATATTACATACAAAAACATTTATTCAGGCAATTTCATTCAGAAGATGGTTTAAACAAAATAATTTAATCAAAAAAGAAACAACTTGCTATAAAGTTCAGCTTCTAATTCAACTAGAAATCTAGTTAAGAGTTAGCCTTCCATTAATAAGTCAATATGACCAAACAAATGTAGAGAAATAGAATTATAGAATGGTTAGGGTTGGAAAGGACCCCAAATGTCATCTGGTTCCAATCTCTCTGGAATGGTCAAGGATGCTACTCACTAAATTAGGTTGCTCAAAGCCCCATCCAACATGGTCTTGAACACTTCCAGGGATGGGGCATCTATAACTTCTCAGGGCAATCTGTGCCAGTGCTTCAACACCCTCAAAATAAAGAATTTCTAACTTACTGCCTTCTTTCAGGTTGAAACCTTTGTGCTTTGTCCTTCACTATCTGCCTGTATAAAAAGTCCCTCCCTCTCCTTCCTTCCTATAAGCCCCCTTATGGTGGATGGAAGGCTGTAATGAAATTTCCCTGAAGCCCTCACTTTTCCAGTCTGAAGGTCTGTTGTCTCAGCTTGTGTCTGTAGGAGAGGTACTCCAGCTCCCAGTCATCTTCCCAGCCCTCTGGACTTGCTGCAGCAGGTTCCATCTTTGCTGTGCCAAGTATCCCAGATGTCAAAGCAGCACTGCAGGTGAGGTCTCATGAGAAGAGGGGTAAAATCCCCTCTCAACCTGCTGGTCGCATTTTTTTGTTGTGTCAACTGCACTTCTCAGCTTCATGACACCTGCAAACGTGCTGAAGGTGCACTGGATGGTCTCATTTGTGTCTGTATTGTTAATGAAAATATTGAAGACCACCAGTCCCAAGACAGAGCACTGAGGGACACCACTCATCACCAGCCTCCACCTGGACGTAGAGCCAACTCTCTGGTTGCATCCACCCAGCCCCTTCCTAACCACTGAACATCAAATCTGTGTCTCTGTAATTTGGAGTAAAGGTTGTCATGTGGGACTGCATTGAAGTCTAGATAAATGACATCTGTCAGTCTGCCCCTGAGGATTGCTGCAGTCACTCCACCACAGAAGGTCACCAGATTGGTCAGGTACAATTTAGCCTCAGTAAAACAGTGCTGTCTGCCTCAGATTGCCTCCTTCTCTTTTAGGTGATTTAGCATATTTGTTGGGAGGATCTGCTCCAAGATCTTCCCAGGCACAGGTAAGGCTCACCAGTGAGTCTGAAACTTCTCAGAACTTCCTTTCTTCCCTTTTAAAAAATGTGAATGGCATTTCCCTTTTTCCAGTCACCAGGGACTTCACCTGACTATCTTGATATTTTAAATATGATGGAGTGTCTTGGCAAAAACACAACCCAGTTCCCTCAGGATCCTGTACCATAGACTTATGGCTACTTAGCTTCGTTATGTGGTTCAGAACCTGCTCTTTGCTTATAGTGGCAATATTTCCACTCCCCTCACACCCACGCAGAAAATCAGAGACTTGAGACAAGTGGGAAGCCTCACTGCCAATGAAGACTGGGGAAAGAAGTCAGAGAATCTCAGCCTTAACCACTGCCAGCAATTCACCCTCTTTGCTTCTGAGGGGGAGTACACTCTACTTGCCCTTTCTTATCTGACCTATGTATTTATAGAATCCCTTTCTGTTATTCTTCACATCCCTTGCCAAGTCCTGTTTAGCTTTACTTTGGTTTCCTGATCTCATCCCCATGCATTGGAACAGTATCCCTGTCCACTCCCCAGGTCACCTGTCCCTGCTCCCACTGGCTGTGAATTTCTTTCTTATTCCTCCATTTAAGGAGCAGATCCTTGCTCAGCCATTCTGGTTTCCAGCCTGCCTTGCTTGGTTTCCTGCACACCAGAATGAAGAGCTCTTATGCTCTAAGAAAAGTAGCCTTAAAGAGTTGCCATCTCTGGTCAGCCCCTCTGTGGATAGGGACAGTTACCTGTCTCATTCACCAATCTCATTCCCCAATTCCTTAAACAGCTGCAATTTTGGTCTCACAGATTTCAGAGTCCTGGCTTTGCTCCTTGCCAGGCCACACTTCTTCAGATCACAAACTCATCCAGGGCATGTTCACACCACCCCAGGCTGCCACAATCTTAACTCCTTTCATGAGCTCATCAGCACTGGTGGGGGTCACGTCCAGCAACAAATTTGCCAACAAAGTCCCAAACTGAAATCTTTATCAGGACTTTAATGCCTTTTCAAAAAGATAAGCAGAATGAAAGGTGGAATTGCCTCCTCATAAAGTCAAATGGGTAGTTCATATTCACCCACTACTCTCATCAAATGCCCCCATTTATTTCAGGGAAATGAGAGAGCCTCCACAGTAGCAATACAATAACCATTACATAGAATTTTAGAAGCAAAATTTAATTTAATTTCATGAACAAGAATATGGACATTGTCTTAATTCTATGAACTGTTCACCCAAACTTTTTTACATGAGCACAGTGTATATTCTATTGATGGTTCAGATTTGCACCCTGGTGCTGAGCAATGCAAACCTGCTCTTTTTCAAGCACTTCTCATTTTTTTATTATGTCTTGCAGCTACAACCCCTTTAGTAAGAAAGTGAACAGCCTCTTGTATATATAAGAGTTCACTTGGACTATATTTAAATTCTGGGACAAGAGTCAACGTGTAACTGCTCATTCACCTGGAGTCTATAAAAGACAAAGAAGGAATGGAATATATGAACATCCTGTCCAAACCTGAGTTAAGATGCATCCTGAGATTTATATCAGATCTGGGATCCTGAATTTCCCTGTTGAGATCTGAGGACCATCCAGACATATTTAGCTTTTGAATATCACTTCTATGGTTCAAATGTTTAAAGAAGGTGTCAGCTCCCTGTCAAAAATGCCTACAAACTGGGATCATCTAGCTGACTTGAAACAAAAATAACATGCCCATAATAAAGGATACATTTAAAAACCAGCATTTTGTTTTTCATGACACCTACCCCAATGTATGCACACACGAGAGGGTTTAAGACAACCACATACAAAAAAATTACAGAAAACATATGTATATTTACAGACCTACTAAACTTCATTGAATTTGAATGAAAGACTGCTGTAATTGGCTAACAAATATTTAAAACATATTCTAGAATATAATAGTTACACAGATTTGTTAACTTGCAGAATAACAACAGGCAGATTTTTAAAGATATTTATGTAAACCTCACCATCTAAAGGAGAGAGTACACAGAAGGATGTCATAAAAATTTGAATACATGTTTTTGCCCCAATTTGTTCCAGTATTGTTGTCATTACAATTCACACAATAGTTTCACACACTTTTTTTGATACCATAATGTAGAAGTTGAGTGAGTGAAAATGTCATTTTGTTCCTGCAAGAGAGCTAGTAAAGGCTGAACTCCTTCAGCTACATATCCTGAAAAATAACTTTGTGGTATTTTGTTGGGGGATGAAGGTATATACAAAGATAATAGCAAGTATTGAAGCTGTGTGCATAATGCATGTTCAGCCACAACATTGTTCAATGTTTTACCCATTGTTTAATCAGCCTTCTCTTCTGGCCATGTACTTCTGATTTCCATATGCTTCTATACTATCCATCAGACAAAAGCTGAATAGAAAATGAGAGCTTAAAAAATAACAACAGTGCATAAGCAGACTACTAGAATGGCATAATTAAGGCTGAAAAAAAGAGGGGACGAATACTGGGCTCTTAAGGAACTTAAGGAAAAAATGGTGGTAAAGGTAACTATGATGGGTGTTCTTGTGTGCCCCTGCCACAAGGACAAAATCACTTCAAGCCTGAAGCTATGCAGAGACTGTTGGGAATCATACACTTATAGAATATGTTGAGTTGGAAGGGTCTCATCAGGATCACTGAGTCCAACTTAAAGACACACATACCTGAGGAACAATATCAGTCTTCTTTTGCTGAAGAAATTTGTTTTGCAACAGATGGTTTTCAAACAAGTCAGCAAGGTTATGAAAAATAAAACAGACACATGCCCCCTCAGGAGAAAAAGTTACAAAGAAAGCTTCTGCATAAGCAACAAAACCTGAGTCTTTTGGTTTGCAACATGAGTCTCAGTCCCAACCGTTTTTCCAGTCCCAATCTAATGAATCCCACTGTCCATCTTATGATATGGTTTGTTTTATCATTCTTCACTGAGTAGATGAAATATGTTGAGGTGCCCTTTTCATTCACTGGAATTGTCCTAAAATGGCAACAAATTATTTCAACAAGCTGTGTTTTGTTAATGAGTAGCATTATTCCAACTATTTAATGACATTATTATTTTTTAGGAGGGGCCAGAAAAAGATGACTGGCTATGACAGTAGAAAAAAACCACTGACCTGGCAATATGAGTGATAGCTGGCAGTTAAGACTATGCTCAGACACAAGATCTGAAACCATTTTGAAATTACTAGAATTCAAATCAGACTGTAAATCTTCAAGTTTCCTTATTACCCCTGGTGCATTTCAGCTTTATTACTTATGCAGATACTGCTTCTTTTGGGCCAGATTCCCAGTTTCTGATGAATACTACTTTGGCCTTAAGAAAATTTCAAGCTTCTCTACATACCATAAACTTTACAAAATTTCTCTTCTTGCTTCTTAATTTTGGTATTAGGTCTTTAACTATTCAATTTTTTCATATATCTCTTGCATTCAGAAAATTATTGTTTTAATAAATTTGTTTCCCAGCTTTTTTTTTTAGAACATCCTTTAAAGCTTGAGATCATAAAGCTATCAGAACTCATTAGGAACAGAAGAGGAGCTACCCTTTATTTCATTTTTGAAATAAACTTTCGGCCCTAGATTATAATCAATTAGAACACAGCACTTCTAAGTGGGGACGATCTAAGAGATTTAGAGGTAAATATATGACAGCCCCCAGCTTCAAAAATTGTTTGCCATTATTTTCTTCAATTAAGAAATGTCCTTTCCTTAAAATCCACGATAATCTGTTGTTGACATTCTAGTGTAGGAGATATAAGCCTGTAAACTTCCACAATTCCAATGACATATAGGATAGTATCTCTGTTAAGACTATCTCTTCCAAATAGCATGTAAATTTTTGTGATTTAGTAGTTTCTATAGTAACAATTTCTTCTTTTTATTTTTTAAGAGTAAATAGCTGTACACAATATTAAAAATTTACTAGCAGCACTAAATTGTGGTAACTTCTCTCCAAGTTTCCTTTTTAATTAAAAATGATACTTTTATTTCTTGTACCAAGAAATGTCCAATTTTTGGAGTGGTCAACAGCTAAATTTCTGGCTGGTGTTAAACCACCACACTTTCACTTTTACTATTTGACCTAAACAAGATGTACTGTCTTTACTGTCTGTTACACCCCAGATCCTTCAATTCAGAGGTTAAACTCAAGGTTCCATTATTATGTTTTAGCACAAAGAAGAAATCCACATTAGATACTCTCAAGGGTGAAATTCACACAGATGTTTACTGGCAAAAATATAGAAAAGCGAGGAACTTTGGTAAAGGACAGAATACAGTATCAAATTCAATATAAAACACTTATTAGGAAATTGCTAATTGTACACAAACAGCAGTAATTTTAGGAATTTCATCATGACCTTTTGTCAAAGACTATTCTCTGCCTGTGATCTATTTACTCTTTCCTTTTTACTGAAGCAGAACACATGCTGGTTTTAGCTATGAGTTTGATTTGTTTCCTAAAGACAGAGAAAACTCGAAAATAGGCTCTCCATTGGTTAGTGTTTTGTAAAAAAATACAGACACACATACCCTCATGTCTTTAGAATAGAGCCATTGCTGAATCCTACAGTTCATGCATACCTGTACATGCATACATATAAGAATCTGTTATGAAAAACTACTATTAAAATTGTAGCTACTTAGTATCTTCAAGTTGAAATGTTTGCACAGAACCTTTAGAGCAAAACTTTTTGATCTCAGACTGAAACGTAAGCTTTGATTCTAAACAGCATTTTTTGCACCCATGTTTCAGGGCCTAAAAATGTGCATATGTCCTTTTTGTAAACTTAGTCCTTCACTTTCAAAAGCTACAGGCCCACAAATAGCAGCTGTATGTGCTAATTTTGTCTTTGAAAATAAAGCTGACTAAATACCTCCAAAGTATTACTGAGATTTAGTGATCTTCAAAAGTTTTTTTTCCCCCTGTATCTTTAATTTCAGACACATACACATCAATGTAAATTTGTGGTTTAATTCCATCGTGAATTTGGCCTGAAATATAGATTAACAAAATTGGAAACAGCTGTGCAAGAAACTACTTTCCTCTTCCATTTATAGTATTGTATCCCAATATAAACTCCATCATTTTAATATAAAGTGATACCCCCCACTCTTCTCATCCAGATGTTTATGGATTTTTCACATAATCTTCAGTGAAATTGCCAAAATCAACAAAAAGTCTTAACATGTAAATTCAACATATTGTTTCATGTTCATTATGGCCTTTTCTGCCACAGTGCCAATCCTCATTAGGTTTCAGATTTACTTTGGTCGACACTGATACAGAAAAGAACTCTGACTCATCATCCCATTGTGGGCTAGGTTCTTATTTAATTCATTTTTGTCTGATTCATGAACGGTTGAAATCCTAAAAATGGTTCATGAATTGCTTGGGAGATGAGAAAATTAATAATAATGATCCAATTTACTGTACATTGAACCAAACTGATTATCATGCAACATACCGACAGACTTTTCCATGGCAAATGAGTCCTATAGACAGAGGTTTTGTTTCCCTTCATACTGGACATGTCATTATACTGTAAAATAATCATTAAGCTCTTAGGCCAAGATCCAGCAAAGTGCTTAAGTACTTGCTTAATTATAATTTTATGTGAACTCCAAAGTGAAACTACAGAAGAGTTAAATTATATTCTTTGTTATAGTTGTGACAAACTTAAAAGATACATATATGCTTAAGCATTTTGGTGCATCTTTTGTATATCTAAAAATGAGTGGTGCTATATAAATTCATAATGGAATGATTTTTAGTAGTCTATTTTCAAACTTTTATATGTGGAAATATATTTTTAAATGTCTGTAGCATATCCCCTGACAGGTCAAGGGAGTACATTCACCTCCAGCTGATCACAACAAAATAATTGCTAATTATCTCACGGGAAATAGTTTTAGAGGTCTTGATTTATGTGAAATCCTGAATTAAATGCTGAGGGTCACTGAAGGTTTTATGGCACTAAACCAAAGTTCAAATGAATCAACTATGCCGATCAGAAGCTGCCTACAAGAAATTAATATGGAATTTCAAAGAATGAGGATATGTCATGAACATTTTTCCTTTCCATCACTTAGTCACTTTATAAGTCAGGTTTCTGCCTGGATATTTTCCTAAGAGCTCATTATGCAAAGACTAGATAAATATTAACAAGGCTCACAAAACTTTGACTTAAGAAAACCACCAAGAGCAGTGACGAAACTTTATACTGTAACTCCAAGTTCATGAAATATAGAACCTTACCAGTGCAGTTTAGTTATTTAGTTATGCACCAGGTAGTACATCTGACGTGGAACCTGCTCCTAACACAGAAAGTTGAGTATTGTTGAGGTACCTCACTAAATTGGACCCTGAGTGGGATCACTGGTATTTGTCTTGGACATGAGGGATTCTCAAGCATTCTGAAAACTCAGAACAGATATTTCCTTCATTCTGCAGACAGAGACACAGAGGGTTTTGCTCCCATAATTCTAAAGTATTTAAGCATATGTAATTCATAAATGAATTTCCTCAAAGGCAGTGTGCTCCATCTGATAGAGGCTTTCAGGGAGGCAGCTTGGCTTATCCTGTGACAGAGTACACACCTTAAGGGCCTGACTGACTTTTACAGTGAAGGCTGGGTTGTGACATATGATCCAGAATCTTACCTTTTTCATTTTCATTGGAACTGCATTCCTAAGGATAAATGTCCAATTTGAAGACTTGCAAATTTGAGAGAAGTGAGATAAAAGTTGTCAGAGATTAGCATAAAAATTTCAGAAAACAATAATTGAAACCAGAATTCCTACGCTGCTTCTGAAGATTGATATCCCATGACAATGAGCTTTGATAAATCACTCTAGCTGAGGATCTATTCTTATGTTCTTTACAGAGTGTGTGTAATAAATCAATATACTGACAGATTTAAGAAAACCTCTCATTCTGCCTTCATTGCATGAGATATCTTCACAATACAGTTAAATCTCTTTTCAGAACTGGAAGTGTTCCACTGAGTGATGTGTACAGAACATTGCTTCCTTCCTCAGTAACACAAATATTCAGAGAAAATGCATTGTTCTCTGTTGAGTTTTATTTAAATTTCTTCTTTCCATGGCAGCCAAACCAATCACTTCAAGTGCTTTCAGAATGGCGTGTTAAAACCTCATCTAATATATAATGATGACAAAAAATTCATTATTTGATGGTTAGTTATTTTTAATAAATACAATATAGCATGTAAAACCTCAGCTCCATGAAACAGAAATATGAAAATGGGAAAATATAAACAATAAAAATGAGGCATGAAATGATGTAATAATAAAAGACACAAAAAATTAGTTTGGAAAGATGTCAGGACTGTTCCAGATAGAACTCAAAACATTACTGTACATTGCATAAAATGGTATCACTTAAACTCAACATCTAATCTCTATTCTCAACACTAATTCTAAGTTTATTATTTCACTTCAACTTAGGTTTAAATTACATTTCAGTGAAACAGGCCCATACACTTTTTTTAACTGTCCTGTCATTTTTCCACTTGAAAACCCTGTCTTAAAGCAAAATTAAAACATTTGAGTTGAAGCAAGGAAGATTAGGAATTGTTCCTTTAAATGCATTATGCTTATAAACACTTCTTAAAAACCAAGATGTATAAAATTCTTCTCAGTGTTAATTCATTTTGCAATAGCACCTTGAAGGGTTGGACATGCATGAGGAGTTCTACTCACCATGGACTTTGCAAACCACTGAATGAAAACACGGTCTCTTATATCAAAGAATTAACAAGAGTTGCAGGAAAGTAATTTGCTCAATTCTGTCCCCCCAGATATGTGCAAAGTAAGGAAATTATTTTATTTCATGCACTTAGGACTACTCACATTGAGAATAAAAACATAAATTTTAACTAAGGTCATCCCAGACATATATCTATTTTTAATAATTTTTTTGCACATGTGTTTTCACTGTAACTGTTTGAGTATAGCACGTCTGGGAGAACCCAATAACAGCACAAAAATCCTCATGGGCTTCCCTTTCTCCCCAACAGTGTGGTAGGACTTAGTAAATATAAACTGCATTCCTTCAGCAATCCTCAGTAGACCATGATTTAAAAACTACAATGAAGCATAGGAAAAGATATGCCTATGCTAGAATTAAACCCTCTATATTTTTTCATAGTCTCTTTCAAAAAGAGTCGGAAGTTAATGCATTTTATTTTTTGAATTAAAGTATTTTGAAAGCAGACTGACTCTCAGAACTGCCACTCATTTTTGCATGTTTCTTGATACAAACTGAATGTTTCCTAGAGGATGCAAGAAACTTCTTGCAAAAGAAAGAAAAAAATAAGCATTCTTTGCAATGCTTTAATAGAGAGAGAACCAGGTAATTTAAAAGACAAAATATACATGATAGACAAAATATACATAATAAACAAAATGTTGATGTGCTAGAAAAATTATTAAATTGCTTATCTGCTTCTTTATGAGCACAGTTGAGATACAGTGTCACCAAATTAATCTAATATCTTGATAATATAAAGTATTCAATATTTCGCTTATATATATTATAGTAAGTGAACTAAAATTCATCCGTTTTGGAAGTGGAGAGAGATCTGCAAATATCTGAGGTGTACATGAACATCCACCTACCTATTCCCAATGCCTTTGTGCATGCAGGTCACACCAGCTGTGCATATGGACCATTACCCGTGATATTCATTATATCGCATGAGTATGTGTATTGTCACATAATTGGGTCTTTCTCACACCTAAATGTTCTTCTTCAAGTACTACCAGCCATTCTTGATAATTAAAGGCAAAGAAAAAATTTTAAGTAGGATTCTTAAGGCAATTATTTAAAGAAAGTTCAGATAAGAAAGTTGATAGATAATTTTTTCAACAAAAATAGCTCTATTCTATAGAAAAATAGCTAGAATTTTTCAGGCACTAAAACATTTTTCCATTAAGAATTTTTCCACAGTCACTCAATTTCTCAGGGGAATTTTTGCAAATTCCTTTTAGAATGTTTTAATAATTTCATTTGACTAGCTTCATACTTGACTCCAACCATCAGATCAAATTGGATCTGCAATTTTTCAGGCGAGAAGGTCACTATTATATACATCACCAATTTTTTTTTTCATAGTGATGATAACTATACTGATCATTGGATGTAGTGATCAGCAGTTATTATAGTTCCATACGACATTTTCTTCCCTCTGTAAACCTCAGCAGGTTTGGAATAGATAAACAGAGCAGGAGACTAGACAGATGCCTACTGCTAATTTACCCATAGTGGTTTGAAGAGTGGTATCAATTTTTCCAGTTGGCACTCTATTCTCCACACCTAGAACCACATCTCTAGAAAATTATTCAGAATCACACAAAAAAATGCAGACCTTGAAAGTGTCATGACAATTGCTTGACTTTATCTCTTTGTTGACCACAAGATTTCCAGCTCCCAGTATATTGTCAAAAAGCAGGGTTGTTCTTTGTTGATGAATGCTTAACAATGAGAACTATAGAAACTATAAACCAAAAACAATTATATAGGCTTTTGTAACTTGCGTTATTTTAATTTAAGCCTCTTGATTTATTTAAGTACAGAAAAGAAGACTTATGTTACCAGAAAAATGTTATGTTATCTTTTCCCACCAGCATTTATCAAGAATTTAGAAAATGCTGCACAAAGTCTTCAGAGGAGTATTTATAAACAGGGGGTGAACAAATGAATTTAAAATAAGACAAATTAATTAAGATTCAAGTTAGGCACTCTCTAAAGGAAGACTCAGAATCACAGCTTTGGACCTAGGTGTATTTGTGCTCCTGTTTTTCTTTTTAGCTCTTGAACTGTTGTACAACTACTACAGTTTAAAAATATTTTCATGTGATACAAATAACTCTTAATGACTTGTGCCCTTAGACAATATTAAATTTGGAACTTTTTTTTCTTTATAGAAAAAAGAAAAAAAGACTACTGAACTAACATATGAGTTAAACTTATTTTAAATGAACTTTCTCACATTGCACCTTGATGTTTTATCTGCTTAAGCATGAGTTCCTTAGGCAATATTATAATGGGAACTTTTTATTCCTTTATATAACTATAATATTTAGAGCAAGCACAAATGATAAATTAGAACTTTCTGGGATGAAACATAAGAATACAGTACACAGAAGGATCTGTGCTGTATATTTCCACAATAATATCTACTATTCCATTAAATAAAATTATTGCACTGAGTTTCCAAACTTAAACATGCTGAAGAGAACAGAGATTTTAAATAATGGTGTAAAATTGCAGATTTTAAACTTATTTACCAGGTATTTTGACTGTGATAACTAGCATAAGCAATGCAACAGAATAATCCCATTTTTATAGGCGTCTCATTCTACTGTTCCATGTAGTATGTCAGTGCAACATAAAAAGCTATTTGAAAAACCAAATGAAAGCCTACAACTTGCATTAAATCCATCTTAGATGACACTCTGAAAGATTAGGGTATTCATTAAATGCAATGTACTTCAACCACATTATAGGAAAACCCTTGGAGGACCAGAGAGATCTGCACACAATGGTAATTATAGTGGGTTTTTTGCAGCTGGAAACTAAGGTGTAATGAGTGTCTGTAATCCTAACAAAAGAACATAAATTCTTATGACAAAAATAAGCATGAATCTGAGATTTTTAGAAATGTGACCACTGAAAGGGAAAAAAAAAAATGGAGATTTTGGTAGAAGTTATAGACATCAGCAGAATAATACTGCAATTATGATTTTCTTTTCCACTATTTATAGGTACTCAAAAATGCCCCAAATATTTAAAAAACTTTTGAAATTGGTAATGGAAAATAACTCATCAGTGCTTACAAATAACTTAAGTGTAGGTGTCAAGAAGACCAGACCAGACTCGTGTCACTGGGTGCCCAATGACAGACAAAAGGCAGCAAAGCACAACCTGAAACATGGGACTCTGAATATGAAGAAAAGTTTCTTTATTTTGCAGCTGACAGAACACTGGAATATGATGCCCAGTGAGGTTGTGCAAGGTTGTGCAATCTCTGGATATATTTAAAACCCACCCAGCCATGGTCCTGTGCAACCTGCTGTATCTGAACCTGGCTTTTTCAGGCTAAATTATCTTCAGAGGTCTCTCCCAATGCCAATCATTTTCTGATTATGTGTTTCTCTGAAAAAAGTTCCCTTTGAATTGAAAAGATTACTCTGGTACCTGACAGCAAGCTTGCAATGGCAAAGGGAAGCTCCACAGTGGTTTTAAGATTTCATGCTTGTACCTTATTTGGAACATTTAAAATACAATACTGCATATAAAATATCATATCTTCCAAGAATATATCCTCAATTAATCACCCCAAAAATACATATGCTGAAACAAGAGATAGACACAGTGCTGTGCTTCAGGGTTTTTTTCCCTTGAAATGCAGATTATTAATCTAAGCTTTACTTTAAATTGGACCTAAAGTAGTTCTATTTTAAGCATTTTAGATTAACTTCAAAAGATTATGGATAATTACAATTGTATCCAATGCAAGGATAATTTATTCTTAAAATGAAATATTGAAATATGCATAAACCTGAAAAAATTTCAGCTGAAATCTCAGGTCAAATTTGCAGGGTCTTATGGCCACATAAGAATTATTACTGAATATAATGAAGGCTAGAATCATATCTAAAATGTGGGTTGGTTAGTGATGATTTGCCTACTTATTTTTTAAATGTTACAAAATTGAAATTATTAACTAGAATCTAATTAGTAACTGTATTACTACAAACCTTTGCTTTATAACTCGGAATCAATAATGAATATTAACTATTGAACATTTATTATTGAACTAATTATCCCTCTATAATATTTATAATTCTCTTTTGAAAAAATGCACCAAGATAAAAGCAGTTATTTTGGAGACACTATAGGGACACTAGTCAAAAGATATTTGAGGGTTTTTTGTTTTGTTTAGATTTTTAAACAATGGCTCTGATTAAGACAACCTGAAAACTTTGAGAACAAAACTATCCTTTAGCTTAAGTTCTCATAAACTGTCTCTGGCCAAAGAACTATTTTTTTAACTTCTAAAATAATTTCTGAACTCATATTTTTAGAAGCATCTTATGAGTTAAATTTATTTTAAGTGAACTTTCTTTCATTGCATCGTAATATTTTATCTGCTTAAGCGTGGGTTCATGTTAGATTCACTAAATATTGCTGTAGTCTGACAAAAACAATGATGAACAAAGCAATTCAGAGGACATGTCCTTTTATCTCTTTATCAATGTCATCTACTGTCTTCTGACCTAACAAGAAGAAAACCTAGAAGTTTCTCTAAGAAAAAGCAAGTTTCAAGTAGTAACTGGTTGAACTGTATTATATATCAGGAAAGAGTTGCTATTTACTGAGCCTGTCCATGTAATTTAGGGAGAAAAAATGACAGGTAAATGCCCCCCATTACTTATATCTCAAGTCAGTCTTTTCTTACCAGACAATTTTAAGACTGAGACAGTCTATTTGCACAGAAAACATGACCTTTTAAAATTACTTGTTTTCCTTTTAAAAATACTTTTTGTCTGATCACTGTTTATGATATTAAGAAATTATGATAACCCTTAGTAATTTTTTTTAGATAGAGATGTTATTTTTAAGTTCTTCAAAACACATCTGCTTAGGGAAAGTTTTGACTCAAACTCTTAAACTCAGCAGCTGTGTTGATACATTCTACAGATTCTTTTGTGTAGATCTTACCTGATTTTATGTGCTCGTGATCCTAGTTGCTGCTAAACACGGATATCGTCTACATGACAAGAAAAATATGTACAAAAAGTTCCCTAAACTACAATGTCAATTCCATAAAAATAATTTTAAATCCAAATCTGAAGTTTTAGTGGTAGAGTTGTTTGAAACACATGGAGAATAAAAGCATTCTTAATTCTTAAAATGACAATTTTTACCTAAACCATATCAAATTTGTGACAAGACACAAACTGCTGCGTTTTTGACAGCTTGCTACTTAAAGAAGCATATAAGTAGCAATAAAAAGGCTTTTTAAAAGAATTTAAGGCTAACTGTAGCATTATTTTGTTATTCAAACACTTAAAAACTCGCATAAATCAAGGACATAATATCTAGTTAATTCATAAGTTCCCACCGAACTTCTGAAAATATTTTAATATTGTTTCACTGCCTCAGTGTTTGCAGTCATGAACACATCTTGATCCTGACATAATAGCACATCTTGAATATTTGCTCATAGCTGTGTGGCCCCTAGCATAAAAAGACATGGACCTGGTGGAGGAAGTCAAGAGGAGGGCCCTGAAATTATCACAGGCAAGACAGAGAAGGGGCCAGGTAGACCTTATAGCAGCTATCCAGTACTTAAAGCTGGAGAGGGACTTTTTACAAGGGCTTGCTGTGATAGGATGAGGGGGAATGGCTTTAAACTGAAAAAGGTAGGATTCCCAGAGAAGCTGTGGCTGCCCCATCCCTGGAGTGTTCAGGGTCAGGTTGGATGGGGCTCTGAGCAGCCTGGTCTAGTATAAGATGTCCCTGCCCATGGCAGGAACTTGGAACTAGGAGGTATTTAATTTCCAACACAATCCAGTGTGTGATTCTATCATCTAAAGCAATATGAAATCAGAAATATCCTTGATACAAAATACCAGATACATTCCAAATCACCTATTTATGTAGTTAATACACAATCCCATATTCCTACTGATTGTCAAGCTGTTTTTATTCAGTCGTTATTTACCAAACTTGACAAAGAAAGAGAACACAATGTTCATTTCTAATAGCAAGCTGGGGAGAGTTGGAACAATTCTGAAGGTCAAATTTTGAATTCAAAGGGATCATGATAGACTGGAAGAGTAGGGAAAAATCAAAGAAATGTAACAATTTATATATTTTCATTGTCCCTATTTGAGGAAGAAAAACAACTAATACAAAAATGGAAAAATACAAAAATGCAGGTGCAAGATAAAGTGCAAAGGTATTATAAAGTTGTCTATGTCTAAGCAAATCTGTCATGTCACTTTATGTTTTTTCTCCAATAGATGTTGACAAAATGATGTCATAGGAAACCAGTGTGACTGATCACACTGATAAATGTCCCTATAGGTAAGTTTTACTTTCATGTCTATGGCATCAATAATAAGGCAACACATAAGGGCCTTTTATGGGTGATTTCTTTAGACCTTGTAGGTAAAGTGATGCAGTCTGAATATTTCCAACAGGTAATAAAACACTATTATTTAAATGCAATACCAGGAAAATGGAATACCGCATGTAGATGTGAATGGAATAAATTTATTCGAATTTTGAACAAAACTTTTAAATACTGAAAATGGAAAATTACATTCAGTATCCACTGCAATTCCTGGTACCAACCACTGCATTTTTAATCAGTTTATCCCTTTTTTTTTAATTAGGTAAAAGATAAATCTACATTTTTTTATCCAGTCTGCCTAATCAAGTTTTATAATTAGGCACTAAAGGTGAAAAATAATAAATCTAAGTTACTCTTACAAACCTTACTTTATGTATGTCAAAGTCATTTAATGGCAAAACGTGAAGATAAAGTAATATATGAAACTTGTTGTGTCACCTGAAGCACATGTGTGATATTTATCTCCATGACTCTTGCACTCAGCTCTATCCTTTTTCTTTTGCTCTGTTAGCAGACAGTGTCAAGAAACTGGCAGGACCATAGAGCTTTATGAAGTGGAGGGACAGGATGCTGTGACACAAGACCAGCAGGTAACATTGATGAGAATGTTTTCAGTACTAAGGCACCTCAGAAAGACTAGGCTTACAGTCCCAGATTTAATCCAAATGAACAGTCCTGATTCCATACATTTGGAAAATACCACCCCTTACACCTCACTGTGTTTCAGCTAATAAAGATTAAGGGTTTGTTGCATTTGACACAGAGGGGGAGGTACAGTGCAGCTAATGAGCTGATTTGGAGAAGAGATTAAGTCAGAGCAATCATCATCTGAAACTATCTATATGAAGTAGAAGGGCATGATTTTGGTCCATTTACTTGGAAAGATAAAAGAGCTAAAATAAAGTTATCACTGGTTGTATTTTTAAAAATCCACATGGTGAGTGCTATCTCACAAGACAAATTTTAATGTACAATTCTGCCACAAAATTGGAAGGGGCAGGAAGATGAATGCATACAAAAGCTCAAATTATCATTGCCTAATGTAAAGCTTAGGAACTCAGACTATCTATCCCTGCTTGTTAAATGCTGTAATTGTTGTTTACTCATTTTGTTGCTTAGCTTGTTTGTTTTTATTGATTTTGTTGTTGAGTATTTCGTTGCATTTTACGCCTATTGTGGTTTGAGTTTATTGTTTATTTTAATGCAAATGTGTTTATAAGAAGTGAGTTTGCATTACCATGAGGGTTTTTTCTATTTTGCTGTTTTTTTCTTAACAGCTTTACATCTGAAATCTTCCATTCTGCCCAAAGGACCTCTGCAGCACACTTGGCTAAGTGACAAGACTGTACTTGTTGATGAACATACTTCACTGCATCTAAATAATCTACCATTATTGAAAGATCATGAAAAAGTAAGTCAGAACAGGTTCTAGGAATATTAACATTAATGTATGTGGATAACAAGCATTTCACTTAGACTCAGGAAAGCACTGAGAACAACTCACACAGAATCAATAGAATCTGACCCTCTGTAATCTTAAATCCTGTTCCTGAAAAGTTCTCAGTGATGACAAATCTCTGCATTCATGCTGAATCTGGCAGACTTTAGGTATTTGAAAGACAAAGAATCTAGCAATTTAGCCTAAGCTATTTTTTGTCTGTCATGTACAATTATACCAAACTCTTCTTTGCTCGTTTACTTCAAGCATCAACTCTCTTCTTAGTAAGAGTCCTATATGGATTTTTAGAAGAATGCAAAGGTTTAATTTCTTTTTTATCTTTGCAGTTTCCAAAATATTAACTTGAACATGTCTATGAAGACACTGCCTCAAAGATAGATAGCATATTTCAAAATCCTTTGGAAACATGCTGTAATGGACATTTTAAAAATAATTGGGAGTCATATTGCCAACATAAAACAAGACAAATATAGATTCTTTGGCAGATCTACATGTATATATCTACTGAGAGCTATTTGAAAAGTGAAAGTACTATCTTAAAGCCAATTGTCAATCTAAACACAGCCAACAAGCCTGTATCTACAGAGAATTGAGCATTGACCAAGATTTTATTTTTTTTGCAAAAAACTCACTGCTTGTTTAGTGGTCTCAAGATATTACAGCAAAAATATTAATGAAATTAGAAAAGTACTGAACTCCATATTGAACTTGGATAGGATGAAAATGGAACAACAGAAATAGCTTTCAAAATTTTAACATTGCTAAATTAGAAAAAAATACAGTAATTCCCACATTCTCACTGTAAAATAAATTGATTTTAACTCTTGATTTCTCTCAATTCTTTTCTTGGTGTTAAAATCACGGAAAGGTTTGTCAATGACTGTAAAAATGTGACCCACTGTTCTTGCACCTAAGAAAATATTTTGGCCTAAGAAATCAGAAAACCATAAAATTTAATAGTACACATTAGACAGAACTGAGAAGTTTCCTTTTCCAAGCATATGTTTGGGAAGAGTATAATACTATTTTCTGACCAGTATTGTGGATAAATGCAGTTTTTAAAAAGTTTTAGAATGTAATTTAATTTAGGGTTTCCCTCAAAAAACTGTTTTCCAATGATGTGTTGAGGGGTGGTGTTTGCAAAACTGTCATAGCTTGGCACTAATAATTTAGCTGCAGTCATCACTGGCTCTTTTCTTTCCCTCTCCCTTTCCCCAGGGAGTGAGCTGCAAACCATGAACACCTTTTCAATGAAATGTATCCTTTATATTGAGAAGGGAGTTCTATCACAGGTTCTCACTTACATTTTTGTGTTGCACCACTGGGTTAATGAAACATGCATCTGCTAAAACCTGGATGAAGTTCATTAACTCATTTATTAAAAGCCATGCACAAGGAGAAGAATGTGTACTGTGTACTAAATTCACTGTTGGCATCCTTAGTTACAATATGGCAAAACCAATGGGACTTTTGAATATAATGGCAATAAATCCAGTCCCTGTGATTTACTGTTTTGTTTTGTAGGCTGTATGCTCATTCTTAAAAAGGTGAACTCTCATTTAAATTTATGTGCTAAATACCTGCTATCAACTACACAGTATTTTAAAGTTTTATATTCTTTGTAAGTAGATTTCAATACTAAAATCTGTTACAAATTACTTCTACTTGATTAGATTTTCTTCTGCAGCCTGTCTGTCTCTCCCTGATGTGTCTGACTCAGTAACTGGGGAAGAAGTGTCTTCTATCAATCAATGACAGAAAGTGCTGAATCTGAAAATGCTGACTGAGCACCATGGAGGGCAGTCAGGTTTCAGGATAGCAGTCAAGGGAAGTTTAAAAATTTCAATATCAGTGTTAAATGCCTTTTCAAAAGATATTCAAAGATTAATCAGGGAGGAAAAAATCATGCTCAAACAAAAAGTGCTCAGATAAAATCATTGATCTGAGCTTGGCATTTGCAGAACAAAATAAAAGAATTCTATTACCCCAGCTGAACTTTCTCCAATGACAATGACTAAAAAATCAAGGATATGTTTCATTATTGTCTTCTCAATATTGTACATCAAAGAGGATTTGAAACAAACAAGAGAGTAAGTAAATATATTACAACCATTTAAGAAAGAGTTCATTCATGGATGAATGTTTATAGCAGCATGTAACTTCAGTAATGACTATCTGATATTATAACTAATTTCCTTGAATAACAGCAATGCTATCCATTGCTATGAGACAGTGAATAGTATTCACTGTCATTGTCTATTGACTAATTAGTTTATATGCAAAGTATATGCAGAATTTAATTTGTAATAAATATATGCATATGTATAATAACAGGCTTAATTAGCTGTAGACCTGTACATCCTGTCAAGAAAGTACAAAATTATCATTCTAAGAAACAAATTGTAATTGGTCTGTTTGGGAGGGGCAAATTCTGTGTCTTCAACCTCAGTTTTTTCCAGGTCATTAATGAAGTTTTCATTCTTCATGTACAGAAATTAAATATGCAAAATAGCAACTGATGCTAGGAATTGTGCATCTGAATATTGTACTAAGTTTTTATTTTGTAATAGTATTTTCTTTATTTTGAGATTCTTGTTTTCAAGCCATATTTCTGAAAATACTGGCTTTACAAAATGTAGGGAGCTCCCCCATGAAAGAGGGATTTGGCAAGACCAAAATTGCACAGGTAGTGCCAACAGAAAAGAGCCATGTAGAAGAATAGGAACTGATTTTCTGTAAAGCCAATTGATTTGATAATTGTAGACCATATTGGCAGACAAATTCAAGATGTCATTTAGCAGTGCTTTTTCAAGGTTAATGAATATGCTTGTCTCTGGCTAGTAAGAACAGCATCACTATGGATCACAATTATCTTCTTACAATCATCTGTTGTTTACATTGCACGGAGCAATGTGCCATTTCATAGATACTAAACTACCTATTTTATGTGTTCTGCCCTGCACAAGGGAACTTTTGCATGCATAAGGCAAATGGGTTTCACTGAGTTCCTAACATGAAAATTCAAAGTTTTTAAACAAAAATTCTGTTTAGGAAGAGAAAGGACCATGGGCCACAAGCTGGTTAAGAATTCTGAAACTGAATTTCCAGAAAAGTCATTATTTTCCTTTGGTTAATGTCCCATTCAGGATACTTCCACTCTTTATATCAGGACTGTGTAAATCCAATTGAATCATTTTGCATTGGTGATAGTTAAATTCTGTGAATTTCAACCACTAGCTTAAATTTTGAATGTTAATTTTTTAATGAATTAGTTATATTTCATCTACATACAGTTCTGATGGAGTAGTCACTATCAAGTGGCAGAGAGACTCTCAAAACCTGGTAAACATTTTGTAATCATATGTGTGCAATAATCAGCTATTTTTTTTCCAGTTTAAAAAAAAAATCCAAAACAAAAACAAACCCAATATTCCTTGAACAAAAATATTCATCAACTTGTTGTGTTTCTTAGCATATTTGCTCCTTGTTTTCTGAGAAATTCATTCATGCTCATAGGAATCATACTTAAGATTAGAAAACCAGTTTGTTGGAATTAGAGATAATTTCACTCAGGCTTTCTGTTGAATACTTTCTAGTGTTTTATTTTATCATCACAGGTGTTTAAAATTAATGTTTAAAAAATCAAGTTCATAAAATTAAGAACATAAAAGAATGGTCTTGCAGGCTAGATCTTGCCTTCCAACAAAGAGCATCTTTCAAACTCTTATCAGTTATAACAACATATATTCATTATTGCACTGAGACATTAGATATCCATAATATTAAGTTGATCAAGATGAAACTCTCAAATTGGTGAGTTATAGCATATGACAAAATAATGAACATGAATCTTTGTCCTTCACCAGAAAATAAGCTAAATAGTATTCTAAACGAATTTAGACATTAATGAATTTTTCCTGTTGTTACCAAAGCCTTTAATGGCTAAGTTTCAAATAACAACAATAATAAAAAAAACCTCATAAAATTTATACTGTAAAAATGTAGCAATTCACACCAGCTGGAAGTTCCATCATATATTTCTGTATTTTATGATTTTATGCAGTACAGTAGTCAGCAAATATGATTAAAAACAAAGTAAAGTATCTTAAAATGTACTTTATTCATTTATTTGAGAAGTATAATTTTGTTATGATGCTACTTCAAAGTATGCTTGTAAATGTTCAACAGTGCATTTGGTAAAAATAGTATAGTCTAAGTAATGCAAAATTTCATTTAAAATACAGTTACAGCATCTTAATCTAAAATGTAAAAGTATTTATAAGTGTACAGAGATATACAGACCAGTAAATAATGCATTATGAAAAAATTACTTCATAAAAATGGTAAGATTATATCACCTATGAAAATGTCAAAACTTACTTATTTTTCACCTTCCAGTGGGGAGAATTTGTTCATTCAGTTTAAGAGTGGAGTTTAATCTGTGTGTTCTCTAGACTATTCTCAATCTTCCCAACAGAAATGCAATTAATGCACCTCCTTTTTTCCACTGTGAAACCATTCTTAAAAAGAGCACAAATACCTGTGCATGCTTTCATCTTTCGTCTGTAAAACCAGAAGAGTGGCTAAAAATACTAATAAATACTTGTTGGACAGTAAAAACTAAGTATCTTTTTCATATAAAACTTTGATACTTGGAGTGACCACTTGAAGTGGCCTACTAAAGTTTTCTTAGGCAAGGACTGAAATGTGACTCTTCCCCTTCTCCCAAAATTTATTATTTTCAAGTGAACAATGATAGAAAACAGAATGGGAGAAAGCAAATAAAAATTTTGAAAGTCTAAATGTTTTCAACTTTCTCCCTGTCAAAAAATGCATTGTCACTGCTATCCAAAGTACAGAACCTTCCTAGTGCAGTGATAGGTTTTAAGATAAAAGGAGAAACTAGCCTTTTCCTTTTTGTTTATAAAGTTATTGAAAATATTTCTTTAAAAAGTGATGTCAGCATAACTTAATAATTAACTTTATTTTTTACATTTCCAAATCTTTCCTGGGAAGCAACAAACTATAGTTAGACCCATCTGAAAAAATATCATTGCAGAACTTTCCAGTGTGCAACTCCAACAAGTAGCCAAATAGCACGGGCAATTGGACCAGTCATTCATTTAGTCTTATCAATGCAAATGGAACAAGGTCAAAAATAGAAAACAAGTTGAATTTGAATGCATTTTTTGGCTAGTAACACAGAATATTTCATATTCACATGCCAATATAGTCTTGTGGAAAAGTGAGAATTGCAATGTAATGATCCACAGGCAAAAGGAGGAATGTGCATGTGGTGATGTAAAAATGAAAGGATCTAGTACCTGGGTATTAACAATAAAAGTGCTTGGCTAAAAAAACAGTCAAGATCCTTAATGAAACATAAATTAATAATATCACTACATCTAGCTGAAGTATTCTTCAAATTTAGGTGAGAGCACTTGGGTCCCAGCACTAAAGCCTGGCTTAACATTTTCTCAGTACCTACAAACATTAGGCAGTTCATCTTGGACTGGATTCCAGATGTTGTTCTGAAACTTGATGCCAGAAATAGGTTTTGCTTTAGTTCAGAAACCATTCCAATGATTTGTTCAAAGCTCAAATATCAAAAAAAGGCATTTCTTGGTTTGCTGCTTGAACTGTTTTGTCAAAGTGTGTAGCTATTAAGTCTAGCATCGTGCCATTTGAAGATTGTGACTGTGAAAAAACAGCTATTTACATAAATGTATTCAGCCGTTTTTATGCAGTTTCATTTTTAACTGCATTGATTGCTATCAGCTCTGCTAGATTGCTTTCTTCTAGTCCAATTAAGTTCAGGAAAAATCACTGATTAGACTTTCTCAAAGGAACAAAATTATTGATCATCATATTTCAATACTGGCTCACCACATGCATTGTAAGAAGCAACTGGAATCTTAACGTGTACTTTGCTCTTGAAAGTACTAAATGTGATAAGAAAAATATCATTACCTACAGCTATCACATGACCCGTGCAAACTGTGCATCTGATCCAAGTCCCAATAATGTCAATGGCAATGTTTCCATTGATGTCACTGGCACAAGGTCAGTTCCTGCAGGGAGAAGCTGTGTCCGTCTGCAATCTGTTGAAAACAAAATGAAGCAGTACCTCCTCTCAGGTACTGGTGAATTTTGCTAAAGGAATTTTGCTAAAATATTTCACAATAGCTTCATGGCTTGGTTTTTTTGAAGTAAAATATCCTCCTCCTGTCAGTGCCAATATTCTTGAGAAAAGGTAAACTGTGAAAGTGAAGGGCTGCAATAACTTGTCATTGTGATCACCAGGTAAGACTTACAGCTGCACTGTACTGTGCCTAAATGCCTAATGTGTGTTTTAGGCCAGAAAGAAGTGGGGGAGAAAATACTGATACTGGAAAGCATGAAAAAATTTAAGTCAATGCAGAGACCTTACTTAATGAGGAGTTCAGATAGAACACAAACATTTACATTTTTAAATTATAAAAGTTCCAGCTGGCTTTCAAAGAGGAATATGATGACTTAAGGAATATGTTGCAATCTTCAGTATTTTGCTCTTTGCAACAAATCCATAGTTTATCTAGACATCCTGGTCATATCTAGTCAAAGCAAAAGGGCTTCCTAAAGAGCTTCTGAGAAGCTTCACATCTCAAAATTAAATACTAAAAAATCAAATTTCCTATTTTGAAAAGTAAAAAATTATTTTGCAGTTGCAAAGGATCTCTGCAGGCCCTTATTTCTGCTTTCTTAATTTTAAAATTATGACCAGAAGAGAGGATGGACAGCTAAAATACTAGTTTATTTTCAAATATTTATTCCCATGGGCATATTTTTTTCCCCCCAGAAAAATAAAAGCAACATGCCATTTCTTTTTTAAAAAAAATATTCAAGGATTGAGGCAAATACTTTTTTTAATCATGTGGTTTTTTTATTTTGGTTTGTAGGAGTGGGAAAGCAGTCAAATGAGGAAAAAAGAGCAAAACACCCAAAATAAGGAAATGCATAGATGCAGCTCTATGGATCTCAGTTGCCTCTCAGTTTTGCCTTCTGGCAATCTGGTTCGCAGAGTCATACTATTCTTGATCACAGCTTATTTAAGCCCACATTTCCATAAGCTACGTGAGCATTGCTTTCACTGGGAATCATTACATCCCTTACAGACCTTACTTCTTTTTGGCTTGCTGCTTTTTCAGAGATTGCAGCAAGGTCTCTGTCTCTCACAAAAACTCCAGACGTGAATTACTTCCCACAAACATTCGTTCAGGAAGAAGTCTGTTCTATTGAAACTGATAAGCATAGTGCATTTTAGTTGCTCTTATTGTGCAGGTCTGATTAATAAAGCCATTTTGCCAGCACCTGTCATTCTTGCAAAATTTCAGACCCACTTGTAAGAGTGATGATATATTATATGCTCTTCTATCAAACAGTTGTCCAGCAAGTCAATCAAATATGCAGCAAGTCAATGAGAAGAGCTTCATTTTCAATCATCTACTGCATTTTCGCTGTTTGGACAAACAGTAAGACATTTCTAGTCGTTCAATATGCAGACACATTATCAAATGCATTCTCTTTTCCAACAGTGAAGAAAATATCTGTAAAGGTGAAATCTGCAGCAGCAATAAATTTGTCACCGTTTTTATGTAATACACTAAACACTATACTGATAAAGGTGACAGGCAAATCATTTTATTATTTTATTGTGAAAACCCCCTTCTCCCCACTCATGAGAAGACCAGTTTGTAACAATGTTCTCAGTTGTTTAAGGAGACCTTCATTAACCATTCACGGTCATTTCACTCACATGAAGTGCATGTGAAAATGACATGTAAATGTCTACCAGCTGTCTTCCTAAGCTTAGACTAAACCAGGGAACAGAAGAAGAGAGAAAGAAATAGGTTCATACCTGGCAATCTCTTACTTGTTATTGCACGGCCTCACTGTAGGCTACAGGTCCTATGTTACTTGTTTATAAGCGATGTGATGAGAAATGTGTAAGTGGACCTTTCTGTTCAGGAGGAACAGGCAGAAGACCAATAGTAACTTATAAGAAGTTATTGTACTGGGGAGAGGGCATTAAAATAAATTCTATAAGTTACAATATCGTATAGGAGTCATGTCCTTGTTGAATACTCTCCTCTAGAAGGAAAAACACTAGCCCCAAAATCCTTGATAAGATGATGCATGGTTGTTAGGCAATCCTGAGTCCCAAGATTTAGGATCAAAGGCCAGTCCAAACAAGTGCAACACTCCAGTCAGACAAATGCATTCAATTGGGCATAATTGAAAGAAGGAAAACATGCTGATAAAAGATTCAGGAACTAAGGCAGGAATCACCCCAAGGCATGAATGCAAACTCCAAGGCAACAGCATTGACCTGCAGTAGATCTTCCGAGCAGCAGTCAATCATTGCAACTTAACTAGTGGCTGCTCTGCTGCCATGTGGAATTGACAATATCCCAAGGTTTCAAGCAAATGAAAAATAAAGTGGCTGTAGATAGATGGATGGCTTAACAGAATAGTAACTACGGGTGCTGCTCATCAAAAGTATTTTTAATATTTCCCTATGCAGTATAACAAATAAATGGGGCATGGGCAACGACACTTCAAAGGAGGAAAGAGGGTTTTGTAAATGTAGTGAATAAAACAGGAGAAAAAGCATGCATGTTCCAAAAGTTAGGTTAACAAAAGAGATTAGAATCAAGGACTGCATCAACTGATATTGTCACATAAAATATTAATGTTGTTTAAGGAGGAATCAAATTGAATGTGGTTACAGGCTTCAGTGACAGGCAGGACAGCAAATGTTTCCCAGTTATCAAAAAGAAGTGTGAGACAGGAGTAATTAAGGGCTCTGTGCTAGTTTCTCTAGACTTGCAGCATTGTTAAAGGAATTGTGAAAGTGACAGGAGAATTTTAATTTTGGATATAGAGTCACATCTGTAAAACAAAGGCAATTTTTCAGTATCAATACAGAAAGAAAAGTTAAAAGTAATCTTACAGGAAATAAATGCAAACTTAGAAGTGTCATGACCCAGTCCAGACCTTTCCAAACCAATGCAAATGCAACATGAAACTTATTTTTACCATCTTTGGGGTCACTGGCATCACCAGCAATAACAAATGCCAAATAAATGACAGTCAGATATCACAAACGTTTATGGAAACAATGGCTACCTTCCTGGTCAACTTTAGAAACCCAAGACTTCGGAAATTACTCACATACGCCTCTGCAACTTACAGTGAAAGCCAGGGCATTTCTTCAAACTCAATCATTTAAACACTAAGGTTGTCTCTAAGCTGACCAAAGGACTACACTGACCTGAGAAATAAGCATTTCTCAGTTTGAAGAAGTGTTGAAGTTGCATTGGTTTTGTGATATATTCCCTTTCTGGAAGAGAGAAAGTGTGGCTGATAGAAATGTTTTCAACAGTAAGAGAATTTGATGAAAGCCTATATGTCCAACTCAAAGCCATTCTCTTTTGAAAATTGACTTCAAGTGATGTATTAGCTGTTGTTTTTGGGCTATTTCTTTACTCACTGTCAAAAATAAAAATATCCATACCTGATTTTCCTGAGACTAAAACATTGAAATATACCTTAAGAATGATAGAGCCTTTATTGCCACAAACAAAAGTTTAAACACTTCAAATTAAGTCCTACAAGCTTTGTTTATCCTGAGGAATATCTTGTCATCTGTTAAATGAGTACAGAAAGCTGAATGGTAAAATACTTTTAAGTGGCAATACTCACATCAGCAACTCACCTTTATTAGAAGTTATGTTTGATTAAATCATTGATCTATTTAGACAGATCTAAGAACCATCTAGTAGAAAACACAACTCCCAAAAAACTTCTCTGCTATTTTCAGTATATACTACAGAAATATAATATTACTGTCCCCTAATCTTTTTTCATAAGCTGCTATGGTAACTGAGAATTAGCTGACGTAAATACACTGTAATTTCTCTTTGTAAAATAAACAGAAGTGCACAAGGCCTCTAATGAGATTTATGTTTATTTTAACATTTTCAATTTCACTCTAAAGTTTATAGATTAATTTTGCATAGTGCATCCTGAGATAATTTTTTAGAGCTTTATATACATAGATATGGATATATATAAGCACTAATATATATTTATAACTCTAAAAAACAACATTATTAATAATACTAATAGTACTAAGTACTAATTTCTCTACATAATACTATGTAGAGAAAGCAAGGTCAGGTCACAATTCTGAAACAGCTCCCAAAGAGCTGTGTGAGTCTTATCCTATAGTGCTTTAGTAGCACTTGTTATCTTTCCCAATATCTGATTATTAGTTTCACTGTATATAATAAACACAGTTATTCATTGCCTTAGATATCAAAGACAAGAGGGGGAGATGTTTAAGAGAAGACAAGAGCTTCCCTCTTTTCCACACAGGAAAAGCCATTGGAAATTGTAGAGTTGTTTCACCAGTGCACATTCCAAGACAGAAACAAGGTTTTGTCCCTCTCTCCATTCTTCAACACACTGCAGTGAATGATGTTCTGCTGTAGCAAGGAAAAAGGTGTGACTTACAAAACAGTTTTCATGCTTTGGAGAGAAACCTGAAGAGCACCACAAAGATCAGAAGCCACTAATTAAACCCTAGCAAACTACAGGGCAGCCAAATCCTCACTGTATATGGCCTGAACAAATACTTGGTGCTAAACATGGATCTCTACAAGTAATGGCAGCAAAATACAGGCTTTCCTGAAAAGAAATGCTTGTGTCAGTCCCACATTCACTGGAGAAGCAAATGGATGACATAGCCAGAGCAAAACTAATAATCTGAACAACTCACCAACTTTGTGGCACATGAACTGCCCTTACCTCAAATGTCAAGAGAAGGGATCCTTGCTTCCAGTAGCTTGGCAGAAGAGTGCATGAAAACTCCTGTGTAATAAAAAACTGTCTCCTCATTCAGTGTCTTCTGAAGCAGGGGAAATTATAATTTCTGGGAGATATAGGCTACTTTTTTGGCATAGTAAATCCAAGTACCTGACTGAGGTCTTTCATGACGCTCGGCTTCTGGGCAGTCTGGGAGGCAGTGGAGAGATAGATTTAAAAGAAAAAAATTGAATTTTACTTAACAATATTCTATATGCACATTACTGCTAACATAGACTAAAAAAAAATTTTTAAGTTGGAGCACATCATTATTACAGTTAGAAATTTTGTATTACAGTTGCATTTGCAGTTCTAAAGAGAATATTTAGTAAGTAGAAATGTTCAGTGATGCGTAGAAAACAGAAGGAAAAAAACCAGTATCAGTGCTTTGGAAAATGGTGGCTTTAAATCTGCAGTTAAGTCAGGGACAGATTTTACAAGGGCTATTCCTTCTTGGTTAAACCTTCACTCCTATGAGTAATATTTTGCCTTTTTCATTGAATGCATATCTTTACCTTCCAAAAGAGAATCTGAAAAATGTTGCCTTTTTGACTGCTGTGATGCAACATAACTAATAGTACATATACATAGAAGAATTAATGGTGATATATTTTGTGGTTAATCATAAACTTACCTACTTCTGCTAAAGTAATTCCATTTTTAATAGATTAAGGAACAGATTAAGGTCATGCATTACTTAAACAGAAGATACCATTTATACAAACTTCAAAAAGTAATTTTCTTCAAACTGATATTTTTAAGGAACACTTTTTTTTTCCACTTTCTCAGACGCATTACTGGTAGGCAAATTCACAACTTGTGATATTGTTGTTGTTGTTGTTGTTGTTGTTGTTATGTTTTTAGTATCATACACTCTGTTTAACCAATACAAACCTCCACATATAGGAATTGATGTGCATGTGGGGCTACTGATGTAATGCAAATATATTATGAATACATGTATTCAATTTTTAGACATTTAATTCATTTTTTTTTCCTGGCTAAGACATAAATAAAACAATAGAAATGTAAGTTTAATTTTTATTCAGTTTAATTTTTTTTCAGAAGAATGCATTAGGTGCTTAAATTAATATTTTGTAATTACAAGGGATGGAAGGGGAGGAGTTGTGTCAGGAATAGGTTGCTAGTCACTGTAGATATCATTGAAGTACACAAAGTACACACCACATCACAAATATTAAAGTGCTTTGTGCCAGATGGAGTATGTAAACTAAGCTGAAAGGCAAAGCCTCAGCCAGGCAAAGACTCAGCCTTTGAGACAAAGAACATAGCATCTAAATTTCCTTAAATACTTTGAGTTATAAAAGTTATTGATAGTCTCATTTGAAGTGCCTTGCTTGGAAATTCAGGTGTAAAACAGAAGAAACGTCTCAGTAGACTGAAAAATTCAATGTGTAAAAGCAACCTCTTGTTAATTTAACTTTCAGAATTTGTAAATAAATTTAGCTATTTAAACTATGTCTCATGTTATGTTGATTCTCTGCTTTCACAATAAATCCTGCCCCTCAAGGATATCTGTATCCAGAGTACCTATGCAGTAATGTAGACTATAATAGCCCTCTGTGTTAGGAGGAACAGGGACAGAAATAGATACTGTATGACTAAATGCTGATTGACAGTTCCTTCACATGCTCAACTCTTCTCAAACAAAACTGTAATGAAAAGACTTTATATCATACTACTCAAGAGATAGTAAAATGTGTAAACAACCATAACCCTGTGGAAGAAAAAATATACTTCATTATTATCATGACACACTGAAACATTATTTTTCAAATACATTAGCCAGAGATCAAATTATTCAGCGTCTAATGAGAAAGGAAGTGTTCCTTCTCAATTACCCATTAAAATGCTGTTTCTAACAAAAAAAAAATCACATGGAAGACTGTTACTATGTAAATACTTAAAGGAAAATATTTTCATGGCATGTGAGAAAGAAACAAGAGGAAAACAGTAGAGACAGTGACTGAAACGTCTGCCAGGTACATATCCAAGACAGCTTAAAAGCCCTTATGAAATGAAACCTAGCTTTTGAAGCTGTCAGAGTTTACCACCTTGATACATTATTGTACAAGTCTGAAGAATTCCTTGACAGAAGAACTTTTATAAAGAGCAGCTGAGACACTAGGAAAAGCATAGGGCCTCTCTCACAAAATAATGGTTTATAATCACACACATGATAAAGAAATGTATCATCTTAGTGACTGACAGACACTCATAAGTGCACAGAAAAGACAACTGGAGCCACCACAACTGGCTCTCAAGGCTGGCAAAAGACCTATCAACATTTCTGTCAGAAATAAGACCATTTACAAATTGGTGCCCCAATTCTCTCTCACCCCTGCCCTATTTGCTTCCTGTACTTCCTTGTCTTGTGTTAAAGCCTAAGAAATAAGTACTAGGTAGAAACTTCCAGTCTATTAGAGAGCTTTAAATGAAGTCTGAAAAGTTCTAAAAACATAAAATAATATAAAAATTACAAAGAAAAAAAATACTGGTTATTTTTTTGTCTATAAGTGACAACATGTTTTTCGTGAGGAGTTAAAGACCCAAGAACAAATAGAAAAAAACCCAGATAGGTCATGTAACTATAAAATATTTTATGGATGCTTTTTAAAAGCTCAAAAGGATCTTTATCAGCAACATTGCAAGGTAATCTTTAAGGCACATATAAATAGATGGGGAGCCTTTAAGTGCAGAAAAGAACGAAACACGCAAAACTCTTCTTAAAATAAGGTAATAAAATAAGGTAATAAAATAACTGCATTTCCTATAAATGAGCATGCAGGTAGATAATAACTGGACTAACTGGACAAATAGGTGAAACAAAACCTTACTAAGGACCATAAAATTAAAAAACAACATGGTCCTTTAACAAATTGAGGACAGTTCCTTGGTACAGAAAACTTTTGATCTGACCAGATGCAACTACTTATGATCAGCAGCAGGACTAGGTAAATAAATCTGAAGATGCTACCAAAGATCCTAAAGATGGATTAAGCCTGCCCTACACTCTCAAATATAGTTAAAAAAAAACAACGCAATTTCTGCAGCAATTCTATTTGATTTCACCAACATTGTGATTCTTTCTGTGTTATTTATTAGACCCAAAATGTCGACGTTTGACTTATGACGCTTGTCTTGAGAAATCAATTTTAGTATCATTCCAGTAAAAATCATGTTGCCCCCCCCCAGGGAGCTGAGAATCAATAGTTAAAGGCTTGGGTCTCTTATCACTTATGACTCTAAGCTATGTTTTATAACTAAATTTGTGGTAATTAGAAATAATTTACTAAATTTAGTAGCTCATGCCTCTAATACCAACTACTTTTGAAGTTGTGACAAGTGGAACACAATCTTTCTCCAGTCCACCAAATTCAGTCGAATTTGAGTTTAGGGAAGATTTTTGTTAAGTCTGTACACACAGGGCCAGGAAGTGCTCTACAGTCATAAGGGTGAAAGTGCAAACAAATATGGAGGAAAGAGAAGCTAATTATCAACTACTGTCAATTATCCTTCACTATTTTTTCTTCTATTCTTTGTTGTGTGATTTTCCAAATGGTATTCTCCTGATCAAAGTAGACGCCTTTCAACCATGTAAGGACATGCACTCAAACCCTAAAGCAGCAAATAAATCATAACAATCTTAAAATTAACTGAAAAATCAGAAAAAATTCAGACTAAAACAACCTGTGCTTTCACCTATGACATTATTCAAGTTTTACCTTGGTGTACTTGAAAACAAAGTTCCTTTGTACTGTTTAATGAGCTGACAATATAATCTCACCTAGCCAATCTTAGGGCACATCATCTA
This sequence comes from Luscinia megarhynchos, assembly GCA_034336665.1. NCBI lineage: Eukaryota > Metazoa > Chordata > Aves > Passeriformes > Muscicapidae > Luscinia > Luscinia megarhynchos. Next base: position 34,043,033 of record CM067568.1, on the reverse strand, counting down.
CTGCTTCTTAAACAGTCATGTAATAGAGCTATCACATATGCAGGTTTTATGAATACACAATTCAAACCCTCTAAGATTTATACTCAGAATTATTTTTCAGAATTACAGCTCACCAAACAGGTCCAAACATGAGCTGCCGACCCTTAGACTTCCAAAAGGCATGAATCATGTTGTAGAAGAGTTCTCAGCTTTGCAGGAAAATTATTCAGTTTGGCAAGGACATAATCTAGTGCATGCACAGTTGGTATAGTGGATCTGGAACACATATAATCCTCACTGTATTTGCATACACCTATTTTAGAGTAGGCAAATTAACACCTCAGATATTCCTGAGTAATTAAGGTTTCAGAAATATTTCTGCAGCTTACTCTACAGCAATCCCAGTATTGTTCAAAATGCATAGGTAAATAGGAATCTAATCCTGAACTCCTCTACATGCAGCATTGTTTCAGCAAGATAAAATAATACTCACAAAAGAAGTTAAACCATTTTCTTTAAAGTAAGCTAACGAAGTTGACTACACGGATTTAAGATCAGCCAGATTCATTTCTACTTACTTCTTACCTGAACCATATATTCAACTGGAAAGAAATTGCTTATTTTGAGCAACCAAATGCACCATTACTTAACAGAACTTGGCATTGAAGGAAACATGAGAATTTATTCCACATGGAATTGGGACTAAATATGCAGAGCATAGGTGATAACGCACTGCTGCCAAGTACCAAAAGTAGCCTAGGGATTAAACTTGGGGTGAAAATATGGAAAAAAATCAACATGAGAAGGCCAATTATAGATGCAAGAAATGCTCTTTAATTCCAGTTTAATTGATAATGAATCTGTATGTTACCACATGTTCTCTCCAAAGAGGAAAGAATCTGACCAAAGTGAGTATAAATATTATTCTCAAGCAGTAAGATAGCAGGTGAGTTAATAATCTTGCAACTAATATTTCAAACTAATTTATACAAAAATGGCATAAATCAGGCTATTAACTCAAATATTTATTGCATGTTTTCTGAATACCAATGCATCAAGAATTTCCAATAAAGACCTAAATCCTAAAATTTCTCCATTGGTTGAAATTGGTTACATAGGTCAAGCTTTTTCAGGTGTATAGGTTTTTCCTCTCTTGAGGAGGCTGACCAGATCCCAACATCCTGTACAATACTGCTGATGCAAAGTATACCTAGCAGATCATAACAATGAGGAAAATCATCCAGTGGCCCAGAACCAATTTAGCACTTTTCTTTCCAAAGCATTTTCATCTATGAGCATGGGGTTGTAGCTTGCACTAGGTGACTCCTCTGACAGATGTCTGGTCTAAGGTCAGCACAAAACCTCCTTCTTCAGTTTCATTTTTCACTCGCTGTGTGTAACAAAAGAAGAGCTAGAGTTAGCATTTTAAGGCACTTTTGAAAACATGGTATTGGAAAGCTGAAAGAAATCATTAGCACTGATTCAGTGCTTCTTAAAACTAATCTTATGTATAAATATATATATATATACACATTTGTTTTCACAATGAGTGCTTTAATCCTTCATCTTAAAACTAAGCAAAACCCCAAAACAAAAAAAGCCCAGCACTGATGAGCAATCTTGCAATAGCAAATCAGTGTGCACACATGAGGGAAAAACAAATGCAGTTGGGAAACAGATTTCGGTGTCAAGTTTCCCCAAGTGTTGTTATAAATATCAGGAAATTAAAAAATGCTCTTAAAATGCATGAACATTATTTAGGTCTTTAATCTGGAAGGGGCATGATTGATTTTGCAGGGTGGAAACTGCCAACTGTACTAGTGCCTGCAGATGGAAGGGGCCGGCACATAGCTGCCAATTTCAGGGAATATATTTCAACTACTCTCTAAAATGGATTGCAAAAGCTTGTTGTCTTCTGCTTGCTCCTCCAGGCTCATGCTGCACTAAACAGCTTAGGGGGAGAATAGCATCCGTCTTTTCCTGAAACAAGAACAAGTCACAGAACATGACTGTTTTAGAAATGCCAAAAACTTAAAAACCTAAACCTCGGAGAGCAGTTGTGCCACAAGCTGAACAGGAGACAATAGCCAACTCAAATTTAAGTCTTGTATTTATACAATGGCCATTTTGAACCTCAGTGTGAGAAAAACTGACCTTTAAATTTAAAGTTCATTGTTACAGCCTTATAAATTATCATACAAGGAAGAATATTTTCTGGGAACACAACTTAACTGTGTGAAACACATTCTTGATGTTCCTCTTGCACTGTTAGAAAACAGTAAAATATGAGAAAGAAGTAGACCAATTTTTCAAATAAAACCATCTTTAAATACAACTGCTCTTAAATCTCAGCTTCCTCACTTTCCTAAATGTCTCAGATTTGAAAATCTGGTCCCTGAGAAAACATTTTGGATGGTACAACTTTAGGCTATCAGAGCTGATGCCCTCCAAAGCTTCTCAGACAGTCATTATGTCAGTGTAAAAAAATCAATTTTTTTTCCCCCAAGTATCAAACTTGGCTTCTTTTGTCCTTTCAGTTGGGTAGAAATGTACATCTCTTCCAAATTTTTGTCTTAGCTCTTCGCCTATACTAAAAAAATACTTTCCAGTGGCAAAAGGAAATTAAGTAGTGCAAAACCATCTTTCTAAACCATTTTCTACAGCTTTGATCTTTCAAAGATTATCTGTTCTCTTTCCTTCTACTTTGCACTGGAAACTGTGCTTATGCCAGCACCTTGTTAAACTGATTGCTGAGTCTTTTCCTCTGGAATTTAGCACCACTACAGCAGGTTAGCAACAGAAGCTGTCTCAAATATCTTGTGTTAAGGACAGATCTGAAAAGTTATCTGCACTGTGGAGTAAAGCTGTTTTGCTGGCAGCAAGAATACTAGAATGGAGATAAAGTGTCTTGAGGAAAATTGTCTTTAGGGCTGCATCCCATTAAAGACATTTGAGTGGTGTTTTGTCCCACTGGCTCCAGCAGGGGCAGAACGTCATCCCTGCTTTAGTTCTACTAGTATAATACACATATGTGACATGGAAATAACTCATTCTCTCCCTTTTGGGGGCTCTTCCTCAATAATCTTTTTTATTTACTTGCAGATCTCATTTGCAGACTCTTGTGCCACTACAGAAACAAAATTGTTTCTTCACATTCTTCACCAGTACATAAGACAAATCAAGATAAGCCCTTTGCTGTCTTTCTGAAACACTCCTTTCATGCTCACTGCAGGTTTGTGAGATATACTCTAACATCATTTGTTACATATTTCATACTGCAATGCCATGCTTGATTACATCAATCTATACAAAACAGAAACTGGCAGCCAGTCTCCCAATTTCTGCCAACTGTAAAGGTTAACATGTACGTTGGCATAATGTGGGTGTGTAAATAAGGGAATTTGTGTAGTCCTTTATTTAGCAATGTAAGAAAACATATTTCAGGTCGGAGATGAATAGTTTTCCTTCCCTCCAGGTGTCTATTTTCTATTTTGGAAATTTCAAGGAAGGGATTAAACATGCACAAGCACTACTTAGCAACAAAACACTTAGGAACCATACTGTGTGTACTATAACTTCATTTCATAAGACTATCATCACAAACTGCCAGTATTTCATCACTGCCAAGATGTCTTTGGAGAGAGACAGGAGAAGTCAAGGAAGTGGCTCTCAAGACACCCCCAATAAGCTCTCTGCCATCACTCAAGCCTCCCATAAGGCAAGTTCACCATTCCGAAGGATAATTAACAAATTTGCTTCGAGACCAGCAACCTTTAAGAAAAAAAATATTTGCCCAATCAAGCAGGTTTATGGTTGCAATTTTGCACCTTTAGAAATTCTTATTATTGGACAAGTAAAGACATAAATCAGTAACTGTCTTATACAAATACTGTTGGTATAAAACAAAGTTATACGTGTTTTTACATTTGTAAACTAAATATTTTCTAACCTGATGCAGAGTGAAGTAATCTAAGGTAACTGATATTTTTCTTGATATTTTATTCTGGAAGTGCACAAAATAACCAAACCATTTGGCACGAATAAGCAGTCATTCAAGAGTAAGGATGAAAAGGAATTACTGATATACCTGTGTCCATTTGTTCAGAAGCTTGGTTTGTGCAACAAAAGTGTTGATGACTAATAAACAAAGCATTGAAATAAAGATTCACAAATTTTAAGCAACAACTGTGCCATATTTGCCATCCTCCTATAAATACTTTACTGCCTTCCATGAATTGTAAATTACAGCAATGCATTCCTCTGCTAAAGTATCAAAAAACAAAAAAATTACAAGTCATATGAAATGCAGACAGTGGTCAGAAGGTAAGTGCTCTTTGAAGGTCCTAGTCTCCTGAGTCTCCAGGATGAGATGTAAGAATGGAAGAGAAAATGTAAAAGTTAGAAGGGGCATGAAGGTGATCTCACCTTTACCTATGTAATGGCTTAAACATTGAAGGAGCACTAGTCCAAAAGAAAGGCAGTGTCTGTAAACTCAGAAAAGTACTTGCAGCAAATGAGAGCTCTTATGCATAATCACCTCTGCTTAAATACAGAACACTGGCTCCAGACACTCCCTGTCAAGAATCAAAAGCCTGGAGAAACAGAAAATACTAAATTGGAGATTCATAGAAAAGTCCTATATCTACAGTTCTACCTTTAGCAAACATGACTAAGCAAAAATAAATTTTCTGTTTAATAAGCTATTAATCCATTGACATTATTTTTGTGATGTTTTGCTGTGGAGATTGCAACATAGGGGTCAAACAATGAAGAAAACGTGATGAACACAAAATAAACCTGTATCCTTTTAAAATGGGTAACCTGTGGTTGCATATCTCTAATAGAACTGACACAAGCTGCACACACACCCTTACAAAGTGAAATGTATTTGTGTTTGGTGTACTTGCAACTGCCTTTAGATAAAAGGGGTAACATTGTAGAACACAATTATAGAATCGAAGAAGTAGAGCAATAGTAAAATAGTAAATGTGAAAGATTTTCTCTTGAAAAAGTTGGATGAATGCTATGAAGTATTCTTCAAACAAAATGACCAGTTGGAGATTTTGAAAGAAAAGCATAAATTACATGGTTTAGGTGCCATTGCAAGAGCATAGATCATTTTTCTTAGATTCTGAAGTGCAATGCCAAAGAAAAAGGATTTTCTGATATGACTAATAAAAGCAAAGGCTGAAGTGCAACAGGAAAAATTGTGATTAGAAAAAAGAAAATATTTCCAATAGTATTTCTAGACTCAGTTATTGAAGAACTACTTAAGAAGTACTTATTGAAGGCACTTGTAAGTCCAGATAACAATATTCCAATATGCTTACATTGGGCCAGAGCAAAAAAAAATTAGATTGAAGGTTCTAGTGATAAGAAAATATGAGAAAATGCCACCATCTGATCAACACTTAATTAATTTCAGTAAATATGAAGCTATTTTAGTATGTCAGAATATGAATATACTGCAATTATTTTTCTTCTTCAGGATAAGACTAATTTCTTGAGGAGAAATTATGCTTATCTTTACATATATTACTGCAAAATTAATAATGAAAACCTACATCAGAGATTAAGCTAATGTGTGTTATACAGATTCTTAAAAATGTTTAAGAATTATTTTCTTTTCTGTTGTGAATATAAGCAGATAGATAGAATAAACCTTTTTATGCTAGGAAAGTCAGTTAACTAAATGGCATTTGTAAAGATCAGCTCAGAAACTGCAAGTACCACAACTGCATATTTGCACAGTGCATACCAGAGTGGACCCTAATATCACCTGCAGCCTCTAAACACTACTGTACTATTGCTCTTAATAGTAATAACAACAACATTCATCTTATTGGATACAGCAGTTCCTATTTTGGTATTCACAGTAAAGCTTTAAAAATTTTCAAGGCACTTTCAGAGGTACTTTTTCTTAAAGATAAAAAAAAAATCCCAAGTGTTTAACTATAATCACTATTGGGAAAATACATTAGTAATGTACACTTTAGAGCACTTCTGAAAAGCTACACTCCTAATACCAGGTAAATGATATATGTTTTAGAAACACTTATGAATGCCTATTCACTTATTAGTCTGGCATGGCCTCAAAACAGTATTGGCTAAACAATAGTGCTTCCATCATGGTTTTGTGTATGGTCAATGAAGTAAATAATATGCATTTTTTTAAAACGCTTGAATGCGTGCTTACACAGCAGTTTATTCAGATCCATTATGGACATCCAAGTAAATAAATGTTCCAAAGTCCATAACTATATATTTTGTAAATAAGTGCTGCTAGTTTCTACAGAACAAATAATAGGCACTGTAACAATACCACATGCACAGGGGTTTATCCAACAATGTACTTCACCACAAAACAGATTTCACAACTTCTCGCTGCATTTTCCCCTGCCCCCCATCATTTCTTTGTTTTCTTTTTAAAGAAAGGTGTTAAAGGGGAGAACATTACCTTTCAAGAAGCTGTTACATTTTGAGAATACACAATCATTATGAGAAATAATAACATGAAGGGGAATTTTTTTCTTGAGAGTCCCTGTAAAACTGTAGGCCCTTTTTCGATCTCGCCACCTTTCTTTGACCACCAGCTGACTTAGATGAGTTTTGCAGTTGAGGGCCACAGTTTTACATTAATGGCATTTGCTGCTCTGAGTAATTGCTCTGCAAAAATTCAAGAAGGGTTTTGTATCTGAGTACAAATACCAACAGAGAGCAAGTTCTTTAATAATCTGATGCATAACTATATGTGGGTGAGAGTTGCCTTTTGTAGCCATCCTGAAATCTCTTTAACCTTTATTCTTCTTTCATTCACGTTTTAGGGGCGCTTAAAGGACGAATGATACCTTAGGAATGAAATAAATTATTGCTGATCAGAACTGCAAATAGACAAAGGAGTAAGATTAGCAACTCGTATCTGTTTTGTGAGAAGCTGGGAGCCATTAAAGCAGGATGAAAAACTGATTTTGACTACAATCTGTGCCACAGTGACAAAAAAAAATCCCAATTAATTCTTCACAGGCCATGAAGTGAATAAAAGCATGGATGGAGGGGAACAAAAAAGAGGGAGAGAGCCTAATCAAGAAAGGTTTTTCAGCAAAAGCCCAAGAAAATAAGTTAGATTTATTTTTTTTAATGTGTATCAGGATATCCTTAGATATTTATCTGCTTTAAATAGTCAAAGCAGACAAACTAAGGCTTTTGACTTTTAGATGAGCTTTCCTTCCACATGGGCCCTTAAAATGATGATTTTACAGGGCCCAAGGCAGACCAGTTTTGAAGAATAAAAAATGTCTTAACTGCTCAGAGATGGGAGAGGATTCTATATTCTAAGCAGCCTGTAAATTTGCAGCAGTCTGATGATAAATGTACATGACACCCTTGCAAGTATTGAAATTAAATTAAAAATAATGAACTACTTAAAGTCTATTCATGGATATTCCTGACAGAATCTACGTGGGCTTGGGAGAAAGGAAAATTTGCTAAATTCATAATTCACTTAGGAACAGTTTGCTCAGTGTATGACCCATTTAAATGTTTTAAAATGTACATTTTTACCAGTTTTACTCCTTTTTAGTCTTCAAAGAGCCATTAAAATCACTTTTAAAGGTCCAACAAAAGAGCTAAATGAATACAGAAGTGACACCCTTGATTTCAGAAGGGCTATGTACTCACCAGTGTACAAAAGCCTGAGTATAATGACATCAGTCCCATTCCAGGGGTGCTAAGGTGGGAAGGATTACAGGCAAACTGGTTTTATGATACATGACCATTCTACTTTATCAATTGCATAGTGTCTTTTCTTGATGCTCTGTTGGGAAATACAGCACAAAACCTGCTTTGCTGACACTAGATTTCTTACTGTAATCCACATTTTATAAATATGGGAGAAGGATATTTAAGAGCGTTAGAAGCAATAGAATATTCTAGGAAGTTGTCAGAACAAAAAAACCACATTAAATTAGTCCTTAAATTTAACTTCAGTGCAGCAAGAAATTGATATGTGTTTATCTTTTTAATGAGTATATTATTTTTCCAATTTAATTTATCTAATTTATTTTGGGATCTCATCAATATCTATAAATACCTGGCTGGGCAACCAGCTCTAGGTGGCCCTGCTTGAGCTGCCTAAATGACCTCCAGTGGTCCTCCCACCTACACCATTCTGAGATTCTTTAAAAGCTATGTATTCCAACTGATTTGTTTTAAATTGCTCATTCCTGTCTCAAAGTAACATAATTTCATACAAATTGTGTGTCTCATAAATTTTTATGAATAATGTTTTAATCCACAAGGAAACAAAATTCTTTCTTGATTCTTTTTTTTAAAGAAACTTAATGCCTATGAATTCCTCATCCCCGAAAAAAAAATTACTAATGTTATTTTTCTGTTGTTTTTTCAAATTCTGAAACTTACTTTGAATTTTGGTAATTGTATCAGACAATGAATGACTGAGACCTACTATAAAATCCCTCATGAGAGATTTTTCATCCTAGATTTTATTAAATATAAACATTAGTAATACTTCATTCAGAGCACTGTAAAATTTTATAATACAAAAATTAATCAGGAATAGTTAATTTTTACTCACTTCTATATCAATAAAACAAAATTGTGATATGGTTGGTGTTTAATTTTAAACAATTGCTCATATGTTTTGTCTTACTGGTGTTTTCACAAGTCTTTTGGTTCTGTCAAACCATTAAGGTATTTTTTAAAGCAAAATAACATTATAGTCCTGTTTGGATGTATTGTAAAACTGGAAGTGTAATCACTGCATCCTGCAGTGTGGGCTGTATAAGAGGAGATACTTATTACTCATCAAATCATAGATTAAATTAACAGAATATCCTGAGTTAACAGAATGTTAACAGAATATCCAGTCCAGCTCCTGGCCCTGCACAGAAGAGTCCCAAGAATCACACCCTGTGTCTCAGAGAGTTCTCCAAACGCTTCTTGAGCTCTGGCAGGCTTGGTTAACCTAGTCCAGTTAGCTGGCAGCCATACTTTTATTCTGCTGTGCTTTGAGGATTAGAAAGTCAGTTCAAGAAGAAAAATGAACATGCAGAATTTTGCAACTTCAACTTAATACACATTACATACACCATGATGAAAACTGGTTCCCATGTGCTAATTTCCCTCTGCAGAGAAAGAGATGAGATGAGATGAGATGAGATGAGATGAGATGAGATGAGATGAGATGAGATGAGATGAGATGAGATGAGATGAGATGAGATGAGATGAGATGAGATGAGATGAGATGAGATGAGATATGAGAGTTGATCTCAAGACTTCTTGCTGGCTATGACTCTTCCCAACATAAGCTTACCACCCAACAGAAAAAAGTCCATTTACTTTGTAATATTATGTAGTTGCAGGAGAATCCTCAAATTTTATATCTCTTTCCTCTGCAAAACAAAAGCAAAGTTTTTCTCAAAAGATAAATCAGAATAGCCCTAAAAGATTTTACAACCACTTGCTTCCTGGTAATACAGTCTTTAGGTTCTATCAGAAAAGTCCCTCCTACCCTTCCCTTGCTGCTTCTCATCTCTCCCTATAGAAAGACACTGTAGTAAATGTTTATCATATATAAATAAATTAACCACTCTTTCGAGTAATCTGCTGCATACATGCAATAACAAGCAAGTTACTGAAAATTAAATAGTTAGGTTTGAAGAAAATGCATTGGTTTCAAATAGTACTGGGAAATTTCTCCTTTCATTTTTTATAATTGTAGTAAATGCAACACATGGACTCTGGAAGCAAACATTTTCAATTCCTCTTACCTGGCCAAAAAGTAGTCTGGTCTTTGCATTTTGTACTTTTTTGGACCATGTTTCATAAAAGGACATCCAAGGGATAGGATTTAATGTAATTTGAGAAGTTTTTTTTCATATTAGGGTTTGAAAACACTGCTGTTGTAAGATGAACTAAAGTCTTCTCTTCACCACCCCCACCCCCTGTGCAGAACTAGAAATCCAGAAATTACTTGTCTTTTAAGAATAACTGTAAGAGTCCATAGTTAAGACATTTAATAATCTTTTTAAATGTTTTCCTATAATTCATCTTCAATGTTTATTCACCAGTTTCTGCACCAGCTTTTTTTTCTGTCTATTTTCTTGTCATATGACTGCTTATTAGTGGTTCCGAAACTGTATTTTAAGAATAAGGTGAATACTTCTACTGGCATGCAGACATATTCAAGGTTTTATTAACTATTTATATTTTTTATCTATTTCTTAAGCATTTTTTTAAACTCCTGAAGTGCTTATCCAAATCAAATTCCAAGTAAAGTCATGTAGCATATCTACTGGTTTAAAAAATATCTATAGTAAAAGATCTAAGAGAAACTACTGGAAGAACATCATGTTTCTTCAGGGCATGTCATCTACTACTGAAGATAACAAAAGTATTAGCAGTAAATCATGTTATTACAGCTATAATAGGTGGCAATAAAACCACAGTCAAGGAAGAAATTAGTCAAAAGTTAAAAGATCAATAGTTAAGCAGAATGTTATATTATAGCTGAAATAAGATCCTCTGAGAAATTAATTTTGTGCCATAATATGCCAGCAAACCTATGTAAGACTAACTTTAATATAAGTTTAGGCTCAAGATGTAGAAAATGCATAATGCTGGTAAACAGCAAATGACAATACCATCCTCAGACTTGACTGCTGAGTTGAGAGGTATCTTAAAAAAATCTCCTCTTCCTCCACAGACTTCTTCCCACTGTTAGAGACAAAATAAATATAATAAAGAGTATTTCCTGCTGTGACATAGAGCATTGCCTACTCTGTATATCTGTCTTTTCTTCCTCAGCTTTCAGTGAACAGCCAAAAATATATAAATTTTTAAAATTATGTCTTTTTTTAGGAGTGGCCACCAATCTTGTGCAGATACAACCACAAACACTTTAGGTAGGATTTTATTTGTGCCTATTCAATCAATCCCATACAGGAGGCTAAATGACCAACCAAACCAACAAACACCAAGAAAACCCAGGAAAACAAAACACAACAAAACAAACAACCAGGCAAGCCCTGAGTCTGAACATATGGTTTTCAGATGTCATTTACCATACACTTGCTTTTTTGTATTTTGCTTTAATAATTCCAGCATCACACTTCCTGTCATGGGTAAAAGCGTCTCTGGTCAAATTTTAAGGTGCCCAAAAAGCAGAGTAAGGGACCACTTTATCCTGTTTTGAAGACGTGGTATATCTGACATCCCTCTGATGTAGAGTCACTGGAGACATGACTGATCCATTTTCATGCCATAAATCCAGTGCACATCAGTCTTGGCTTCTCAGAAAAGGGAAAAACACTGTTCTGGAAATGTAAAATGATGACTAATATGTTAGCCATCTCTGAGAAACTGAGATTATAATTTGTAGTACACAAACATACCGATAAGGGTGGAAAACTGAAAGTTAGAAAAGAATAGAATCTTTGGAAGTCAATACCTTGGAATTTCAAGCTATTAAAGAAAAGATAGAGTTAACTGAAACTTAATTTTGGTCTTACCAGTTGGAAAATGTGCTCACATTCAGATAATTAAGATAAGTAGTTGAAATTACCTATCCAGGAACAGTAAAATTTAGAAATCAAAGTAAGACCCTTCCACTAAATGAATTTATTTCATGTTTAAAATGTGCAGTAAAGCAACTGAACTTATTTTTCTATTTCAAAACATGAAGAAGCTTCTAATATTCAAAAGTTTCAAGGGAGAGAGTTGTATATATTTAGATTTCTGTTTATCCTTCCTTTGAAACCTTTCGAAAAAAATCTCACCGTTTCACAATGTTCTTCTTTATTTTCCTTCCACTGATTAACTGTATAGACAGATATTCCTCCTTGTTCCTTTTCTCTGCCTTTCCCAGGTGAAGAAGCACTATTGGAAAGAAAGGCAAAAAGGGAAAGCTATTAACAACAGCTGACTCTGCCCTAGTCTTGGCCTTTACGTGAAATTAGAGCAACATATGGCCTCAGATAAGAGCAGTGCATTTGAGCAGGGTCTGACTGACAACACTACCTCTAGGTATGCCTGTGAGTGGCCTCAACACCTGAGTGCATCACTGGATTTGTGCTTTGGTCCTTTAAGCACGAGAGCCTTTCATCTTTCAAGCTGTTTAGGCCGTCCTTGTGAAGTCTGTAACAGCAACAGGCTTTGGCAGGGTAAGCACCCAAAAGGGAAGCCCATCCAGTTTAGAACCTGCTTGAAATTCCTGCTGAAACTGGGAAAAACTTGTTAAAGATTCACTTGGAGGGAGAGGAGCAGACCATAGTTGCACTCATTCACTAAGATCTGCATTGTTGCATAAAATACAACACATGAAGCTGTTACACATATAAGTGGTAATAATTCATTAAATGAGCTCTCTGACTCACACAAGTAGGCAGAGAACTGACACTAAGATGCACCTGCTTTTCTGCTCTTTCCTAGATGTTTGGTAGCTGTCCCTCCTCTGAGACAGCCTTTGATCATAGTCAGCAAAAGGGATGCTGCTCTCAGCAACTTCAAATCACAGCCTTAGTGCAAGCACAGTCTCAAAAGGTGTTTAAATTAAGTAAATTCGGGCAGCAGGGGCATAACCATGTATTCTTTTTTCTCTTCTGTTACAAAAACTATGACCTTGGCTAAAGAAATGAGCTAGCAATAGAAAAATAGCTACAGAAAAACCCAGCAAATGACATTTGCTAAATGTCCTAGGCCTTAGGATATTTTTTTTCATATTGGTTCACAGACTGTTTAAACTTTTAAAAGAACATATTTTTAAGTGATGGAAATATGATTCCTATGCAAGCATGCCAGTACATCCAGTATTGCCAAATAGAGTGCTAGCATTCTGCAAACTTCAGACTTTGCTATTGTTATCACTCAGCAGCTGCTGCATTTGGTCTGATCTGTCCACAAAAACCAGCTACAAAAGACTTGTTGAATTTTTTTCCGTAGATTAAATGCCCTTTTCTTCCACCTGTAATCTTCACAATTAAGACTACACGAGGTCCTCTTATTTATTGTGAAGAATCATGAAGATACCATCTTTCACAAAGGAATTTACACATGGGGAGACACTTTTTCTATTGTCCCTCAAATAAAGTTCTAACAACTTTTGAATGACACAGAAAGAACTACAAACAATATCTTAATGTTTACTAAAACAAAGTACAGCTAGATCTAAAAGAAATGTTATCACTAGACCAGCTATAAACAAAATAAAACACCACATATTTCCCTCTTTCCTGACAAATTTACATAAAGTGAAATCTAATTTGCCCTTTCTATAGTATTGAATGGATTGGTTAATGGCAAAACTTCCCAAAGGATGAAACCACTCCTATTTGCATGCTGATTAGTCTGACAGGGCTGTATTGACAGTGCACGTATATATTAACACACAAACTTCCTGCCATTTCTATTAATTCAATGTAGAAAATATATTTTTAGCAGAGACTCAGATTTCATGTTTATAACTTGACAAATTAGTTTAGTGCTGCTGTGGAGATAGAATCAAACTGCTGTGTTTACACTATGTTGCCTCTTCAACTATGACTATATAAAAACAGCATTTACTAAAGGAAATGGAAATTCACTTTAGACATGAATACTCTGCTCAAGTAAAAGTTCTGGAATTTAAGAAGCACTTAGTTGCTGCATTAGGCCATTTAGGATGTTTCAGCGTCTCAATTGACTGTAATACCAATCTGCTCAAGTGCCCTGTTAATGACCTTCCATCTCACAGCAAGCTCAGGAATTCAGTGTTTATACTTTTCTCTTTTTTGTAACTATACCGTGAACAGACTGAAGGACAGATCCTTCTTTCTCTCACTACTGTGGCAGAAGTACATAAACTGTTATCACTTCAAACAAAAAAACCTCTAACCTTCCTGTGTCTTAATGAAAATTATCATTGACAAAAATTAGAAAAAGGGAACCACTACAAACAGGGTGTTAAACATAAAGAAACATAGAGTTTTAAATGTTCATTCTAAATTTTAAAAAATTGTATACATTAACTCTCATGTTGCAGCATGAAGCATCCTTAGTTTTGTGTTATTGTTCTAAATGAATATCTACAACACAGTAATATGTATCTAGACTGAGAATACCACTAACATTTCTCAAAACACTGCCTAGAATTTTAATATAACTAGTAAGCCATGTAAGATATATATAGGAAGAGAGGATTGGATCTGTGCCACTGATCTAGCTTCACTGCAGTCAAAAATATGAGTCATTTTCACAAACTTAATATAAGATCCTGCTATGTTAGCATACCTGAATACTTAATCATCTACCCTGCCATGTCTTCACCAAATGCACTGGGAGCATGAGGAAACATCCTTGAATGATATCACTAGCACTTGTCTGCATTGTTTATGTTTTATTGTGGCAGACTAGTAAAAATTTGAATCAGAGTATTTTGAAAAATACTAAGGCCAAATTCCAGTTTTTCATTTTTCTTCACAAGTCTAAAAATAAGACTACCTACATATACTTACTTTTGCTCTCTTTTCACCAAAAAGCAACAGGATCCTTTGTGATTTCTTGTCTATATACATACTCTAAATGATTATGAAAAAATATTAACAAAAAAGAATTCAGTGATGCTCTTAAATGATTCTAAAAGTTGAACACTAGCTATGGAGAGCAATAAAGAATTCAGAAAGTAGTTGCTCCCCCACTGCCCCCAACAGAAATTTGAGAATGTGAAACTCTTGGCTTGCTTTTAGAATTCTGGTTTTGCACATCCAGGAAAGTAATCGATGCCTCTGAAAAACACAAATTCTTTTAGGATATCCATTCTTAAAAGCCTCAGAAGGCTATGGGAACAGTACCTGCTCAGGATAGCAGCTATCCCCAGTTCTCCACATGCAATTAAGGATAGTTTAGTGCCTTTGGTATGCTGCAACATTACAATCCAACATATGTAAGCCTACAGTTAGAGCCTAAAATTATGGCTGCTAAATAAATATGATTCAGTTTAATTTTCATCTCATTCATACCATAGATCACATCAGCCTATATGTCTAGTTAAACTCTTGATCCTTTAATAATGTTACATAGCAAATACCATCATTGAAGTTAGTGGGAATTACATGGCTACAGTCTCACACTAGAGTCTGACTGGAATGGGAATTATTGTGTTTGAGCATTTATCCTACCAGGAAGAACATGTAGAAAGACTTAGCTAAAACTAGCTAACATTTAGAACACTCCATTCAAATCAGTTTTCGTGTTTTAAAATGCTATTTTCAGGAAAACATTCTATTTTTCTTAATGTTTCATGCACATTTCTTTAGATTTACTGTGGACAAGAGCATTTATCAAATATTAATACCTCTTATTTCCCAGTTAGTTCATTGAGCCTAGTCCTCATTTTTAGCCCATTTACAGACCCTTAGGAATAATCTTGTGTAGCTTTTCTCATGTTATATTTTTTCCTACCTTTGCAGAAGTACATTTCCAAAGTGTAGTAAGTTGTTAAATTGGGTACCTCTGACCACAACTGATAAGTCCTCAAGGCAAGGTAAGAAAATAAACCATCTGCACTTAAGATGTTTAAGTACTGCTTTTACAAATGGAAGTTTCATTTCAATAAACATGAAGTACCTACCCAGACTCAGTCACCTTGGTTTTAGTAGTATTACCACACCTGCAAGGATGGGGTTCCATTTCAGCACAGGATGCAGAGAACAAAAAGGACCTGCAAACCAATTAAAATAAAAGCATTTGGCAAGCCCTTGTAAAATTAGAAATCTGCATAGAAATAAATTTTCAAGTAAATGCATTGAATCTGTGGACATTTCTGAGAGTGCCAAACAAAGAGCACCATTTTGTGGGCATGGCTGAAGTTAAACCAGCCTTACAAAAGCCTGGGATGCCAGCTGTGTACTCAGAGGCATCAGCTACGGGCATCAAGTATTTTGCTGCTCACAGAAATGGCACTTGAAGGTGTACCCAATTGAATCTTCTAAACAGCAATGAAGCAACAGACAGAAGTGGCAGATTTGCTTGTGCAAATTCTTGGCACAGAGAACCAAGAGCAAGAGAACCCACAACACAAAACCAACCCTCCTGTGGTGCAACAGCACCAGAAAGTATTGCACAAACAGTTGCACTGTTTCATGCATCAGCTAAGAGCCTTCTCTGAAAGGAACCACGACTCGAGGGGGTTTCTTTATAATAATCTAGCCCCCTAGGTTTTCTGTGTTGAGAAAGACCAGTTTAGAGGGGCAGATGTTATACTGGACTGCATGCAATTTTTGAAATAAGGAACACAAGCAACCAATATTTCATTTAAAATTTAGAATTCTCGCTTAAAATGCAACTAAAGCTGCAGCAGTAATGTAAACTATTTTTTTCTATTATAACATTAAACCAGCAAAAATGGCATAAACAAAATGTAGCTTAGTCAAACATTATATTCAGTGTACCATTCTTACTAAAGTGTATTATAAGAGCAGAAACATCATTTGACACAAATTTCTTCCACTTGAAATGGAATGGCAATTCTCAGATGTTTTTGAGCTTCAGGTGTGTTTAAATTCTAGTATCTTACAGTCCTGCAGTGAAAACTTGCTTAAAGGTCAGGCTAAGAAGCATTTAATTGAAACATTATTCTGATACAATGCTATTCAGATTTGTCCTGTCAAGTCTCTTTATTCCTTATCAGTAAATAGTGAGACAAACAGATCTCAGAGCTGGTTCACTGGCCTCAATGTTCCCTTGCTTGCAAGAAAGACTATGGAGAAAAAAGTGAGGCTTAGAAATGTAGTTTCAAGCCTGCCTCTTGTCCAGATTTAAAGTTGAAATACGACTATAGAAAACTACCAAATCTAGGATCATTCTTACTGAGAGATTCAAAACATTTCTTCATTACAATTCAGAAGGAAGACATTTTGCATTAAAGCTGTTATTTTAGAGAAAATAAAATGTTTGTTATTAGCATTTCTGTAAAAGAGGAGAAATTTGCTTTCTTAGCTCTTTAACTCTTCAGAGACAGCCACAAAATTCTCATAGTCTCATTTTAAAATATCAGCCTTAATATTCCAAGACTCCTCAGGAAAAGCAGGCATTTCTTGCTTAGAATACATCTTCAGGCTTCCAGGGTCTGAAGCCCTGAGCTGCACAGCACCCTGTCATTTGGAGATGGAGCACCATAGCAAAGAGCACAAAGCACAAAGCTTTAAACCTGGTGTACTCAGCTGGACATTATTTCCCCAAATCCTAAAAGCCTGGGTTTAGTCATTTTCTGGTGCTTTTGTTAGCTGGTTTGCATTGGTTGTTTTGGGTTTAGTTCATTCTGCTCACTGAAAGAGGCCCACCCTGCATCCTCCCACGTCCTCCTGCAGTGCTGAAGCTGGCATCAGGAGGACAGCAGAGTATACAGCCAAAGGGGGTGGGGGCAGACACCAGGGCAGAGATTGCCCCCCTGCTTGGGAAAACACCTCAGCACTCTGTCTTCATTTGTAAATCAAAGGCTGAGCTGCTGTTTCTAAGTTTTAGGGTTGCATGTGGTTTGCCATGCAAGTATTTCTGGCCTGTAGGAGACAGAGCTCTTTTAAGGCTGTTCATTGGGATGCTTTACAAAATCATCAATCTTACTTTTGCTCCCCATGTCCTTCGTTCCATTATTCAAGCTTGTTTTGACATGATATTAAGTTATAATTTCGTGCCTTGTGTTTCCATAACGTTTATAAATTATCCACTGATAACAGAGTCTCAACACAGACCAACTCACCATGCAAGTAACTACATTTCTGATATGTTTCTCCTTGTAGACTGTTTAAAACATGACTAACCTTAAATCTTATTATATTCATCTAGTAAGCTCATAATTTCTGAACAGAAAAAAAATACTAACCCTTGCTAGGGTTTAATAAAATAATTGTTTAACTGAATTGACACCTCTGTACAGATTTTTATTTCATTTCAAGGGACTACTTTAATGTGAAACAATTTTACTGTTGTCACTAAGTATGAAGACATGGATTCTTTGCTGGTTTCTATGCACACATGTAAGTGACTATTTGTAGCAATTTTTTTCATAGGCAAGTCATTTGTCCTTTAAAGAAACAGATAAAAACTGAATTGAGAGTGCAAATATAAGCTGCCCCCTCACTATTTTACAGAATTATAACAGAAAATTTAAATGCAAATGAACTTCAACATGGTTTTTCGAGCAAATTATAAGTTGTTGAAATTTTTAGAACAGGAGAAAAAATTCTAAGAAAGTGGAAGGATTTACAAAAGTTGCTGCATATAAAGCATTTATGATGCCCGCAGGAAATTGCAATCACTTTGTTTTAAAAATAAATAGGTGTAAGTTATATACTGATATCTACCTGGCTTTTGAACAGCAAATGCATCATATACAATAAATTATGATAGATAAAATGTCCACTTGATATAAAACCACCTTACAACATACTCTTCATTAACCAAGTATTTTTCCCTAATAGGACACACTAGAATAAAAATAGAACTATAGAACAAAATCTACATATGAACATTTTTTTATAACAATGCCAGGAAATACGGTGTTGGGGTTTTTTTCCAAAAATGTATTTTCTGAAGAATAATAATCATTGAAGTGCATGTTTCCCATAAATGTTCATTTCAATTACACAGCTGCACATCTTGAAAAATATTTTCTTTCCACAGTCACTTCCCTCCCCAAGACTACAAAATGCTTTCTGAAAAATTTGTTCATTTGAATATGCTTTTAAAAATTATCCATTTTTAACAACACCTCCAGGCAAGGTATTCTGAAAATGATAAGTCAAGGTATAAAAGTTTATTTTGTTTCAAACCAGAAATCTTTTTTTTTAAGTTTTCAAGTTGATGGACTAAAGAAATTATTCATTTACAGATGTCTTTAAAAGTGCATGAAAATAACACATTTAGTATGACCCTCTATTCAAAAACACAGCCCAAACATACTTCCCAGCAGCCTGCAGTTAGGCAAAGGAGGCTCTCTGCAGTGGCTGAGGTCTGAGCTTTCAGGCTCCAGCTACTCTTCTCATGGGAGCAACTGAAACTTAGTCTCTGTAGGGCATCCATTACATCTGCAGACCCATTACATCACAGCACCCACTAAAACTCAGCTCCCTAGGCTGTGGAGGGAATATATTTTTTTTTAGTTTCCTGCAGTGATGCTGAAGTGGGAGCATCAGTCCCACTGTGGCATTACCCTGTTTCACAGTAGTGAGGCAAAACTCCAAGGGACTCCTTGACAGCTTCAATCAGAATAATAGTGATAAAAGACATGGATGTGGTCTAATTTGCTATTTTGCTTCCAGTGCATAAGAAAAGGAAATTAAGACCTAGACTGAAAATCCAGAGACACAGGGGTTGTTGTTTTTTCCGTTGCTGTTGTATAAATTGTTAAGAAACAGAGTGTAGGATGCTTGAGGTCATGAATCATTTATTAGAAACAGGTAATCTGGTTTCTAGATTCAGCTTCAATGTGTGCTTTAGAAAAAGGTTACAGCTTCATCAGCAGAGACAGAAGAATTTCCTTGTACTCATAATCCTCTCTCCAAACCTTCCCCCTTCACAACAAAGTCCTCCCTTTAAAATGGGAAACACAACTAAGTAGTGCACTCTATTCAGAGCAGCAAGTCTGAAACAAAACGGGCCCCATGGGGCAGGCTACCCAGGTCATCAGACTGCAGAACTGTCCTGAATACTTCTCAGCCTTTTCTTTAGGAAGTCATGTAGGCAGGTATTTGCTGGAGCTGAAATAGGAATCCAAGTATCCATCACTTTCAATAGTTACAGTTAGTACTCGTTTGGAGGAATTTTATCAGACTTTTATCGCTTCAGAAGCAGTATCATTACTGAACTACAAAGCAAAAGGGAAAGCATCTCTTCCTGCTGAGGCATTAAATCTTTTGTTTTCTTAATACTGCAAGTGCACCGAAACATACATTCTGGAAATCTTAATAAACACAGTTAGTTCTTTTAAAAACACTTTTTTTCCCTTTGTAAAAGCAAGTGTTAATGACATCAGCCTTTGAATAAAATGTACCTGGTTTTGAATTTTGACTGGTAACCTGAAAATCAATTATTTGCAATGCTTTAATATGAATTTTAGGAACTCCATACATGCATCTACCAAGCTACATTTGTTTTTCATCCATTATTTTTACTTGCCACGTTCTTTGCATTCTTATGGCCCTATTTTTTTGCTTTCCTCTTCTCAGTATTCCTTTCTAAATTCCAACATGTGATTTTACCTAGGATTTCCCTGGTCATTCACAAGTAATAGATGCAAACACTTTATAACAATGAAAATAGTGATGTCATTTCTTCCTTTTCTTTCTTTTATTTTAAGAAATCTGGTTTACTATTATTATTAATAATTATTAATTATTATTATTATTATATGCAAATCTAATGGTCTTGTGGGAGCAGTATAAAATGCAAACCAAAGGTTGCTGAAATAAATACAAAAATATTAATTTATTTTACCTCTGCTAGGTGCACATTTTAAGCCATTAAATTTCATTATCGTGACACACATTTCCATTATCAAGTCCTTGGTGAAACATGTGAAAGCCCTATGCTCTCCAGCAACTTATTTCACAGTCTCTATGTTGCAGAAGTCTGGAGAAGGTGAAGTTTCTACATTTTGTATTTCTGGACTCTTTCCAGTTCTAATCTGAGCTGCATTAGTAAGGGTTCATCCAGTGTTTCATCTGCCCACTAATGAAAAAACACAAACTTTGAGGTTTCAGAAGCTGCTCCCTGTACCATGAAATAAATACATCCTTTGGTGCAAATGGAACAAGAACTTGTCACACTTCTGTTACAGGCACTGTTAACATTCATAATTGTTAGCCTGTGTTGATTGTTTAACTTTTCCAATCACATCAATGAAATTTCAGAATAAAAGGTTATAAATCCAAACAAAGTCTTATTATGTAGAGGCTAAAATTACTTTCCTGGTTTCCAATTTTAATTGCTTGTGTTATATTGATAGCTAGCCAAAGCACAAACCTTGATTTTCCTTTTTAAATTTTTATTCTGCTATCATGCTCAGTCTCAGTAAATCTGAAAAACACTTTCTATATATTGCTGTGTATGTCATACATATACTCACTTTTCACCATGATGCTACCCAAAAGACACTTATGGCTCAGAACTACTACATTGGCCTAAACCAACTTTCATCATAAAAGAACCAATGGAACTCAAATCAACTCACTGCAAAAATAATCAATTTGTTGATCTCTGCAAATGTACTGAATACAGGGACTTTAAATGTGTTAATTATTTAAATCTGTGCAGATTGTGCATGCCAGAGTGGCAACTAAGTGAACCACTTTAGGTCTGCTTTTATTTCCTGCATATCTATCCTCATTAAGGGTCTTTACCTGACCCCAACGTAAATTAACCTATCCCCAGAACACCCACCCCCAATACATCTGTCTCAAAAATTAACAAGAATACTGCCACAAGACTCTTCTAACACCCTCTTGGGGTGTGCTTGGCCTGCATACTTACTTCAGTGCTTGTTATCAAGTCTGTCTTCACTAGTCAGAGTGGTAAGTCTGTCCTTCAGCACAGCTATTAGGAGTTTTACCTTTCCAGAATCCTAAGGAAATAATTAATCCAAAGTTAGCGTGCAGTACTTCTTTTTTCTAGGGTCAGCATTCTCACAGGTCTGAGAAAACACTTGCCAGTTGCTTGAGGTCAGCAGTTCAGTCTCGCTCATCCATTCTGCAGTGAGCTGTGAGCCTGCAGGAGCAGAAGTGGGCCTTGTGCTGTCAGCATCTTTTTTACAGAGCTGCTGCTCACCAGGTTGAGCTTCTCCTTTTAAATGCCAGTCATCACAGATTAAGTGTGCAGAACTACTCTATCCTACTGTAACTTATCTAGGGAAGGAACTGCTTATTGTAATCTATGGCCCTACTACAAGTTATGTGAAATCTCACCCACCATTGAAATTATTCATAAAAATTGTTTTACTACTAATTGTCAGAGATAAAAAGAAACTCAAGATCATTTTTACTCCATGTGCAATACACACCTGATTCTTTAACTTGGCCAATTATTACATGAGCAAAATGAGTAGCTGAAATTAGGTCCACCCTGTCTGACAAACAAAGCAAATATTGCAGATTATGCAGTACATGATCAGAGGAGAAAAAAGACCTCCAGAAAAAAAGTTATGTGCTCTGAAAACAGGACTATCTTGAAAATATAATATATTAAGTTCTGTGGATATATGCCTACAGCATAGCTCCCAGCCAGAGCTTGTGTGAACATAAGTTCAGCACTGGTCCTAGCCTCACTGTGATCTTTGAATGCAAGCACAAGGCTTTTCTTCATTTATAGTCAAATAATTTAAACATAGATGTTTTGACTGAAGAGAAGTCTGTAAACTACTCCAAGTTAGAAAGGTAGTTCCACAGAGATGAGCCTCAGTTTTCACTGGTCACCCATGTTTGCAGTTTTCATTACTGCTGAGACTCATTTTGGGACTCTGGTCATTGGGTTTCTTGTAGGAATGTATCATGTGTGTACACATACAAACTTATAGTAATACCAGCTTCACAAATCAATCATACTTCACTTGAATTAGTTATTGCTACCACACAATGGCTGCTGGTAATGAAGCCACTCATCCATTACAGCAGCTGTCATTTCACTTCATGACCTCCTTCTACCAGCTTTCAGTCCCCCAGCTGACTTTTTTTTTCACTTGAAACTCCTCAACCTGGCTGGAGGACCATCCAAGCCATCATCAATTGTCATCAACCTACAGACACAGAGCTCCCTGAGCCTACAGGCCTGCACACTTTGCTTTCATCTCACTCTGGAGTTTAGCTACTCCCAATAATTAGCCAACAGAGCTGCAGATCACAGCCTAACAAAGCAGCCAAGGCGGTTCAAAGGCCAGCTGGCACTCTCAGAGGAAGTCCAGCCATGCACTCCCACCTCTCTCCTACCACCATCTGACCCCTCAGCAAGCAGGTTAGAAAGCCACCCCAACAAACAAAAGAATGCAGTAATCTTCCCCCCAAAGTAGCTGGTGGTAGGATTAAATAAGCATTAGTGCCAGGAGAAGCACAAAGCAGGCTGGAGAGGAAGGAAGTGGGAACATCCCTTTCAGCAGGGGTTAGCCTTTTCATTGGCCTTATCTGCATTGTCAGGCTGTGGTTGGAGGTGTGTGCTCCAGGAACAACTGAGCAGGCTTAACAGCTTTCTGATGCCAAAAGGAGCAGTCCCATTCTCCTCTGCCTTGCATTCCATCTCTGGCATGTATCTGACCCCTCAGCAAACTGACTCATTATTCCGACCTAAAGCTATTTCCTTTATTGGTTGGGTTAGTTTACCCATGGTTTAATAAACTGAATTGGCTCAGAGAGAGGTCAGAGAAGCAGCAAGCAAACAAAGAAGAAGCAGGGGAAATGCACAGCCCAGAGGAGAGGGTACACAGTGCTGCCCTTTCAGCAACAGCAAGCAGGCAAGTCAGCTCAGCCATCTCATCCCACTGCACTTGCAGCCACCTAGCTGGCAGCTGGCCAGCTCTCAGAGGGAAAACAAGCCAAGAAAGGTGTGGTTCTACCTACCCAACTGACAGCTCCTTCTTTTGGGACTGACAGCACCCTTAAGCTCAGCACCTCCTAGTCGAATTTATTGTCCAGCACTCCTCAGCTGGTTGAGGTTCACCGTATCTGCTGAGACACCACAGTTCAAGCTCCATCAGGAAGCCTTGTGCTGTGAGACCTGCTTGCTCTCAGCCCCTTGCAGCAGGAGGCTCAGAAGCCCTGTGCTGCTGAGGGCCAAAGGAGCTGGCAGTGCTGCCATTCACCCCACCCAGGGTGTCCTTCCCTCCCTCTGCCCCTCAGGAGAGGGGCTGGGGGGCTGCTCTGTGGAGGCGGGGTGCTTCTCACACAGAAGGCATGGTCCCTCCTGCACAGAAACCTCAAACATGCCTTACCACAATTTATTGGCTAGCTTGAGTTTTCCTGGTTGAAAAACACAGGTCAGGTCAGAACTGACGAACAAATGGGACAGGGAACAAGCACTCCTAAGTGATCTCCTTCGTCGGGTTTGAAAATCTGAAGATGTTTTCGTAGCAAGTATTTTTTTATATTAAATATTAAATCTTTAACTGTGGTACAGAGAAATCATCATTATGACACTGCAAGTCCCCTCTTCCAGTATTTACAGAAGATATATTAAATACTATTTCTAGATTACATTTCCATCCTTTGAAGAGGTTAAAAATTGTCATTATAAAAAAGTTAAAGAAAACAGTAAAAAAAAATCAATTAATATGCAGATAAGTGAATATCAAGGCCATTACAGATCTTTTCTTAAATACATTTAATAGAAAGCCCTGAAATGAAAGCAAATTAACATTGTGAAAAACAGTTTGAAAATTAAAATATTTTAGTTCTGCAGTAACTGTAGGAACATATTACGAAGTTAGGCAGCAATCATATGCATAATTAAAGAAGTGATTATATGTATATTTATACCATCAATGCATAATCCTCAATTTGTTTAACATAAAACAGAACATCAAGGAAACGAGAATTTAAATTCCACTTGCTTAATATGGAACATTAAGTGCACAAAAAATTGCTTGTAATTTTAAAGTGTATAACTTGAACAAAATTTCAAGGTGGCAAATATTTGAGAGGAAGTAATGAGTGAAAAGAAAAGGAAAATATTAATATTATGCCTAATGAACAGAAACTTCATTTGTAATAATTAAGGAAGGATATGCTCCCGTTTCAAATACTTAAAAATAAAATAATGCCAATTAGCAAGACATCTCTTCATTTTATACAAACAAGGTATATATGAGAGCTCTTAAATACTTACATAGAATTTTTGTCTGGCTCCAGCACACCAGAAAACATGTACAAACCATAAAAGTCTCTAATAACAAGTATCTCAGAAACATTTGCTTATATTGAGATTAATAACAGCTTGCACCCTGTGTTTGTTATGAGAAACGGGGGGTTTTGCACTACCCATTCAAGATGACTCTGCACTGTCCTCTAGTTTTTTTCCTCCTTTGTGCACTCCTTCCCAAAAGAGGGAAGTCTGAAAACAAATGCAGTGGACTCACTGTAGAAAGGCATGAAAAGACTGCTTGTTCTCAGAGAGGGGTCTCTGTGAGGTGCTCCTGAGGAGCAGCCAGACTTTCTTCACAGATCGGAGGAGCCATGGCCAAAGATCTGCAATTTTGAGAAAAGGTGATATCTGCTTCCTGCTAAACACTAAATTTCCTAGACCCAAACATAGAGACACCAAATCATTCTTCCTTGAATCTCAGCCAAGGGCTGTAGCAAAGATTATTCCTTCATATTTTTTTCTCACAGAGTGTAGAGCATACTCATCTATTTTGATAACAGTATTTACAGTGTTTTCTTTTAGCCTCTTTAGAAATGGTACCCAGCTGTCTTGAAGGCAGCCTTTTTTATATTTGATTGGCAGCACTCTCAAGACCAAATATTGAGCTGTTCTCAGGAGTTAAAGAGCTATCACTGTAAATATGATGTTCTGTCTTACCAAGAGTTCTGTGCTTAGTTGGATACCAGAAATAGATATTAGCTCACAGTGCTGGTGTTGTACGGTCTTGACAGGTTAAGGAGACATCCGTCATCAAATTTAAAAGTTATTCCAGAACTTTTTGCACTCTTAATTGTACTACTCAAGGGATTCCATCTTTCCTCTGATGCTTTAGCTTTCCTTCTGTGTTGCTATAATATATTAACAGTTATCTGCACCTGAGAATGGAGCAAATACTATTTTGGACAGAATATGTTCACCTTCTAATGAAAGGAAAACAAAACAAAAACCAAATAAGTATCTAATTTTTCATTGCCTTATTTGTCAGTGTTTGTGTTCAAAAGATGACATGTACAGTCATGTAAAAGTTAATATATGAGGGACTGAGGCCAGATGACTATGAAATTTTGGGTTATGTAGCATGTGTTATAATGTTTGAACTGTAAGCTAACATTTAGCATTATATGTGTATTCAATATTACATTACTTTAATTATTATAATATCTTAGTATTTATTTAAAACATTTGTACTTGTGCAACAATTTCAGAGAAATACATTTTAAAGCACTTGTAAAACTATCAAAATACTTTTGCCTTTGTTCTTTATACATGTTAAAGATTTTTAGAATGGTTAATACTATGCATTATAGGAAGAGAATATTTCTATTAATTGCTTACTTAACATGGAAAGTTTCCACTAGTTTAAAACAGTTGCTCAAATTAGTTCCTCTGGTTATAATCAGAACCATGACACACTGAAAAATCAAAACTCTAGAGCAAGTCAGTGTCAACGACAGCTGCAAAAATGATAAGTCAATAGAATTAATAGAAGTATTTTTGTGCAAAGAAATGTTGTTTTTATGCAAACATATAAGCAATGTTAACCAACCAATGTTTCTAAGTAGTAAAATAGGAAATGTCATTTCATGATAAAATTTATAGTCAATCAGTTATTTTTAAAAAAAGGTTAAAAATATTCATCCTCACTTAAAATAATTAGTATTTTAAATATTTAAAAATGCAGAAATAGGGGGGAAATAATTTGTTTATGCATTGCATGTTAAAAATATTTTCAAGTAAGCTAATGAGTAAATCTTCTCCGTGCTTTTTCTAAGTTGCATTAGTGATACAACTCAATTTCCTGTATGTTATCCTGTGTACATAGGACGAGACTTCACCTGCAGATTATATGCACCAATGAATGATACCACATGTTATGGTTTAAAGATTTTGCCTAGAGGTTGAGGTAGAGGTCTGCTGATTTCTTTTGGAGAGGGTGCCCAGTCCACACCTTTGCCCCTGATATTTTCTCTTTGCTACTGTAGCCTGAAAAAAAAAATTTATCCTCAGTTAAATATTGCTGTAGCTGTTGTTATTGCATCCACTTCTGAAATGTCCTATCATTCAGCAATCTGTCCTTAGAAATCACTTATAATACTTATGCATTGCATGACCTCAACTTGGCTAGCAAGTATTTGTGGGATTGTAAAACCAGTTTTTAGAGAAAAAAACCCTGAGATGATCTTAGGAACAGGGAGCTCTGGGGCTTGAAATAATACTAGCAGCAATTCGAATGAAGTAAACTACTACTAGCTCTCATAACTCCTGCAGATAATAAAAACAATATTGTTTTAAGGTTTTAGATGGAATTTAAATATTTTGCCTTCTTCTTTAAGGCAACATTTCTTTTGAGGAGAAAATTTACAGCCTTGCAAATTAGTAAGTAAATAACTAATTTCAGTGTGTTCCATTTTGTGAATTAGGTACTATTTAATTACATGAATTATACTTTTACAACTCTTCTTTTTATATTAGTCATCCTTGGTAGTTTATCTTTTGAGGAAAGGGGACCCTCAGAAGAAGAAACCTCATTACAAGTCTTTTCTATTAAGACTTTGCTAAAAACTTTATATGCCAATTAGGGAGTGTTCAGATTTGAAAATCATGGTCTACCAATGCTTTTGCAGCAGTTAGTGAACATTGGTTTGAAGTGAAAAAAAAAAAAAAAGTGTTATATAAAATACTTAAATATATACTGAAAGAAAAGAAAAGAAAAGAAAAGCAAGTTCTTTTAAGTGCTGCAATAAGTGTCTTCTGTAAAAACTGTCATGAACCAACCTGTCCTTTAAATCTTACTTATTTCAGAAAAACTATTTTGGAAAATCTAAGAATTGATACCTGGATAAGTTATTACTTCATACTAGAGATGTAAAAGACAATTGATAGTCTCAGATTTTTATTTTTATTAAATAAAAGAATTCCAAAATAATTTGGAAGGAACAAAATGTGTTCAAACTATTGTAAGGTAGAGAAGCAATATTAATTGACATATATTGCAACACTCAATGGGATATAGTGTGAAGTGTTACACTAAGTCTGTGTGAATTTGTTCGTCAGTCCTGTCACTTCAGTTTTAAGATGTGTTATCTGGAATGATTTACAGGTACACGGGACTAAAAAGGAAGACATCACCATTTCACACTAAGGAATGATCCAATTATACTCTGTTACCTGTATTAGCAATTTATAATTTCAAACATCTAAAGTATAGGGCCACAATTCTGTGTTGTTAATTGATATAGACATGAATGTGGTGACTATTTGTCATTTTTAGAATATTGAATGTGATAGGACACCAATACATAGCAACAGTATACCCATTACTTTCAAGCTGGAAATTACTCCATTGAGCATGAAAAGTACTTTTATTTACAGAATCGTGGAATGGCCTAGGTTGGAAGGGACCTTAAAAATTATCTAGTTCCAACCCCCCTGTTTTGGACAGGTATAACTTTCACTAGGACAGATTGCTCAGAGTTGCATCCAATCTGACCTTAAACACTTTCAGAGATGGGATATTCACAGATTATCTGGGCAACCTGTTTCAGTGCCTCACCACCCTCAGAGTAAAGAATTTGTTTCTAATATCTAATGTAAACCAGTTCTCTTTCAGTTTGAAGCCATTGTCCATGGTCCTGTCACTACATACCCTGGTAAACAGAGCACCAGATGGCTGAGATTAGGTTATCTCAAAGCCTTCTCTTTTCCAGGCTGAACAATCCCAATTCCCTCAGTCTTCCATTGTTGGAGAGATACTCCACCATCTAATCACCTTGGTGTTCCTCCTCTGGAGTCACTCCAGCAGGTCCATGTCCTCCTTGTTCTGGACACCCCACAGCTGGAAGCAGCACTGCAGGTGGGGTGTCATGAAAGCAGAATAGAGGAACTATTAGAATAGAATAGAATCCCATTCCCCACCCTGCTGCTCTGGATGCAGCCCAGGACACACTTGGCTCTCTGGGCTGGCAGTGCCCATGGCTGGGTCATGTCCAACCTCCCACCCAGCAGCACCCCCAAGTCCTCCTGGGCAGGGTTGCTTCATCTCCCCAACCTGTACTGATACCAGGGCTTTTCTTCAGCATTTTGTACTTGGTCTTGTTATACCTCATGGGCCCATTTCTTGATCTTGTCCAGCTTCCACTGGATGGCATCCCATCCCTGAGGTGTGTTAATGGCACAACTCAGCTTCGTGAAGAAATTAAACAACACTAGTCCCAATACAGATCACTTGTCACTGATGTCCATCAGGACTCTGAGCTATTGACCACTACCCTCTGCATGTGACCATGAAACCAATTTCTAATCCATCTAACAGTCCACGCAGCAAATACTTCTCTCTCCAATTTGGAGAGAAGAGGGTTGAGAAGAACCTTGGCAAAGGCTTTACAGAATTTGAGGTAAATGACATCTGTAGCTCTTCCCTTGTCCACTGGTAGTGTCACTCCACCACAGAAGGCCACTTGATCAGGCAGGGCTTGCCCTGGGTGAAGCCATGCTGACTCTCCCAAACCACCTCCCTGTTCTCTGTGTGCCTCAGCACAGCTTCCAGGAGGATCTGTTCCATGACCTGCCCAGGCACACAGGTGAGGCCAACAGGTTGCAAGTTTCCAAGATCTTCTTTTTTATCCTTTTTAATAGGTAGGTACAATATTTCCCTTTTTCCAGTCATCTGGGACTTCCCCTGACTGTCATGATATCTTTTCAAATATCACAGAGAATGGCTTGGCAACTACATGAGCCTCAGGACTTTGGGATGCATCCCATCAAGTCCCACAGGACATTAAGGTGGTCATGTATCTACTCTTTACTTACAGTCATAGTAACTTTGCTCCCCCAGTCCTCATCCTTCTGTCCATCCACTTGAGAGACTTGGGAAGAGAGGTTGCCAGTGAAGTCTGAGGTAAAAAAAATAAGAACCTCATCCTGCTCCTCATCTGTTGTTGTTGTTGCAGAATGAAAGCCTGAGAGTGCAATGATTCCTGTAGCTGGAGCAAGAAAGCTTCATCAGTAGGCTCCCCTTGGCTTACACAGAATGTTGATTTCACCATCTTTTGTGGCCTCCCAGCATGTTTCCTTCTTGTCACCTATGAAACGATGTGGCTTCTCAATAGAGTTCTTAACTCATTCTTTGAGGAATATACTGTGACGTGAAAGTCTAATAATGTACTTTTCAGCCAGCATAACATTCATAATGGTATTCTGCTTATTTTTATCTGCCCATCTGGTCACCATGCTGAATGTTACCTTCCTAAGCCTTTTACAATTGAGAAACTGCAAGTGAAATATGTACTGGCTTTATCCTGCAAACAGAGGGGACATTGCTATGATGTCACAGAACTACTCTAAGAAGCTGTTTCTAAATGAACAGTCATTTATTTATGTGCAAATAAGGTGCTCTGAGAAAGGATGAAGAGGAGTTAGCTGTTGAATTCAGAAGAGTACTGTCAGAAATATCAGACAGTTGCAACTTAACTTACTTATAATTTGATTCTACAGCTACAGCCTTCCTGTAGCATCATAAAGCTGGGGGAAAGTTATTGTCACATGTAAAATGGAAATGATAGATGATTTAATGAATGTGGAAGCCATAACTTTTATTCAAAGTTTCTTTTCTCATCTCAAGCAAAACTCCAATGAAGATCTACATATTATTCCTAAAAGTTTCCTGTCTTAGCTTCAAAACACTCCTGATATGAATAGTTTTTGCATAAAAACACTGTTCAATTGAATTTTCATCCCACTTAATTGCTAAATTAACACTGATTCAGTTTAAGACTTGAATGTGACTTCATTAAGGGTAAAGTAAAATATACATTGCAAAAATTTTAAAATGTCTCTTTTACTTAAAGAGTGGTAGACATTCTGCTCAACAGAAATTAGTGAGCCTTTTGGAACAACCGTCCAAAGTTTACATTTCCTGTGGCCCAGTACACAGTAAATTGTCAGGTTTGTGGCTAAGGATATTGGAAATATATGAGGTTATTTCAGAGCATTTACTTTCTTGATAACAGGTCATACAAGGACCACAGACTGTGAACAATCACCCTACATTATTTTACTTATATAAATGTAATTTCTGTTCAATGTAGACCAACTGGCAATATTCTTAAAATTAAAAAGAACATGCACCTGTCTTTTAGGATCTGTGGGCTTGTGTGCCTGTGTGTTCAAGCCTATCATGCTATTTATGGTGTCAGCTGCAGGAATGGACTGAGTAATGGGAGAGAAAACTGTTCTAACATTTGCTATCACATATCTTCAAGGAGAAAAATAAAGGAGGTTTTTAAGACTAGGAGACACAAATTTACAAAAGCAAACTCACCAGAAAATGGCTAAATTCACAGAAAAACCAAAATCAGCTGAGGAGGAAAGCCACAAAGGAAACCAAGAAAGATTCTACAGGTCTAGATGACAACTTTACATCTGATTAATGTTGCTCCTCAAGTGTTTTGGACAGAAAAAGCAAGGTTATAACCCTAAAAGAATGTGTGGTTTTATACTGGATGTCTAAATTCTGAAGGCTCAATCTCAAGGTAACTGCTTGTTTTGGGAAAACTCTTAAGAAGACAGTGCATTCCTTTAAGGCCTGGTCAGATGAATGGAAAGCCTTAAGCTCCTTTGAATGGCCAGCCTTGCAAATCCTCAGTCTGTTTCAGATGAGCTGTGGGATATGAGGCATGTTGCAACTGCTTCCTGTCGTGCTGTTTCCCAGTCGCTTTTAGAAGTCAGCCAATATGGTGTGCTATCTGAAATGCTATAGTAATTATGTGTTATTTACAGTAACCAGAATTGGCACAATCATGTCTGAAAGTGCTGGCTAATAACCAGGTTTCTTCAGTGAGCATAGTAGGTTGCTTCTAGACCCTCAGGAGAGTATAGATGGGAAAAGGTTAACAAGGAAATGAGAGGTCTATTTTGCATCATTCTAGATGTGGCTTTCTGTAGATGCATCGAGATATTGCCCACAGACAAATGTGAAAGGCAGCAAGGTCACCTGGGATACCTCTGGAAGCCTAAAAGCCAAACAGGACATGAAATTGCCACAGGTATGTTGCCTGAAAAAGCACAGGTTGAGTATGACCACTGAGTCAGCTGCTGAGCACCAATACTGAGAAAGCACCCACTCAAGCGTGGTCTTAGTTTAAGAACTGATCACTTTTCTCAAGAAAAGACTGGAGAGAATGAGAGATATTACAGGGAAACTTGCTGGTGAAATCATAAGTCCAAGAAAGATCAATTAACTGTAAGGTTAATTTGTTTAGTCAAAGCAATTTTATATAATTATAGGAAATAGTGCAAAAGGAGTTTGAGAGACACCAGTGGAAGCAGCATTTCCCAATGGCACTCATGACTCCCATATTGCTTACAAGCTTTTGTATCAATGAAAAAATGTTTTTGTAAGAGGGATGTTCAGTGCAATTACCAGTCACACAAAATACAGAGCAGAGGTAACAGCAGTTGTCTGAAATCAGTCCCAGGTCAAATATTACTGCTTCCTATTGTTTTGCTTCCTTTTTTTTTTTTTTTGTGAGATCTACGTCAGCATGAACTCTCCTGTTCTGAATGCACTTAACACAAATACCATCACCAATAATAAATAAAGATAATTTTTGTTGTGTGTAGGTAGAATATCAGATGATATCTTTCTTTGACAAAGAAACTCCTCTTCGATTCTGATGCAATCTATGTTCTGGAACATATGTGTTGCTGTTCCAAGCATGACACCACGTTGGTTGTACTTCAGAGGTGTTCACTTTGCCAGCTCTAATGCAGTTTTTAACAGCTTGTCTTTTTGTGACATATTGCAATTATGCCAAACTATGTAATCACTTATTTCACATTGAAGTTTCAAGCTTTTTTATGATATACAGCCTTGAAACTTAAAATTCCACTAGTCAGTAAAGCAATTAACTGCCTTCTGGGGGTAAATTTCACTGAAAAAAATCCTATGATTATTCTTTATTATTATTTCTAAAATAATGTAATGAACACTGCTCCAGACATGTTATCTCTTTCTCACTGAAGTACGTGGGAGTTTTGCTACTGACTTCAACTAAGTCAAGCTTTTGCCTTAGGACAAGATGCTTCTCTGGTGAATAATAATGAATTATGAAGAAAGATTAAGCTGTGGACTGTCTTGCTAAAAAAGTCCACTTGAAAATTATTATATTATTATATCATACTGTTATGTTCCTTTGCAGACTCTCAAGCTTGCATATGCTTAAATCGTTCACATGTTTTTGAATATGGCACCATGGACTGTTAAACAGTAAGAATCCATCATTTTGGTTGGTGAAAGAAGTGTGTGGGATTCATAGATATGATTTTTGTTTAGCCTGAGAAGCAAAAATTTTACAAAATTAAAATTTAAAAAGAAGTAAATTACTGTTTCAAACTCCTACTCAAAGATATCCAATTATGAAGTAGTTTTGCTGCATTTTCTCAGCACTGAAGTCAAATCCCTTGAGATTTTTTTTATAAATCAAAAATATCTATGAAACTTCTAATATTAACTGAAAAAAAATGTTTTCTCCTTAGATGTGGAGGGAATATAATAAAAGAAAGGCTAACAAAGTTAGAGAAGTGATTGTATTTCTTGGTAGAATAGTCCAATACAGGTAGAATTTGTTAATTAGCCATCATTCCTTAAGAACCTTTTTTAAAAATTATTTTTAAGGGTATAAAAGATCTTCTGAAATAGGATAAAATTGTGACCCATGTCCAACACAGAGTGAGGCAAAAGTAAGTATTTTCATCATATCAAAAGAATTTTTTAGTGATCCGGTTTAGATGGGGATCTAATTGCTTGATTGCGTAATTTGCTTTTTATTTTCATTTATTTGGGATTCTCAGAAATAAATTTTAGTGGCTTGAAAATCAAAATTGCATAGATTCTTTGTTTTGCACACGTGGCTTGAAGCATTATCTTGTCTTAGCATCTCTCCATTGTATTAAGAGTGGTCATCCTGCCCAAATTCTGCATTTGATCCCAGGATAGAATTCAGATAGAGCTCGCTATATCCTCTTTCAAAGAGATGTTAGCATAAGTAAATTAAATCTGAGGAAAGTAATTATTTCTAACATGGCACAAAATAAGTAATTAAAATGTTAAAAATAGTGTTTGAGACAGACAAGGTCTAAATTTTATTTTAAAAGTATGCACACTGCAGCATTCCATTTATAATGACTAACCTCTAAATTCCATTTTAACTAAAAAATAGATCTTTCAGAAGAGTAAGTCTGAAGTCTGTACACTTCACAGAGAATTGCAAGAGGCTAGCACAAAAAAACTTTCAATATGAGGTTGTCTTGAACTTCTAACCTTCTCCAAGGCTTAGTTAGCTAATTCAGTGCATGAGAAGGATGCTTTTCATTCATGTGTATATCATCTTGGTCCACTCATAGAACTGGGATATGTGTAATGCTTTGCCATTTTAAATAGGCCAGATCCTAGCCTGTGTTTAAATAAATGCCTAATAACTAGAGCAGTGCCATGTATAAACAGGAGACTTTGCTTAATTACCCTTCTTCTGGTGCATGGCAAACTCTTGGTACCAGAGATTGACCTGTATAAAAGGGAATGAGGCCATAAATAACACAGTTTTATAACTCAGTCAACAGGTTTTTTTCTGGAAAGGCAAATTTCAGAGTCTGATAACCCTTACCTAGAATCTGCATTTTAATTATATCATTCATTAAAAGCTAAGAAACTCGACTTCAGGAATTGTAACACAATATGCCCAGTCAGGACCATGCAATCACATTCTTTCCTCCTTACTTGATTTTTCCAGCATTGTGAATTTTTCTTTTCCTTATAGAGGCACAATTTATCTCACTCCAGTGGCCTGGGTTCATAAATAAAGATGTAAGGGAATAATTTTTCTAGCACCACTTTATACATGTCTGTAGGGTGAGACAGGTTGCTTCTGTTTCTGAGAGCTTTAACCATGAAACTATTGCAAAAAATCCTTAACACTGCCAGTCACTGTGTTTCAGGAAAACTACAGTGGCATTTTACTGGATGCCCCAACCAGTCCCTTAATGAGAGGTGAGCTCAGAGCATGCCTGCTATGTGTGGCAGTGGTGCTCTAGTGTGTATTGTGTCTTCCATGAAAGGCTCCTGAGTGTCACTCTCAGGACAGCTAAGGGCAGGTAAAGGTGCTTCTGCTGATAATACAGAAATCCTACAGATACATTATATGCAGCAAGGAGGAATGATGGCAACAGGAGCCAATGATTTTTCGGCTGTTACACAAATTAATTCCCATCAGAAGCTTCCTGGAGTCATTGTGCCATGAGAATGGATTATGTCCCTGACAAAAGGTGTAACCAACCTAATAAAGGAGCTCATAATGACTGGACTATTATGTCCAATAATATGTGTGTATGCAACATATAATGTGCCAGATTCATACTTGGTGGAGTTCAGGAGAAAAAAGATTATGTTTTTTAGTCTAAATTAAATCCTTTTTGAGCATGGAATGGCCATGTCATAAAGATTAATTTTGGGGTTACAAGTTCTAGGAGAGTTGGAAGTGTACTATATGGTTTTTAAAACTGTTGCATTATTCTCCTGTAGACAGAAAGCCAGAGGGTAGCAGATACTTTCAATTAAAGAAAAAAAAATTATCTTCAAGACTTCAAGAGCCCTTACTAAGTATTTTTCAGATTCAGTGCTGAAGTCCAGCTTCAAATTCATGCAGTTCAGAGTCCCAGCTGAACACAAGGGCCTGGTCCCAGTCTCATCCGAGACAGGGATTCCAAATTAAGTCAAAAACGCATGCCACAGGCTTGAATATTTTTACCTTTATGAAATACTGACTTTGTCTGTGTGAAAATTATGCCTTTAATGATGGCTAAAGAACAACAAAAATTTTCCAGTCTAGTCCCCCTGTGGTAACAACCAGGTAACAACCCTCTCCTCCCCATTGTTGCTAATGCAGTTTGGAACCAGATAAAATAGTGTTTGTCTCTGTTGGGTTTTCTGTCAGCATGCTGTAATTCAGCAAAGCATTTGCTTTCTGATAATCCCTATTACTCTTTCAGAATCCTAAACTTAAATTCTCTATTTATTTTTCCTTTCAGAGACACCAGGAACTCTTATTTGGAGCATAAACATTATTTTTGTTTACTTGATCATTTTTTTCAGTGTCACTAGTAACAATCTAGTCTATATTACTGTACTTGTAGAGAGTGTTAAGACATTTCTGTTGCCTTAATCTTGGGGATGTCTTTTTCTTGTCAGTGTGAGACCTTTATGCTCTTGCTCAGCTGACTTCATTATCAGGTTCATTGCAGCTGAAAACACAATAACCCACAATAGAGAACCTGTTGTAAAACTCCTTTCTAGCTTTTGCTCATTTTTTTTAGTTTAGAGGTCTATAATAAATATCATGAAATTTGCTTTATAATAGTCTCTCACCTGCTGCTGCACTATGTCTGGTACTTTATTCCTTCTCTGGACTCTTAAACCAACTTAGGTGGCCTAGTCTGGCCTGCATTGTGATGGCAGAACACTGTCTCTATTAGAGGTAATGTTGAGAACTTACTTCTTTTTACAAGGTTAACTTTCCAACTGCTCTAAAGTTCACATACTATAGTGGATTGCCTTACAGGTTGGTATCCTCATGTGGTTTCCCATTCAAAATTTGAGAGCACATGAATAAAGCAGTCTCCTCCCACCTGGCTCTCCCTTACCACAACTTTTCAAAAAATCAAAGGATTATATAGGTGTTTTTCTGTAAAAAAATAAAGATCCAGCTATGGCTCTGATAGCACAAAAAGTCCTTTCAGCAGGCAGTTTTCATAAAACTGAATGGATCTTGCTTATTGTGCCTTTTTGGATGCAAAACTGAAAATGATAAAACAAAAAAAACAAAAAATATCTGAGTTCTCAAGACAAACATGAACTTAACACACATCAAAAAGCAGTTGCACACCACAGGATAAGCAGCTGAAAGGCTGTCTAGCTTATGAATGTTGTACAAACTGAGCAGTTCTGAAGGACGAGTTCTCCTTGATTCTGAGCAGGCCAGAAGGAGTTTAGATTATCTCCTCTACACACGTGAGAAACCTAAGCTTGACTTTGACAGAAACAGAAAGCATTGAAGTTCCTCAGCATCTTAAGTGAATTTAAAAATATTAGCATATATGTGTGATACATATTACATGTTATACATAATGAATTTATATTTATATATAAATATTATACTATACCATATATAAGATATAAATATAACATTTACATGTAGAGGAAAGTGAAGTTCCCATCACAGTATGTATCTAAGAATCAATTTCTGTTCCTCATGGGAACAGCTGTCCAAAAGTTTTTATTACACTAGGGATTCAGAGTTCATCTTCTTTCTCGTAAGCCTGAATATGTTTCAGATGCAGAAACCTTAAGAAAAATTATCAGGCACAGGGGTACATGCAATCTGATAAGACTTTGTCAGGGAAATTGAATGGAGGTAGTGTGTAGGAGGGAAATACATGGGTGGTGGGGGAACAACGTGTTCCAGTAGCATAATTAGGAAATGATTCAGTAAATATTAACTATTTAGCTCAATTTGTATAACTGATAGAATCTGTGACCATGAGACTTTATTAAGATGCTGAGATGCACAGAAAGGAGAAATTTTCAATCTGCTAATGGCTTTTACATTGGTAATGGTTTAATAAGATGGATAGGAGGATGCTTTAGTTACTGTAACTACCATTCAATAAAACTAAAAACTTTGGGCTTATACATGTGGCTGTACTGCTACTTAGTCAAGAATTCCTTAATTACATAGGAACCTTCACACTGCCCTTCAGCAGTAGCATTCAACTGCAAGACAATTTATGGTTATAGATATGCAAAATTATCGCTGAATGTCCATTTAAAAAAGATAAATTAAAACTAACCAGAAAAAAAGAAATCTGAACTAGTCCAAATCTTGTCGCATAAACAACAAAAAACTCTTCCTAGTGATTTTTTTTTTTTTTTTTTTTTGTATTTTCATGGTGGCAGGTTCAGCAACTCAGACCTCTACTTTGCAGGAAGTGAAAGAAAGGTATTTGGCTACTACAATTTTGAAAACCATAAATAAAATACACAGCCATGCATCCTTGAATTCTGCTTTGTAAGAATGATTTTCTTAACTGCTCAGAATTTACATGTTCTTCATTTCTCTCTTAACTGTATTGAAATTAAGATTCTGCTGCCTGGCAGTCAATCAGAAGGATCTCTATTGAAGCCTATTTTTCTTGATGATGCCACCTAACACAGCAGTTATATTTTCTCACCATTTTACCTCCAGACCACTCTTGTGCCTCTCAGATGATAAGACCCATATGATCTGCTGACATAAATGGGATATTTCAGTGGTGAAATGAGATTTATGGAATCCTTTTCTTTTATTCAGTCCCTTTCATCATAAGGACATCTGAGGTCATTGCATACTCGGGAGGGAGGGAGGGAGGAAGGCAGGAAGGCAGGAAGGCAGGAAGGAGGGAAGGAGGGAAGGAGGGAAGGAAGGAGGGAAGGGAAGGAGGGAGGAAGGAAGGAAGGAAGGAAGGAAGGAAGGAAGGAAGGAAGGAAGGAAGGAAGGAAGGAAGGAAGGAAGGAAGGAAGGAAGGAAGGAAGGAAGGAAGGAAGGAAGGAAGGAAGGAAGGAAGGAAGGAAGGAAGGAAGGAAGGAAGGAAGGAAGGAAGGAAGGAAGGAAGGAAGGAAGGAAGGAAGGAAGGAAGGAAGGAAGGAAGGAAGGAAGGAAGGAAGGAAGGAAGGAAGGAAGGAAGGAAGGAAGGAAGGGAAGGAAGGAAGGAAGGAAGGAAGGAAGGAAGGAAGGAAGGAAGGAAGGAAGGAAGGAAGGAAGGAAGGAAGGAAGGAAGGAAGGAAGGAAGGAAGGAAGGAAGGAAGGAAGGAAGGAAGGAAGGAAGGAAGGAAGGAAATAAATTGGTTGTATGTGAAGAACCAGATCATCCTGATAAGCTCCAAAAAGCCTTGAAATCAATAACTTTTTCTGCTTTGTGTCCTTACATCCAATAAACTTGATGGTCTCCTGAAAAGCAGTCACAGGTGACTTATTGCCTCTGATGATGGCTGAGCCAATGAAAGTTAGAGGAATCTCTGAGCAGCCTTTGAACTTCTTCTGCCTTACTACAAAAGGTAAATGGTTCCTACTGCCTCAAATATCTAAACCATACCACCATGAGCTATAGCAGAACTATATAACTAAGGTCTTATTTCATCCTGAATAATGCCCATCTCAATCTTAATTTATATCAATTCATATATAAATGAGTAGAAGTTAAAGGAGTTTGTCATTTTACAGATGGTGCATAAATAATCAGCACTGATCCTCTGTCTTCTTCTTTGTCTTGTAAAAAAGATGATGACATTAGGCATTGACCCCTTTGGCAAATGCTCATATTCAATTCTTTAATACATGCAAAATGGTTTTAAAAAAAAAAAAAAAAGAAGTTGATAAAAAGCATGACAGATGTGCAAAATTTTATAAAAGACAATTTGAGGAGGTAAGTGAACCTGCCAGAATCTCACATATTTTATAATTTTAAAATGTGAAAGCACCTGCCAATGATTCACTGGAAGTAAATCTTTTTGTTGCCAGGACCATTGCATTCTGAAAATAAAACATTTTGGGTGTAATGATTTATTTACAACTATCTTACTGTTTCATCTCAGTCTCATAATACTAGCTATTGAGTCACTGCCTGAAAGTAGCAAATGGGGAATGATGGACTTATGAGTGTGGCAAGCAGGGGTTTTGAACCTCTCACCAAGTTTCTTCTGACTTCAGGCCTTGTTATGATTAAAGGTTAATGTGTCTTGATAGCTACAGTACATAAAACCTATTCAAATTGCTAGTGTATATATTCTTCTGTGTAACCTGCTCAGAATGCTTGACACCTAATTATGTGCTAAAATAAGAGTGAGATGGAATTGCAGAAACTGTATAGAAGAAAATGATCCCATCTGCTTCACAATAGGCCAAACTGAAAAATTTAAAGTAGTGCCTAAATCACAGCCAAACGCTCACTAAGCATTTTCTTCATAAACAGTTTTTTTTCCTAAGGCACAGTAAGTCTCAGTTATTTATACTATTTCCATTAAGTCACTTTTTCTTTTTTTTTTCTTCTTTCTTTTTTTTTCAAAAGATACAAAGGGAGTTTTAATCCAAACATTATGGCTGCTCTAAAAAAATCCCATTTTAGGAGTCTGAAGACTTCTGCAGTATACAGATATTTCAAGCTGCTTATGTGATTAAGCAAAAGAATTTCCAGTAGTTTTGATCAGAAAGCTGGGACAACAGAATTGCTTTTGTCTCTAGTGTGATGTCTAGTTTCTGCCTCTAATTAGCATTACTTAGTGAAGTAGTAGTTTCATCATCTTAAAACCAAAGATATACTTTTCCTCCACTCTACTGCATATGGTAACTAAACACTGTCAATATGCACACTCTGGGAAAGCACAGTACTCAAAATATTTGTTCATATTACTTATTTCTTCAAATAAAACATAATCTGATTTCATACTATTCACAAATGCTTTAGCATAATTTTTGAAGAACGTTAAGAACAGTTGGTTCTTAAAGAACTTTTTTATGTTCATTGCTTAGCAATAGGACTGAAACAAGATTGTGTGCTGTTCACACACACATATCTAGAAGAATGACAAATCAAGACTTTAATTAAAAGACTTTAATTTCTTACCTGGTTTAGGGATGGGGTTTTGTGTCTATGTGTTTTCTTACAAAGAATGAATTAAACATGCAGGGAAATGATGCAACACCATTTAAGCAAAACACAAGAGAAATGGAATAAAAATATTGAACATATTTTTCTCATTTTCTTCATAATTAATTGCACTTTCACTTAAAGGAAAGAAAACCTTGAAAGTTCAGATTCTAAAAGTAATATTTACAATCTCTTAGTTTTTTTATTGTCTTACATATTATTCCCCAGAAGCACAGCATTTTAATTTTTTTTCAAAAACAATCAAATTACCCATTTTTTTGAAGGCAAAACCATAGATTATTTTATTTTAATACTGTTTTCAGGAAAGCTATAATGTTAATCGAGCTATAATACAGAGCAAATACGATACTTTTCTTTAGTTTATTGTATTTTCAACTCATCTCTGGTGGTGTTTCAATGGTTGCATATATTGTAGATTTAAAAAATTTTGTCTTCAAAGGCTCAGTTTCAACCTATGGGCTCCAGTCACAGCAGCTATCAAAATAGCAGAAGGTTTTCATGTGTTACAGCCATAATCTCAAGTGACAAACATACTCCATGTGCTGAAATTTCTCCTTAGGGCAGATACGATGCAGATAAACACCTAACCTACTCTCATAAAATTATTTTTGTGATTCTTTACTGCATCTTGTTTCTAAAAACACATGCATTTAAAAATAGTTGTGACTCTTCCAAGTAGCTCCTAGAAGTGGGAGTCATCAGATCCTTTCCAATCTGGCAATTTTATGGAGAAGTATTGTTTACCATCAAATTCTTGCCACTCTACTGACTGTTTGCCAGTTTCTGATTAAATGTTTTTCTCACATTCCCTACTACAAACTGACCCTTCAAAACAAAGAGGTATTATGACATAATCTTCTAAAGAACTGCAATCAGGATTTTCCATTAAAAACAAAATATTCCTATTAATAATAAGTTTATTTTATTTTAAAACACATAGGGATAATTATGTCTTCTGAAGGACGATAATCAGGACTGAATTTTTTATTTTGATTGTGGGTTTATTCTTCTTTTCAGTCACTGTATTATAATATTGCCACAATTTTGCAGTCAAAAAACCTGACAATTAATTCTAAATAGAGATTATCAAATACTTCAAAAACATAAACAATCTTCAGGATGTTTTTCAAGAGCTTATTCCCAAGAAAAAATAATTTTCAAGGGTTTCTTTCATGCATTTTACAGATATCAAGTTCAGAAAAAGAGTGAAAGCCATGTGGTGAATAACAAACTTTGCTGTTTCAATTCTGAATTTTAAACATAATATTGTGGGACAAACAATAAATAAAATGGGTTTATATTGTAAAAAAGTGCATACTTCTTAAAATAATATCATCTGTTCACAAGCAAGGATCAAGTGTATTAAGACCTAGATTGTCAGATAAGCTGTTCTCATAAGCTATTCACCCTGCTCTCTTTCCTACAGTATAACAAAATGAGCAGCTTTTCTTAGGATGAAATCAGCATGAATTCTCCCACATAATCCAGTGGAAGTACTGTTTCAAGTCTTCTTAATATAAATTCAGGTGGTATGTAAATATGTTTCAAATTTTAATTCTTCAACAATGTGCATTCATTATCAGAATTTCACTCAAATCAATTTTTTTGTTACTGAATTTAAAGTTATGACAAAACCTCCTGGGTACCTTTCCCACTCCATTTCTGAGTATAGCTTCCATTAAGATTAATGGCTGTTTTGTATCTAATGGGAATATATATTTTAAGAAAGAAGCTGATGTAGAAGCAAAAATTTTAGTGGAAATGATGAACAATAGAGGTCATGATTACAATAATTGAGAGATTTAACAAGATTCTCTGAAGGAAATGTGCCTTCCTTTAAACAAAAAGGCCATATGTTGACACTAATCATACTGAGTAGACCTGCTGAAGTTGATATTCCAAAGATTTCATTGGGGACCATTTTCCAGACTAAGACTTCTCTTACTCAGTGTAGGCTTAGCTGCATTATTCTCAGTTGCTCAGTGAGGCTGGGATTCATCAATGTTGGATAGCTGAGTACATGGAAATTTCCAGGAGCAAAGACCTAAAGCATCAGGTTAACATGAAAGATTGTTACAAAAGCTGGCCAGAAGTTTTCATGGCTAGTGTGGGTTTTACAATGCAGATGATCTAAATAATACAATTATATAAACCACAAGTATTATACAATTATATAAATCAGAAATCACTTTGGGCATTAAAAGGTTCTTAAATTGTGAGAATATCCATGCCATATATATTCCAGAGTAGTATTCTCCTGGGTTTTGTCATTGACATACAAACACTTTGAGGATTAATTTAAATGATTTCTCTGCAGAATGAAAGCCTGATATGAGGCCATTGGGTCAGATGCAGTACTGACCATGTGATCTGATTCAGGCTCTATGCAGCTTAACTATTTTTAAAAGGGCACAACTCCAGAAATAAAAAGTATATTCTAAATATTTTCATTTCTTGAAGTTAGAAGAACTTTTCCTGTTTTCAGCCTTACTTTTTAATCCTGAAGGCATTTCTTCAGTGTGTATACATTTATGCTAATCATATACTACAGCCATGGGTTCCTCTATCAATATGAAATGTTTTGTACTTGCTGTTTTTGTGCATCTTGTATTGTTATGTGCAATATACAAAATAATGTGTCTAACTATGCCATTTATGCTTTTGAAAGAAAAAGCAAATTACTTACTGAAGAGAATGGCATTTGCATGCATGTGTGTCAGCTTTCAAGCCATTTCCCTCTACAAAATATTGCTTTCTACACTTAGAAAATGCATCCATCCATCAGTTACAAACCATTTCAAAGCACTTTATGAATCTACAGAGCAAAATGTACTTATCTTACATTGGCAGTGTCCCAGCTGTTACAAAATTGCTATTGTCCTAATACTTACAAGGCAATTTTAGCATCAGTTAATAATTTTACAGGATAGATAACTTCTAAAGCATTATAAAATGACAGACATTAAACAATAGCAACTTAGCATTTTTTGAAACAGTTCATGACAGCTTAAAAACTAAAGTGATTTTAATGTATAGTCTATGCAGTTTTAGTTTCTCATTGACAATTCCTTTAGAAGACAAAAATGTGA
This sequence comes from Luscinia megarhynchos, assembly GCA_034336665.1. Classification (NCBI taxonomy): domain Eukaryota; kingdom Metazoa; phylum Chordata; class Aves; order Passeriformes; family Muscicapidae; genus Luscinia; species Luscinia megarhynchos. Next base: position 33,999,321 of record CM067568.1, on the reverse strand, counting down.
AAAATCCTTTTAAATAGTGTGTGAAAGAATAAAACAAATTTATCTTTAAAAGATATTCAGAAAAAATCTCAATTAGGAATAATGTCTCAAATCTTCCTGTACAGATAGTAGGTGACAAGAATTAGAATTTATTTAGGCAGAAAAAAAATGATGGTATCATTTAATGGTAGGGTACCACAAAATAAAAAAGGTATATCTATTCATTAAGCTTCACACAAAAAGGAAAATACAGTGAACAGCATTTTATATAAATCAGTATGCATTATTTCTTCTCAAAAACTGTTTTCTATCAATCTTAGTTTAAGAGCCTCAGTTAAAGGCAAGTTTTAGTTAAATTGTTGCCTTTTATCTTTTCTAAGTAGCCATTATGGTCAAATGTTCACTTTTTGGTTAGACATTTATAATTTACCTAATGTACAGTACAATGTGATAGAAAAAGATTTAATGATGTGTAAAGTGTAAACTGTTCTAAACAAATTAATTTATATTTGAGGTATTATTTTGGTAATAACCCAAAGGAACCTTTTAAGTGCAACTAATGCACATCACAGTGGCCCTTTTTTGTCCATGTACTTATTAAGTTAAACCCGTTGTACCACTTGCTGTTGTACAGCACAGGTAATTGACCACCTCATCAAATCATAGCAAAAGGAATCCCTTAGTGCCTAATTACTTCATTCTTCTGTACTGTTGAACACATTAAAGCAACATTAATGTATTATGCTGTATACATCATTACCCAATGGAAGTAGAAGGTCCTTGTAGAGGAGAAAGGAGTTCTGATGGCAGTACAACTATTTTAAAAATTCTGCCCACTTAACTTTCAAAACACACAGTATCTTGGAGACTAGTTCAAACATCCATTAAAAGTGAATATTTCAATTAATATTGCAGTTCTTTACTCAAACACCATGAAATTTGAGAAGTCTGCAAAGTATAGAACTGAACTGAGGGCTCACCAAAGGAAATAGTTGAAGTGGATACTCCAGCCAAGAGGAAGCAGCCTGACATGTTACTACCCATTTATCCTCAGATGTTTTACCTAATGAAACATAATTTAAATCTTCTTGCACAGGGGTGAAGCCTGTAGAAGTATGTCCAAATGTGATGGGAGAAAGATGAATTCTCTTTTCAGAAAATCCAAGCATGTGCAAGCATGTGCTGCTTTATGCACATGAGACAAGATTTTATCTTTCACAATCATGCTTACTTATGTGAATGGGCATACTCTTGGTGGTTTGCTCTCACAAACAGTCCTGTAGGACCAAATATGCAACTGAGCACAGGCAGGAGTTCTGAATTTTACTGAAGTGGGCTGAAGACAAGGATCTCCAGAAGAGGTTGCGCCTATACGAGGGACAGTTTTTCAATAAGCATCTTTGTGAAAGATTACATGTCATCACCCAAATTCCTTAATAGTCACTCACTCCAAAAGAATCTCTTCCTTTGATGGAGCCAGCTCATGTCATGAATTCTGGCAGCACAAGATTGCACTTATGGCTACATCTCATCTTTGTGATTGTCAGGAGTCTAAGACCTCAGAAACTTCAGCTCAGAGGGAAAAAAAATGTAACTATAATCTCCCACTTTCTTTTCCTATTCCCTACAGAGGTTCTTGAGACCCAGCTGCTAGCTTAAGGTTATATAAATCTTCTAAACCTGACCATTTTTAAGGGTGCATATTTACAGAGACATAACTTCATTCTGAAATAAAATAACATGCAGATACAGCTGTCATAACAATTTGCTCATTTCCAAATTACTATAGATTACTATAGTGATACCCCATGATGGCAAATAAAAAGTGGTGACAATAACCAAAATTTAACCAATATGTCTTTTTAGGAAGAATCACTTTCTGCCCAGCGATTCTCAGCTAATATGTAGACTGACAAACTCCATAATTTCTGGACTAATAGCCAGTTGTCTAGGAACAGGGAACATAGGAACCACCAGCAAGTGCCTATGAACTGCTTTCAGCCCCAGATGTTCTGACATTCCTCAGTCTCTACTTTAAAGTCACCAGAAAAAAAAACCCTGAAAGGCTCTACAAGCCTTCAAATTGTTCATCCTCTCTCCAGACCACTTAAAAAGATCAAGAAATTTTTTTAAGGATGAGATACTTTCTAAAAGCCCCCTTCTATTTTCTATCACATCTTCACCTGGATATAGTAGGCTCAGTGCTTCTTCAGAGGAGATGTAATTTTTTCAGATACCAACTTCCTTCTGTGTAGGGATTTTCTAAGAGGTTTTTAGTCTGTGCTGAAATCATTCTGACTATATAAACCATATTTGAAAATTTTCCTAGCTGGATATATTTTCAAAACAGGTTAGGTAAGGTGTTTGATTTTTCTTTTCCCTAGGAAAGATAAAAACTACAAAGTTAGATGACTTTATGTTCTTGTTTTTTCTCCCCAGTTTCAACTATTTCTATAACAGATTCTACAGATTTAATAATTAGCATCTGACTCATGTCTTCAGGTAATATGCAAGATGCATTACTCACCAGTAGCCTGGTAATTTCTGCATTTCCATCACAGAATATTTATTCAGTCCTCTATATGCGCTATATCGCAACATTTATTCTTGGCAGAAAGCATCAATAGTTAATTGGTCCATACTTAGTATCTCACACAGAAACAGTGACATTTTGAAAAATGTAAATTGTAGAGAAAAGGTGTTGATAAAATATATTCTAGAAATAGCAAACAAATTGATGTGTGCTCCAGCCAACCATTTCAAGCTCCTGAAAATGACTATTTTATAGAAGCTAAACCTTTGTAGGAAAGTCTTTTAATGTTCTCTCATAGTAAGAAAAAATTACTCTCCCTTATACAATGCACAGGACATATTACTTTGCTACTGTTTTTTTTAATATTGTCAGCATTTCAGGCAAAATAAGTATTGACACTATCTCTTCTCTGCAAAAGTTAACTCTTTTAATTCTAGCATGAAAAACAGCCATTCATGAAGTCATCAAGGCAGGTAAAGGCAGAAGATGGAAATCTGAATTATGTGGATGTCACAGGGAAAATGGAATCACTTGGATGAAGCAATGTTTTCAGTTCAAAATTCTAAATGAGCAGTTGAAATCCATTTGTTAGCACCTTCATTCCTATTGTTAAATGGTTACAAAAATCAGAAATCTGATCACCAAATAAAAATCTGTGCACTATGAAAAAAATAGCACAATTAGTATTCATGTATCAATGCATACATGGATACATTTAAAATGGCAAAATATTCTAATATCTAATTAGAGATCTTTAAATGCTCAAATTGTCTTTAGTAATTTGGTGAGGTTTTTTAAGGTTTTATATGCGTATTTGTCTGCATGTTTATATGTATAAATTAACATTCTTGGTTATGAAATATTTTCTAGCCAGCTATATATATTCTAATATCTATTTAGAATAAGGCACATAACTTGAGATTCAAGAAGAAAAAAATGTTAAAACTTCATCTATAATTTGAAAAATTTAGCTTCTTTAAAATGTTTTCCATCTATTGTTAACAATTCAGGCATTATAAGGATAAGTTACATACCAAAAATTCAATTTTTGTCCTAACTGAAATTTTCTTAATAAAGATGCTACTTCTGTTTCTATAAATAAGAATGGGCTGGTTGCATTTTACTGAAGGACATTTAATGGGAATTCTTTTCACATTTCTTTGTTGTATACCATAAAAATTGAATAAATCCTAGAGCAGAGTTGGATTTTACAAAGATCCTCTTAGCCAGTCCCACTATATTAATTGCAGGAGTGAAGGCAATATACATGTTTAACAGCTTTATTCTGATCATTGGCAATTGTGTTCTGATGCTACACTATTTTGTTGAGGTTTTAGTCAGGTTTTTTCTATGTGTATGTTTATATAAAGGAAACTTGTAGCAGACAGTGTTCAGTTTCAAACCATTCTCAGTTTAAAAGGAAAATCCATGGTGCTCAATGTAAAAAAAAAAAAAAAACAAAAACCCCACATTTCTGTTCTATTGCAAAATATTGCAAAATATTGTACATTGGTCATGACCTGCTGCTAAAATTTTTCCACTGTTATAAATGCTTTTTGATGGTGGCTTTTTAGGAGTACCTTACAGGACCTTCTTTTTCTTTGATGCCCTTTTCAGCTTTTCCTTCAAGTGAACTCTGTATTTTCTATGGGTAAATTCTATATGCAAATATAGTTAGAAAATTTCATATCATATTTTCTAAGACTAAGTAGGTAAATATTTACAAAAAGATGAAGTCTCATCACAGTTCAAAATCTGCCAGACCTCTGCTTATCCTGACAGGACCAAAGCCAATGGCTTTTCTGTTTAATTTTCTTTTAAACCAGGATGTCCAGAAAAAAAATAGAAAAGCAAGTTCTTTGTGGAGTTTTTGCCCCCTGACAATCTGATTTTCAAAGACAAGGGCCACAGCAGAATGGGTATAAATCACTCTTACAGTGATTGAGGGTTTGGGTAGTTTTCTTTCTTCCTATCTCTTTTTAATTGTAATATTTGAATTAAGCTCATGTAAAAAGATTACCTGTAACTTGTATTTCTGTTTTAATGTACAGTGAACTTCAAACAGTATGAATGGTGCATACACCAAGTTAGATGGCCAAAAAGAGGCTAAAGACTTGTACTGTGGCTAGATAGTGGCTGAGACCTGGAAGCCCCATACATGAAACAGTGATCAAAACTGCCACAGGTCACAGTTACTGTTTCCCACAGCCAAAGTTAATTATTTGTACACTGACCATTGCATTTTCCCCATTCAGTCAGCAGAAACAGAAAAAGGCCTTTTTAAATAATTTCAAAGTATGTGCAACTAGACATGTAAAATATAAATAAAATTTTATCACAAAATATTATGTCAAGCCAAAATATTGATAATCCAAAAAATAAAATTTAAGATGAACACAGTGATTCTTTGGAAGACTAGCTAACAAATGTTTATTTGGGGTTTATATAGTCAAGTAAAGACTATGGTCTTATCTTGCTTGCCAATTGAGTAGAAATCTAGACGAGTGGCTTTAAAGAAGGTATTGGCTTTTGCTGGATGCCTCTAAAGTTATACAGAAAGTTATTTTTTGAAGGTTTCCCAAGCTGGTAAAAGATAGCCTTTAACAGACTACCTGTTATCCAAGAAGCATTATGACTCTTCATCAATACAAACTAGAAACAGAAACTAACAGATATAAAGCCACAGAATCATTATGGCTGGAAATGGCTTTCAAGATGATTGAGCCCAACTTTTGGCCCAACACAACCATAGCTCTAAATGCCACACCCAGTCATTTATTGAACACTTCCATGCAGGATGACTCCATCACTTCCCTGCATGGCTTGTTTCAATGCTTACCCACCCTTTCAGTGAAGAAGTTCCTCCTGGTGTCAAACCTGGACCTCCCCTAGAGCTGCTTGAGGCCATTTCCTCTGTCTTATCACCAGCTGCCTGGGACAAGACACTGCAGCCTCCTTCCAGGCAGTTGTAGTGACAATAAGGTCTCTCCTGAGCCACCTTTTCTCCAGGCTAAGCAACCCCAGCTCCCTCAGCCCCTCCTCCTGTGACTGTCTCTAGATCCTTCACCAGCTCCATGGCCCTTCTCTGGACACTATCATGTCTCAATGTCTTTTGTGTGATGACGGGGCTCAGAGCTGAACACAGGATTTGAGCTGTGGCCCCCCCCAGTGCTGAGTACAGGGGGACAGTCACTGCCCTGGTCCTGCTGGCCACACTATTCCTGGTACAGGCCAGGATGCCAAAGTCCTTCTTGAGCATTTGGACGATTATGAACCACATGTGAATTCAGCATCTTAAATATCAGAACATTTAACAAGTCTATACATTCAGTAAATAAAAGTTTGTTAGGTTTTTTCCTTACTCACTTAACAATGCACTCTTTCACTTTGGAATTGAATGAACTCCTCATATTTAAAAGAAGAATGCCTGGTTGCAAATATCCTATCTATGACATTCACCTTCTCCTTAATGATAAAAACACTGGACATTTGTAATATTAACTCATGTGGCCTTGCAGATGACCTGCACAATTGGATAAGGAACTCCACCGCCTACAGGAAAGAGTGAATTAACTGGGTATTTGCTAGCCTCATAGAGGTACAGTAGTAGACAACATCCCTAAAGTATGATCATTGAGAGGATACCTTTAGTCAGGACCATCTGCAGTAATAAAATTCCAAGAGTCAAACCCTCAGAAACAAAAGTCCCACTTGTGAACTCAAACTTTCTCTGTATCCTATGTGTCTTTTGTAGCCTACTAAGGTTCATCCCAAAACGCATTATGAGTAGAAATGCCACAAAGAAATCCACATAGAAAAGTATGAATTCTGGATTTTCCTCCACTGAACAAAAACAAACAAACAAAATAACCAATCAACAACAACAAGAAAATACCACAGTAAAAACATTCTTCTTAGCTTTTATTAGAGTTGAAAGAGATTCAAAAGAATAAAGCAGTGTTCTACAAGTGGCCAAGCAGTCTTTGCAAAGTAATGAGTTCCACAGATTTTAGCTTGTAAAAGGTGCTGGGAAACATGTAGTCTTAGGCTCATGTTTTACAGTGAATAACCTTTTTTTCTGAGAATAAATTAACAAACAAACAAGTAAGAAGCACAAACCATTCCTTGGGGCCTAAAAGAGCTCAACTACCTGAGAAATCGACATAAGAATAGATTTTCAAAATCGTTTGAAAATGTAGTGAAAACTACACTGAAAGTGTAGTTTTTTGCAATTTTAAATGTTTGTAAAGAATCGTATTAGTTTAAAATTTCCTTCTGTTTTCTTTCTTTTATTTTAATAGCAAACAAACAACAAAAAAAAAAAATTGAGAAAGAAGGGGAAGAAACCTTTAAACTAATAGCATTTATTTTCTATATCCATGTAATTTTAACTGCCATGTTGACCAGCTCAGCCTAACCAAAACCCATTCTTTCCACAGGAAACAGGGTGTACAGAAAGGCACTTGGGTTCTCTACAGACAGCATGGAAAATACTGACGGTCAATACTATGCAATATATAACAGATAATTATGAGCTGAGTGTCCAAATTATAATCAGTTTGACAAATGTCCACAAGTGTCTTCGGTCTATTTTATATTTTCACTAAGACAAGGCAATCATACAACCAGACAATTCCATCAGGGAAGCTTGTTAGCTGCTTAGTCTGTTAAACCCTGGTTGCCATAGCATCTAGAGTTGAAAAAGCTGCAGATTGGCATGAAAAAGCATGTCGACAATTGCCCTGTCACAGCATGCAAGCCAGGTCTGCTCAAAGGCAGCACACTACAAGTTTTCTTTCCCAGTTTGCACTACCCCATGCTGTTTAATAATATCCATTTACTGGTATTGGGATTGATCTAGTGCAGTGTAAAATCCGCATCTACTGAGATTTTGCTTTTTCACGTGGGGCAGATTCTTTAACAAATAACCACAGAACAATTAATTTATAAAGGAAGTATTGTAAAAATTGTAGCAGGCATATCTGATTTAACAGAGAAACAATCTAAACTCTTAATGATCAGATCTTTAGCAAGCTAATCAGTTTGACAAAGTTTAAAAAAAAAAAAGTGCATTTTTCAGAGGTTTTCAAGGAATTTTGATGCTGATAGGGAGTTTCATCAAACATCATAATATACTACTTCGCTTTTTCTTTTTTTGCTAGCAAAAAACTCTTAACATTTATTATGGCTATACTTTCTTTTAATTATATGCGTTCTATAATTAGATAAATTTTATATGTCAAAATTAACAAGAATTCCATTCATAAATAGCATATCATAGTCCAATAGGAATTAGTGTAAGCAACTGAATAGCAGTAGAATATTTTTTTCAGAATAAACTTATTGTGTAATTTTAATATAAATAGCAAAGATTACTAGCAACTTCGAAGAACCTGCCCCTTGAAAAAGGATATTTAGGTAACACATTCATATTTACTCTTGAATATGGATCATTGCATAATAAAATGTTCAATAATCATCTTCACCAAAGTGTTGGAGTTACAAAATTTTTTTTTAAAAACAGCACGTAGCTAGTGGGCTTTACACCAGTGTTTCCTCTCAAAAGTTTACACATGGTTTATTCACTTTCCCTTCCATTATCGCCTTCTAATCTGTTCTGTCACTTCATTTTACTTTTCCTTCAATGCCACAACTGAAGAAAGTCTCGAAAACTACATACCCAGGAGCACAATTAAAATGGCAAACCCAAGAGGATTCTGGCATGGATATTTTCCCACATTTTCTAGTAATTTTTTTTTCACTTTTTAATCTATCAATATCACGCAGACATGTTCTACTACAACTCTCGCTATCAGTTATTTTATCCTATTCATTACAGGTCTACATGCAGAATTAGAGAAAAACACAGGAGAAGTTAAATCTTTCAGTAAAATTATCAGTCTATTACACTGTTCATTAGAAGTAAATCTTTTCAAAGGTAAGTTTCTAGTGCATGTTTATGATCTCAATGACGGAAAGCATCACTAAAACTTTTAAAAACATTTTAGTTGAAATTTTACTTTAAACTGCCATGTGAATTGTGGAAGCAAGAAATCTCCAGTTAATAACATATTTTATCTTATTTTCTTTTACATTACATATTTAATATCTGTCATATTTGCATTTTCTTTTAATTTTCTTCATCTTTGTACTGAGTTTGCAACAACTTGAAAATACGAAAGGCTACTCAATTTTTGCACAGGTTGAATTCAGAGATTATTTTTTCTTTGAAATTTATTTGCATGTATTTATTGTTTTTGCTTTTTTAATATTGAGAATATTTCTGTCTGTATTTTACTGGGAATTTTTAAGCATCTTAAAACACTTCCGCATCTATAGCTCCCCAGATGACACCAAAGGTTACAAGATGCTACCATTCAGAAAAATTAGTTGTAACTTATTTTATATTTGATTAATTAAATACTATTTATTAAAGCAATTATGTATTTACCTGCTCCAAACCAAAACAATTTTTTTTTTTTGTGCAGAACCTCTTAGAAAAACAGGAGATTTTTGACGACTGGATAAAGGATAAAATTATCAGCTAAATAAAGACAGTCCATCATATAAATAAATCAGCAGCAGAATGTAGCTTAGCACAAAGATAAAGTTTCTGGCACTTCATGGTCTCCTTATGATGTTTCTCCTAATTAAAATAAAGAATTTCAGGATTATTTTTAAAATATAAAACCATGGTTATTTTGCAAGTTCTCAAGAGAAGCATGATATGCATCTGCGAGGAGCAGCGTTATCGCTTTAGAGTTCAGAAGTAAGGCCCAAGTGTTTTCTTCTACTGATTTTTGAGTGAGCCTATAAACATGGGCAATTCTGGGTCAACAGAGGGAGCACAGCAAGAGGAAGCCTGAATGCAGCTGTGCTTTGTTTGCTCTGGGGTGCTCCGTGGTCCCTCTGAGCAGGGCTGGGGGCTGTGGCAGCTCTCGGGCACTGCTGCCCTCGCAGCTCCACTGCCAGCACCTGGAAGGCTCCAGCCCACCAGGAAAAGCAAGGAGTAGATCAGCGGTGCTCCTTCACCAGAGTGAACATTTTCTGCAGATCCTCAAGCTGTGTGAGAAAGAGAAATAATCTCCTTTGCTCCCCGAGCATCCTTTCTCAGGAGGGAATGATGCCATCTCTGTGGGCCACCTCCTCACACCAGCCTTTGAAACCCCCTGAAATGGGCATATGCTGGTTTGCAAAAGCTTAAGCCAGAGTTGTTAAGTTCTGTCTGTTTGCAATTAATTCTTCTCTGACATCTCTGTTCCTATCAACAGTGATAATTTTAGCCCAGTGCTTGGAGTTCGTTATACAGAATCTATTGTACAAGGCTACTGGTTAGTAAACCTACACCACACAGGGTCACATTGTGCTGTGGAGGCACTGCAGTGGGTAGTCAGTATGTCCTGTGCATAAGTCAGAAGTATCTACAAATTTGAAGTCTCTGGACCCGCTCAGGATCCTTGCTTTATTCTGGTGCTTGTGTTTGCCTATTACCCCCAAGGCAGTTTTCCTCTTTCCATGTCAATTTCATTAATATTTTTTCCATGCCTTTAAAAGTAAACAAGAATTTAATGTGCAAAAAACCCCATTTGTCTATTTTTAGTCTAAATTTTCTCTATTAAAATGGGTAGTGACAGATTCTCACTTTGTTAAACAATATACAGTTTACACTAAATATTTTCATTTTGTTAGGATACTTGTTTAGAAACAGGCTTATACCTTTTTGTCTTCTAATTAAAGCAAAAGGAAGATTAAAATAGAAATTATCACACTTGAACTTCACTGACAGAAAAGAGTGGTTTAACATAACACTAAATACAGAGCTTTTACAGTACATGTGAATGATACTGCAAGTCAAAGAGTTCTTTAAAACTCCCACTGCAAATTTTCTCATAAAATAGATTTTCTTTTTCTTAAATCCAAACCTTTTCTACGGTTACTGTGAAGACAAATAGCAAAGTAAAATTTGAATAACAGGACTGTTCCTACTGAGCATAAAAAAGGTTTGCTCTAAAGTAACTTATATTTTTTCTGTTACACTTTGCCTTATTGCAAAATTTTCTTCAACTGGCTGAAAGGACATTAACTGCTAGATAGGCATCACACTGATGTCTCCATGCTGTAGCTTACAACCGTGAATTTGCTACGATCTGTTTAATCATCAGTGTATTGATTTTCCTCAGCTTTCCTTCATTTTAGCCCCATAGCAGGCTTCTGTAATTTCCTTTGGACAAAGTGTAACCAAACTGTGCTAAGTGATGTTGATTTGCAGGGAAAAGTAAAGGGGTAAATATAAATTAACAAGCTATAAACATTTTACAAGTGGCAAGTCAATAAAAACAGTGTCTGCAGCTCTTTAAAAAAATGATTTGAAGCAGATTGTTAACAAAGGTGTCCAAAGAAACTGACATGAGTCTGAGAATAATTTTTGCGCTTTGTGATTAAGAATTGATCAGTCTAAAAGCCTCTGATGCAACTGAATCACCCATAAGCTGCTGGACTGAAAAGGCTCAGCAGGGGCTGGTATTTGTTTGTTAAACTCCCATGATTCCAAGTAGATAATTGGTCTGTGAAGTTCATGACAGAATCTGAATTTGCTTTCTTGCTTCCCAGCTGGCTGAGCACTGGTTTATAGACTTCTGTGTACAAATTTAGCCAGCAGCAAACCTCACATCTTTAATGTAAAAGGTGTTTTGTTGTGTTTTTCAGGTGCTGAGTGGAAGGCCCACACTCCAGAAGCTCATTAAAAGGGCCAAGTTACAGTACAGGTTTATTTCTGTCACAGCGTTTCAAAAAACAGTGACAAGGATTAATGTGGTTCTTTGGTACTGGAAAAAGTCTGATATGATCCCTTGTGAATTTGATCATCTGTTTTGTTGCCTGTATACGATTCAATCTCCTATTATATCCTGAAGTTACAGCTGTAAACCAGGGCTGATAAGAATTCAGAAAACACTGCCAGAGCCTGCAGAGAACTAATTGTTTTATTAAGCAGCATCTTGTTTATTTGCAATTTATTTCATACGTCATTCAGAGAACAAACTCTTCTTTAAAATAATAAAGCATGATAAATCTGGTGTACATTATCTGTGACAGGCACTATATTGTATAAATATGTACAAGTAATGGAGTTAAAAAATCTCTCAAACTGTTACTTCTATTCTGTTGTTGCTTATGAATAGCTATTTTTGAACATTTATGGAATTCCTTCCAAGGCTTTTCATAATTCTGACAGTAAGCTCAGATCTACAGATTGCCTAAAAATTCATCTCCATCTGAAGACAGAGCCTGACAGTGTAATGGTGTGCTCTGACCTGATGTGTGGAAAGCATCCCTAGGCAAGGGCTCAGGAGGTTCACAAGGGCCCCTCCTCCAGGAGTGCAGGTAGCCCCATGCCTCGGAAGGGCTCTGGGAACAGTGCACTCTCCTGGACGATGGGCAGCAGACCAGGACACAAGATCACTTCTGGCAGAGACTAGCAGTCGTGTCAGAGCTCTCAGGAACCCTGAGCCAGCACACCTGATGGCGAATGGTGGCTTTAGCTCTGCCTCTGCTACCTTTGTGATCAGATCCAGACGAAGCAAAGAATTACTGGATGCTATCTTAAATCACAAGATAGAACAGATGGGCTTCGCTGCATATTTATGAACTACCAGTATAATGGGATCATTTCTGGGAGTGGGAGGGAGAAGACTGAAGGTCCACTTTCATTTACTGAGGATTTAGGTAGGGAACAAATAATGCTGTCCTTTAAAGAAAGCTTGGTTTGTGTTCAACCCTAAAGCAGGGCTCACTCATGTGTCTTCCTCACTCACATGTAGTAAAAATCCTTCATATGGTTTGTTCCACTGGTTTCATGGGAATATTCTCAAGAAGAAACACTTAACCATTGATACTGTGGGAGGAGTTTTGATTATTTGTTTTATTGCTGTGAATTCATTTTCATGTGTGTGAAAATATGTTTCAATATGCCATCATTCAAAGACCACATCCTCAGAAGGATTTAAGGACTGAACATAATCAAATAGCTATAAAAGATATGTATTTTAATGTATGTCAGAAATTGGACAATAAGCCTGCATTATTCTTACAAGTAGTTCTTATTCCTAATTTCTAAAGTGCCACACCAGCATTTTAACCCACCATTGGTTGTATATGATTATCTGTACACAGCTAAACAGACCCTTGTTTGCAGCTGGCAATTTATTGCCCTTCTGCATTACAACAAAGAAACACAAAATGGTAGCCAAAGAGAAAACTGCCAGTCAAAACACTCTTGCTCTCTTATTCACACTGTTGCTTTCTACCTCCACACTCCATTTTTCTCTAACAACAAATTTAACTTATGAATGAGAAAGGTTAAAGAAAAAATATTTAGTTGCCAAAAACATGGCAAAAGTATTATAAAAAGATCTGTTACTGTTAAACACTGTATGTCCTTAGAAAAATGCTAGGAACCACAAGAGTTACACTTTTATCTAAGAGGTAGCATATGTGCCATATAATACATATGTTGCAATCACAGCAACTTATTTTGCATGAACAGCAGCAAACTCTGAAAAAAAATTGTCCAGTGCTCAAATGAAAGCTGTCATCATGTCTTCATTTTAAATATGTATTCAGAGTAAAAGCATTTTTGTATATTTTTTCTGAAGGTTGTGTTTGGGGTTTTTTGAACGGCTATTTATTAGCATAAAAAGAGAAGGACCTTTATATTTTTCTATTATAGGTTGTTTTGAAGAGTGCCATAATGTTAACATTTTAGCATATATATCAGCTGGGTTAAAATAATTATTCTTGTTCACATGCTCTTATTTCTTTCTTCTAGTCATCAGTTAAAATGAGGGTTTGTGTTTACATCATAAGCGATACTAAACGTGTATTGCCTTTAAATATTTTTTATCCAGTGATTAGCAATTTGTACAATCCCTTCATCTACAGAAAGGAAATCTAAAAATGTCTTGGAAGATTCTGGTAATTAGAAGTTGTGTAGCTAAATCCTAAGTACTAAATCCTGACTTAAGTATTCAGCACTCCCTATTCTGCATCACTGTTTAATGTCTATTTGTGCCGCAGCAAAGCAGTTTCAGCTCTGCCTTCATATAATTTGACCACTGTCTTCATTGACACTCTATTTTACTAGCACTGTACATTCATGTAGCAAACCCAACATCTCTGTCCAAGACTTTTGTCCTTCTGGACATTGGACCAATAACTCTCCCAGGCCATTCCTCAAAACAGGGATAGTCTTACAAAAGTGGAGAAACTAGACTAGTAGATAGGGCAACAAACTGTCCAGAGGGCACAGTAGTGGGAAACCATCCATAAACCCTGAAATCTAGACCACTATTTCTATACATAAAAACATGAATTAATCTCAAAAATGTAACACATATTAAAACCAGACAGATTTCTCTCCATATTCCTTCTATTAGAACACTGTATCCGGAGCCTTTATGCTGCCAGCAATGATGGCAGATAGCCCAGCTACCAGCCTTTGCAGGTTACATTTGCTTCAGACCTCAGACAAGAATGATTGATATCAGCTTTTCAGGGAGATCCTCTCCAAAAAGCATAATGGCAGTGATCATAGAGATTTAAGATTTGATTTATTAACAGTATTTTGATTCAAGTTTTTGTACTATAAAAATTGAGCACAAATAAAACTAGCAAAGTGTATCTCTCAGCATTATTTTATGCAATATTCTAATAAAGTAGCATTAAATTATCCTGAGCTGCAGGACAAGTGTCTCTTCCTGACTAGACATATTTGTACACTTTTAAATATATCACTGGTCACTCTTAGTCTTATCACTCTGAGTCAAATAATCTCGATCCTCAAAAGGCATGGGGGTTATTTGACTTCAAAAAACTGTGCCCCAATTTCCCATGGTCTCAAATAGGCAGCATCTTAATAACTAACTGATAGCTCATAATAAATTTTGCATTTTAATTCAAAAGCTAATTTGCCCACCAAACACTCTTATGTAGGAAAGAAAATTAAACCCTCTCCTTCCCAGTCTTCAGGACTAAAAAAACCAAAACAACACAAAACAAAACAAAATAAAACCAGACAAACAAATAAAACAAAACAAAAACAAAAACATAAACAAAAAAACAAACCCACACTAAGCACAGTCACCTTAGTATATTTGAAGGAAATATATAAGAAAATAGGTATTTTATAATTTTTTTTCTCAGATTGCATTGTTAATTATGTCTACTGATTCCCTGTCTTTCCTGGAAGTGTTGGGTATTTACTTATTTTATTCTGAGCTATACACAATGAATACTCCTAAAGCTTCTTCATTCCTCCACAATATTCCCAAAACTCTAGGTTACCTTTTCTGACCACAATAAAACAGCATGAACACCCTCTCCAAAGATCCCCATCTCTTTGTCCTCAAACTGGGGAGAGAATAAATAAGATTTCTGAAGAAGAAAATCCATCAGAAAAAGGTGAAAATACGATGCATAGGTAACTATAGCACAATTTCAAGGAAAAATAAGGGTATGATGCTTGACAAAGAAAGACCTTTTAAATTCCCTGGAGGATAAAACAAAGACAAACATACAAACAAACAAAAAAACTAGAAAACATTTTTCAAAGGAACTTTCCAAATCCTTTACCTTTCAAAAAATAATCAATAACAATAACAACCACAAAAAAAAACCCAACAAATTGACTCTCTTATTAGAGATTTTGAAGGTAAAACACACATTGACTTCTGAGAAAGCTACCAGACACTGCAACTTCATATAATATTTCTCCTGGCTGTTTACCCATGCTGCCTTGAGTCACCACAGTCTCAATAACACACAGGAGCAGAGAGCCAGGACAGCGATGGGGGAAAGTACTCTGTGACACGAGGCCTCACTCCTTGATCCTTTAAAGCTCTTGAAAGCACAAGCTTTACCAAAGTGTTGGCAAAGTGCTAGCAAAGTGTTGGGAGAGCTCAGCAGAGGGGCAAGCAGATGAAGAGTCCTCCACTGACAGGCTACACAGCTGCTCTTTAGCCACATGTTTGTGTGTGAAATACAATCTCCAGAGCTTTCACAGAGCCTAGCTGCTAAACCTACCTATTCAAACCGGGCAGTGGAGTGAGACTGAGGTTTTATTCAGTGCTTAAATATGAAAATGACTGCAATGTGCATCATGGACAAGGACTTGGAGAACAGTAACTCCAATAGATCTGAGTATTTGCACACATACACGTTCTATTCAAAGCATCTGTATGCTATAGAGTGTTATCAGAAGACTAATATATCCCAATCAGACAGGATTTATTTATAGAGAACGCTCTTTTCGCAGTGTTAGATGCCTCATTAACTTGATTCAGCTTGCACACAGCAAAAATATTCCCTCCCTCTTCAGATTTTTGATATGGAATTATAATTTCTTGTTTCATTTGTTAAAATCCTTTCGCTACGAGGACATTTCAGAAATGCTTTATTGCACATGACTTTTTAAAATGCCGAAGTATTCATTTTGACCAAAAGCCTCTCCTTTTGATGATTTCCTCTTAAGAGAGATACAGAGAGGATTGTCCTATTTCTTCTTTTCATTTGCCTCTTCCAGAAACCATTAATAGCCAACATTTGATCCTCCTACACAAAAGTTCATGATAGCAAAGTTGGAAGAGTGGGTTACACATCATGCTATGAACTGATTATGACTTTGGTATGTCACTGCTACTGTCACTATAAAGCTGAGAGAAATTGTACTGTAAGAATTTCATTAAAATGTAAGCACAGACTTATTCTGAAAGATTTAGGGAATCTACGAGCTTAGAAAAACTGGAGATTTTATACCCAGCATTTCAAGTTAGTTGGAGATTTACAGGAGCTACAATCAGAACCTGTCCAGGAGAAGCTGGCAGAAAAGTACAACTATTTTTGTGATAGTTTAACATTTTTCTCTCGGTTCCAAAGCTCCAAGATCTTTACTTCCCTGGTTTCAGCTCCACTGCCTGCTCTCATTTCTGATTATAATTAAAGACAGAGCAAAAGGAACACATACAGAAAAATACATGAACATACAAATGTATTGAAATCAGTAAATTTGAGTCATAAGCTTATCCAGCAGACAGGGTCTCTCTCATTAGAATATAACAGGAATTAGGAGCTGGGCATGCTATTCTAAAGAAATGAATAAGAAACACATTCTTTAGTGGCTGCAATTCATTTGCATCTTGATTTTAAACTACTAGTATCAATTCTCTTTAGTGGATTACTTATCAAACTCTTCATCTTCTCCTTTTTTAATATCTCTTACAAGAAACACAATGTTTACTCATGTTCTAATTATTTCAACTGCAAGCCCCATCCTCTATTCCAAACCATTTTGTATTTTCAATATCTGAATATAGAGAATTCTCTTTTAAGATTAGATATCGAGTTTCTTTTTGAGCACCATATGGGAAGGTGAGATGAAAATAATTCTTTCCATCAGCAGTAGGTTTGTTGCAATGCTGCTTAAAGGAAGATTCCATTTTCAAAGAATCTGTTCAAAACAGCCTTCACTTTTCAAAACATACTAAACATAAAGTCAGTTTTAGAGTCAAGAGCAATCTGAAGACCAGTTGTGTAAAAAGGCCACAGATTTGCTGAATGCCGTGATTGTGTTGCAAACAGTCAAGATAATTTGGTGGTTTATTAGAAACAAGAATGAAAGTTATGAATCTAATTAAATCTTATTGATTTTTTTAAAAATTCACTTCTATGTACTATGAAAATAGTTGAGTGAAAGGTCTTGAAAATTAGGCCTGAAGCAATGTGAGGAAAAAAAACATAAATATCTCTAATTCTATGTCTGTCCTTGCCTCCATTATTACCTTTCTCTCTAGTTATGTCTCCATTCTTTCTCACTCTGTTCAAGTATGTCTCAGTTTTTAAGGCAATCTCATGATTTATGCACCCACTACATAGCTCTTGAATACTTCAAATATTTGCATATTTCTGAATCTAAAGGGCTCTGAAACACAAAAAATTATTACAGAGTAATGAGTTATCAGATGTGCTCTGCTCTGTGGCAAAGATTGAGAAATCCCACAGCACTCATAATAAAGACCATGAGGTACTTTGAATTAACTTCACAGTAAGCATAAAGGCTCAAACATTTAACCTGGAGCAGCTGATGCATGATAAATCAATAATTATGCTAATTATATTGCAAAATTACTTCCACTCAAGGGTCTTACATTAAAGAAAGTTATGTGAACACTGCAAGTACTGTTTAGAATCATTTGTACTAGAAAGGAAAATGATTTGCAGTATGCCCTTCATCAACTTTCTTGGGGCCACATAATTCAGGGGTGACAAGGATTTCTTAGGCTTTACAAACCCTGGTATGGCACAGAATGGTCAGGCCAAAGACCAACTCCTTTCTAAGCAACAGGAAAATGTTTGAGATGTCTCTTTTAGCCGAGCACGTGTGTTTGATTTCTGTCTCTGAGAATGCTTTTTTTCTATTTTGGCAATACATCCATACTACATTTCTGCCTGTATTTTCTTCCTTGGTGCGTTAATGCTGATGAGTCTGTGCAATTTCCTCCGTGATGAACAAACCTGCCATTAAAAACACTGTTTAACCTAAAACACATAACAAGCATAAAAACAGCAGCAGCTCATAAATGAGCCTGAGTTTCCATGGAGGTACTATAGATCTTACTTGTGTCTTAATTAGCTTCTCTACTCCTTAAAAGTGCTTTCTGGCTAATCTCATGGTCTGCACTACTGAGAGTACAGACTGGCTTTATAAGCATGAATTCCTCTTTCTTCCTGTGTATCATGACTGCACTGATCAGGATGATGAAAAAACAGAATCTGCAGTCTGCTGATACAGCCCTCATGCAAATGAAATCGCATGGAAGGTGGTAATAACAGTAATAGCAACAATATAGAGACATATTAGAAGACATTCCTTTATTTCTCCAAACTGTTTTATTTAGAGATACTAATAGTATTTTTGTCTCTAATAGTTCCCTAACTAAAGTAGTCTTAATGAAAATCTTAGCATTTAGTTATACGAGATGGCTGCAATCAGCTGTTTAAATTAATAAAAGACATTATATAAATTAATCACTAAGTCTGTCTACTATGGTAAAGTTGTTTTAAAATCTATATTTCTGCCACATAAAGGCCAGCTAAAAAGGACAGGGCTGAGTTTCAGAAGCTCTAATGAGATTTTCCTTTTATCCTCTATTTTCATCTGTTTACCCCCTCAACAAATTATTCCAATGATATAAGATCCTCTGAGTCATATTTTCCAATATCTTTTTGTACCTGTATATACTTTTTTTCCTGGCTCACTAGAATTATATTCAGCATGGCCCAACCTTTCCAAAGGATCACCAGCAAGATTGTTAGTTTGCACAAGGGTACTTGAGATTCTTCTGATACCTGATCAGCTCTGATACCTGATCAGCTCGGATACAAGGGAAGGGTCCACTAGGTTTCTAATAAAAAAATTCTATACACATGCTCTTTAAATACTGGTCAACTTCCTCCAAAGAACTCCAATTATCCTCAGTTTACAAGGAATGTTCTCTCACTTTTCTCTTGATTTTGACTAATTTCCTTTTTATTCTGTCTCAGTTTAGATTCTAATGTTTCATCTTGCCATGTATGATCAGTTTTGGCAGTAGTTTTATTAGCAGTCCAAAATGCCTATGTCCTTATATATACTTCCCTTTTGACTTCTCTTCAGAATAGATTCAGATAATTTTCATCAAAATGTATATGCCCTTGTCTTCTCTGGAGCAATGATATATCATCCTGTATTGCACCAAAGTAACTACTGGAGGTCAGCTATTTCTGTTTTAATCACCACTAGAATTCAAAGTAGAATCAAAGGTAGAGTCCTCGTTAGGTGTGTCAGGCTACTGTGAAATTATTCCTCCTTCCTGTACTGCAACTTAAAGCAGTAAATATGTGCCAAGAGCTTGGACAACATGCACCAGAGGCACTCAAGAAACAATGTGGGAGTTCAGATAGACAGACAGATAAATGGACCTCAAAGAATCTTGTGTTGATATGGTGGTATTCATGAGCTGAAAGAGCAGCCCCCACACAGCCTGAAGTGAGTCAGGCTGATTATAAAATGCAAGAGATGCAGCCTCCCACATCTGACTCTAAATTCCCATTTGCTCTGCTAAGAAAATTTCTTCGTTTGATCTAATTCATTTAAAGACTGTTAAATATTTCTGTGGTCAGTGTGAGCCAGAGCAAAGTATGCTCAAGCCTTTAGATGATACTGCTCACTGGATTAGGTAGGAAAAGATTTTTTTGATCCATCAGAGTGCAAATTAATTTTGAAAGAAGGGCATGAATCAACGTGTCTAAGCAGCAGAAGTAGACAAGTGGGCCAGAAAAACTCTATGAGTAAAACTGCAAACCATCATTTGTGTAGAAAAACAGGGAAGAAGAATGTTTCAAGGGCACTTGGATGTGGAAAGGTAAAGAATTGCTCAGATCTGGAGGAAACAAAACAGAAACCATGGAATGCTCTGATTCATGACCAAAGTGGAAATATCATTTACATTAATGGCTTCCCTATATGTTTTGTCATGTTGCCATTAGCAGTTTTCAGTAGTCATTCTCCAAACTAGAAAAAAATAGTATGTATTTAATGCAGAGTGAACAGCAAGACTAAATCAGGCTATACTTCAAGGAACAGTGTTAGAGAGCAGAAGTATTTCACTCCCTTTGCATCGATGAGAGTGAAAGGACATCACAGACATAATGTCAGAAGACATGAAGTAATAGTGAAGCAAAAACAAAATAATTTTTTTATTACTTTCCACCCCTCAGGTCCAGTTTAATGACTTCTGAGAGGTATGTGTTTAGAACTGTGGTTAGAGCATCTCAGTCAACTTCTATTGCCATGTGCACTCTTCCTTCATAGTGACTCTCACTGCTTCACATGTGGTCAGTCTTACCTACATGCATGCAGGGACAGCAATTTAGAGATAATATGCTATTAAGGGCTGTGTAGGATTAAAGGCAGCAATGGCTAAAAAAGTAGCTGGCAAAAATCAGATGTACTTAGAGAGACATACTTCTGTAACTCTTAGTCAAATCTTATTTTAGATTCTGGGGTTTTTTTTTCTCATTTCCATTTAATTATGATTTTGGATTGTATCCCTCTAAACATGTACTTCATTATTACCACAGCATATCTGGGCTTTTTTGAATGGCTCTAATTGGCATCCTTGCTGGCAGTCTCAACAAAGAGGCCAAAGACTGCATGTGCCTGGAGACTGAATTGTCACCTTCTTTGAAACTGTCCCTCTTAAATGCTGTGGAGACATGCTGGAGAAACAGGGTCTGTGACCACTGGTGATGCCAAAATGCCAGGTGAAAGCAGGATGGACCTCTTTCTGCTAGCAGACTACTAGCCAGCCAGCCAGTAGCCAAACTCCATTCCATGGGCCCTTGCACACAGCAGTTTTCAGGAGCAGAGTAGATGAACAGTGGACTTCACCCTTAGAGGCCTGTGAATCTTGTCATTTTTAAAAATTGTAAAATGCAAGCATACAATTAAAATATAAATGTCCAAATACCTGCTACTTTCAGCTCCTGCTGCAGCATAAATTGGAAAAAGTCCCATTCATATTGAAATGTAAATGCAAAACATAAATTTAAAATGTTAAAAAAAAAGGATGGCTTGGAAAAAGATAACGCTTTTCCTCTGTGTAGAAGATAATGATACAATATTCAAGTTTTCCACTCTAAAGGTAATATTTTTTGTCTAAGTCAACATACTTTACCATTTTTAAACTTTTCTCATCATATTTTTGACAGCAGGTTTTCCAATTTTGACAGCTTTTAAAAAGTAATTTTAACAGACGAGTGATTTCTCCTCTCAGCAAAGTCAGATTATGTGAAATGTCAATGTAAAAACTATATACTGTGACACATAATCATTTTTTCATTGAATTTACTTATTAATTTTACTTGCTATTGCTAATAAAATGTAAGTGCTTAGCTAATTGTATTGCTTATTTAAATTTTTTTAAAGGAATGTGGTTTAAAATTGCATTTTTTTCCTGACTGCAAAATTTCTGAAGCAGCTATAATTTGTCACCCTTCCAAATAATTTAAAGAAGAAGAATTACTATCACAATTGATATTCCCAGCCGAGCGGCCAAAGAATGAATCAGCAGGGAGAGGTTAAACCAGCCTTTCATCTGTAAGGGTGGGCTATTTAGTTTAAAGTTTGGAGCATGTCTGCAGAATTTTACAGGGAAGTTCTTTTAGAAATGCTGCATATAGTCTGTAGAAATCTGGATATTATTGGTACCTGTGCTATCAGTTGGGTGCCCTCAGTAAGAGTCAACTCAGCAAAGAGGGGGGAAAATAAAAAAAGGGAATGTACAGCTCAAAGTTTGCACTTCTGTATCAAACTCAGTTCAAGTGAGGCATAAATGAGTTGGACCAATTCCTACCTCTGAAGGATTATAGTTCTGCATCTAAGGTTTTTTTATTTCTATGCAATTAGTTTTATTTGTAGTTTTCTACACCAGAAATCCAAAGGTATTAGCTATTCCTACTCTATAAGTCTAAAAAAAGTCAAACAACTCATACTCTCAAGATCAGTACCACAGGTACTATAGGCAGTGTGTCTTCAAAGCCTTTGGGAAGTAAGTCAAAATCATGAATTTTCACTTTCACACAGCTGTAACAAAAACTGGAAGGCAATCCCAGCATAAATCACTTTCTTTATTTGTCCCATGCCATCCAGGAAAACACTCTAGTGCCTAAGAGAAAGCACACAGACAAGAGCAAATTTATAAGAAATAAAGAATTTCTCTCTTTATTAACCTTAAACCATCAACTAATCTTTTGAAGTGAGGATTATGTCTCACAGGAAGAAAAAGGCTCGGTGTCACTCCCTGTATTTAAAGTATTTCTATATCAGCTCAAGTTAAGTGTCATTACAACCAATTTTGTATTCCATTTTGATCCATCCACTTCATATGTCACTGGGCCAAAAGTATGCTTGCATTTGAAACTGCTGACAAACTTACCATGATGTAGGCTGCTGCTTCACAGCATTAATATAAAACAGTTCTAAATCAAGCAATGTTCAATTATCCCTGAAAGTACAGATGACTTAGTTCTTCGTTAACTTCATTGTTTTCCAGTAAAAGTGAAATGTGCTGTATGCAAATTAAATAATACCAAGTGTCAGCACTTAAAAGAAATGCTCATTTAGCTTCAGAAGAGGTTTTTGTTGCAAATTTTGTTCATTTATTTTATAAGAAATTGTGTTTGTCTTAATTTGTTCCAAACACAATATGATTGTGAGACTCAGTGCCTGCTGGCAAAGTTGGAATTGCTGTCAGCAGGAAATGGCAAACTAATAATAAATGGTGGTAAAATATTTATGTTATACTTTACTGGGAAAATGAGTGCCGTTTTCTATTTCATTCCTGCTTGAGACAGTACACAATAACATAGTTGTTTTCAAAATAAGTAGATAGGATTCTAAACTCTGTGGTGGCTTATCTTGTAACCATCAGCTGAAAAAAAAAAATTATAAAAATAGACCCTTTTAGTAGCTCCAATTTAGGAAATTTTAACTGGGAGTACATAGTGGAGTAATTAGTAGCATCTCACATTCAATGTCATTGGACACTAGTCTGATAGATCAAACACTTGTGTATGTGGCCTACTTACTTAGTTGCTCGCTCATAATTTTCAATAACACTGCTGTTCTCATGCAGGGAGGGGTGGTCCAGAGCCACTAGATTACTCTGCAGGATGGTGATGTTCAAGTACAACACTGTGTTTATGTACTCCCCAAAGTGTATCAAAGCTCAGATCCACAGAAATAAAAGAAAAGTCAAACAAAACAAGCATTAGACTGCGTAAAATAAGGTATGGACAAGGCAAACAGGTGAGGCATTGTTTAGGTGGCTGAGGTAGATCAATATCTGTGCTTGCAAGCCAGGAATTCTGCCTGCTTTCCTCTGGCACTATGCAGATCATCTTACGGCCTGCAGACAGACTGTCGCCTAAACCCAATTGACAGACAACCTATTTCACCCTTGCAAAAATCATACCCATCTTCATTCTTGCAGCCCACGAGGGATAAATAAAAGCCCCCCCATGCCCATGGAATGCTGAAGACTAGGCATAAAGCACCATTTCAGCCAACTTTTTTATTATTCTATTGCAGTAATTACGTGATGGAAGCAGCTAAGTTGTTTTTTTTTAGTTACCATCAGCAAGTCGGCACATTTTGCCTAGGCTGGTTTATGAAGGCACACTGCAGTGGTATTTCAGGATTTGAAACAGATTCGTATGACAGGTTGATACTGTTGCCTCCTTCTCTTCAAATGATCCGTTTATTATCAGAAATGTTTTTTGATTTCAGACGGGCAGACACCGAGAAGCTCTGACTGCTCATAATCATAACAAAGATCACTTAAAATCCTTTCCTCTTCAAAAACACATTTTCATTTCAAAAAAATTAAATTAACATATGGTCAGTTTAAAGAACCACTGGACCCCTTCAGTAAAATCCTGAAGAACATGAAGTGGTTCATTTCCAGCACCAGAGCTTCCAATGGGAAAACCTGTCTGCAGGAGTGGATAAGCTGCAGCTCATGCCAGCTTCAGTAGTGGAGAGACCACTCTTGCAGCCTTTGTCTTTTAGGGCTTAGACACAGTGTCATAATTTATGATTAGGAAAGCAAGTGAGTATAAGTAGACCTTTCTAAACCCTTAGAGAAAACTTAATTTTTGCTTTTATTAAAGATGTTGGTACAGATACTCTTCAGGTACATTCTGTTCATTTTTTTAAATTGCAAGTCTCACACTTTTTCTCTCATCTCTGAACTGATTAGCTATTAAAATATAGTGGCAATTTCAAAATAATGTCTATTTTCCTATTTTTAGGAGATAAAATGTTCAGCTTTAATCTCCAGAGTGGAAAAGGTCACCTTTGTAGACTGATGACTATCATATCTCCAAGTAATGAGAACAAGTGTGCTTTTCCACAATGTAACAACCTTAGTTACTCTTATATTGCAACTATTTTCCTGCCTTACCTTTCTTTATGGTAGAGGAAATGTAATTTACTTGTCAGATTGAAATGTTTGATATAAATCTTTAGACTTTCTTTCAAACAAGTATTTCTGTAACATTATATTACAAACAACTGGCATGTTTAATTAAACAACTGCTTTATTTTCAGCAGCAGAAGAAGGTATGATTATATTAATTGAATAGTAGGACCTATGACCAAATTTAAAGAAAACATTTTCAGCTCAACAAGGAGGTATGATTATCTTAATTTCAAAGCAAGACATGTAGAATTGAAACAAAATGTTTGTCTCTGTCTTTACAATTATTAAAAAATATTTTCATTGAAAAACAAAGTGAATAAATGCAATTTTAAAAGTATCTTTCCATAAAAACTCTTCTTTCAAATCAGAAGCTGGCTAAAAAATTTAAATCAGGTAAATAAAGACCTAGAACAATTGATTTCTGTGGTGAATCACAGTTTTAACATGTTTACTAGTACTTTTGAATTAAAATACTATGTTTCTACAAATGCATGATAGCAAATCTTTGTAAGATATTTATATTTTTATATTTATGTATATTTATAAGGTAATTCTTGTAGCTAGACACAGAAGCAATGCTTAAGCTCACATGGTTGTTCATGCCAGAAGTTCATTTAATAGAAGTGATTTTACCAGAGTGAGTAAGGAGAAATTTCACCTAACTTGAATAAAAAATATTGTTTTATAATTTTATTAACATTGCTGCTGGTTTTTATCCTGTTGTCTCAAAAATAGTTTGTTATTGTCTACACATATACAATTTAAAATTTTAAGTTATCATTGTCTCCTATGAAGCGAAAAATAAGTTACAAAGTGTTAATAGGAAGAGAGATCAGACACAAAAAAAATTAATTTTTTCAAATCATCTTTTATTTGCTCGGAATAGAGAAAAGCAAGACATACATCATTTAAATGTTTGTGACCTAATGAGATGCTCAGTGAAAATGGAGAAGCTGTTAAAGGAAACATATATTGAACTACAATCCTAATTACCCATGTTTAGATATGCTTATTTAGGTAAATAGATGAAGTATTTTTGATCCAGATGTGACAAATTTCCTGCTGTCATTTACCTTGCAGAGATCATAGAAATTTTGCTTTTATCACATTCCCCGGAGTGCTTTCATGTTTTCATTAAAAAGCAGTAGTTGAGAAAACATGTCAGATGCTGAGCACAAAATCCACAATGCAGCAACATTGAGAAAATGCAACAACTTTTTGGAAAAAATATCTTTATGCCAACCTACATACAATCTTAAATGGCCTGACTATGAATGTTAATTAGCTTTAAAGTTAAGCCATGATATGACTTCATGCACTAAAGAAAACGTTTGCTTATTTGGCTGTTGCATGGTCAAAGAACAAAAATTAACAGATACAATTTTGACAAATAATTATATCTAAACTTGTTTTGGTATTTGAGATGGTTTATGATAACTAGAAATTAAGCCAAGGGTTAAGTAATGTCCACTGGCTTGTTGTGATCATTAAAGACATGACTTTATTTTCTTAACTACTGACTTAAAATGAAGCTTATGCTGAAATGCAAAAATGTCACTGTCTGAGAATGGAGCATTTATCTTCTTTTACAAAATCTTTGTATATTTGTTCTGTAGCTAATAAGACTCCTCAGGGATTTAAGTTGAGGACATTATATCAGTTCTGTGTATCATTATACAACATATATATAAGTTTGTAGGATGCTCATTAAGAATATTTCCAGTCAGAATTATGTTGAACAGGAACATTGTTTAACCTAAAAACTTCAATAAGCATCAAGAGTATTATGTTCCTTTGTCAGATGTGGACAGTAGACTAGTTCCCTCTGATTTATTTACATTTATACAAGCAAGTGCAATATAAAAGGGCAAGTCTTCTCACCCTATCACACAGAAATTGCTGAGATGTAAGTGGAATTATTCATGAAGAAAATTAATGAAGTTTAGTGCAAGATTTTGAATTGTTAATTTACTTGGGAGGAAACATGTATATGGGTTAACACAGATGAATTTTTCATTTTCCTCATAATAGATGATTTCCTTAGAGTCTTCCATGACATATCTCATCAAGATTCATCATTCTACAAAGGATATAAAGAAATCAAAAGCAACTATTCACATTTGCTAATGTCTGCTGTGGAGTTTGTTGAAGAAAAAGGCGAGCAGACTTTATTACTGTGTTTCTGTGCAGATCTGAGCATACACTCAGGATTAAACAGATAAATGAAAACAAATGACTTGCAGGGGATTGAAAAGACAACAAAACTTACAGCCAAATTCTTCATGGTAGACTTGTGATATTTCAGAGTAATGTATCTTTCTAGTTAGAAATCTCTTCATATTATATCTGTAAAGTACTTTGCTGATTCAAGCAATACTTTTAACTAATGACTCTACTTCTACTGCCAAAATTTTCATCCCTTTACTTCACCCCTCCTCTTTACTTCAACCCAAATAAAGCAATATATGTCGTTCCAAATGTTAGTTTGCATCTGAGCAAATGTCCTTTCCAAGAAACTCAACAATTCTGTATCTGTTGCAAACTGTACTCTAAAATCCAATAACTTTGTTTTATTAAAATAGATGTGGATAATGAAGATGGACATGATATCTGGTAATCTGCAGCACTAACAAATTTGACAACTCCATTTTTCAAGTCCCTATGTCTGCAGAGCAAGTAGGCAAATAGTTGTGTAAAAGTAGAATGCCTTCTTGACTCTCCTAAACACTGAATGACTGTGGAATTGGATCTTTGGCATGAGACTATAACTTCAGCTTTTATCTTGGACTGATGATCATTTTTCTGCTTGGGTTCTAATGTTTTATGCTATCCTTTGGAAACACTGATGTCTAAAATAAAATCTGATCGTTCTGAAATTACAAAAAATTGCATATAAGGAATGTTTCATTAATTCAAGATTCCATTCATATTAGCAAAGCATGCTCTCCTGAAGGTAGGGATTGTCTTTGTTTTCTAATTGTGAAGAGGGTAAGATGCTCTCTACTGGAATATATAAGGGCTCCTTGTTACAGGTCAGTATTTTGTTTACTTAACACAGACTTCCATTGCCAAAAAATGGCTTATTTTAGAAAGATAGGATTTCCAAATAGTTTATTACTCCTGCATTAGCCATTTTCTGTGTCCCAGACTTCGGCTAAGGAAATGGAAAACTAACTGTAAACACTCTGCACTGATTTCTGACAATAATGATGTCTATAGAAGTCCTGTGGCCATTAAACAATCTTACTGGCCACAATAAAATCTGGTCAATGCTAGGTTCTGAGCCTTGACAAACAAACACCAAATCAGGACTAGAAGAAAAAAATGCACTATTTTCCATTTTTCTGAAACAGAGGGCTAAAATTAGGCTTTGTCATATCAAAACCAAAAAACATAACAGATAGCTAAGAAAGAAAAGCATCAATGTGAGCTGTGAATGAATTCTATCCCTAGTAAACTTCAATAATAGCATTTAGCTCTAGACATTGAAGTGACCATAATGCAGTGAATCCAGTGGCAGAGACTGAATGGACAAGAGACTACACTGGAAACATCCCCAGTGGAGTCCAAAATCTATCTTTCAGCAAGACACTTGGGTAGAGAGCTGCTGGCATAACTCAGGTCTACTCAAATTATTTGGTCTGAAGAATCTTTGGAAAAAATATCATGTAAATATTAGTTCAAATTTGAATATGAATATCAATTTGACCAGATTTGTAACCAGTTATACTTTATTTGATTTTTTCCTCATCTAAATATATCTTTCCATTGAAGCCAAAATGTTCCATAAAAATGTGTCAGATTTAATGATGTTTACAATGGGAATGTTCTAAATATCCTGGCTTGTCAATTTAGTAATTTCCTAATGAGAGAGTGAAACAAAGGATTGGAAAGAGAAATACACACAAACAAACCAAAAAAAATTATTTGGTCCCAAAATAGATGTATGCAATTTTATTACATAAAAGTGTTCCAAGTAGTTTTATTTTCAGTGTGAAACAAAAAGACATCTCAAACTAATACATATTTTCACAGATTGGGGAATAATACATTTCCCTTAGATTTACTCAAGGTATGATATTTTCTGCTTGCTTCCTTAAAACAATACAATAGTTCTGTAATAAGGAATACTTACAAAAATATTGAATTCATTAGTAGTTCCAAAAGCAAGTTTCAGTTGACTGTAACTTTCATAAATGTTGTGTTGACCTACATAAATCAGCTCTTCAGTGAAAAGAAGCAGTAATTACAAACACAGAAAACCAGTATTGTATATACAGATGACACTTCAGATCATACTCGTTTGCTTTTTGAATAATGTCAGTTATTCTGAATGTATTTGTATGATGTGTCAGTTGTATAGCCTGCAAACATATTTTAATTTCAGTAAAATATAAATTCTTAATTTTCCATTGGTGAACAAGAAGATGAGACTGAAAGGATACGTAAGGCTGCTCTGTATCCAAAGTTAGGAATTAAATAGATGCAACAGTTGTACAAAATTGCCTTGGTTAACCTAAGTTTCCTGAAATTCAGGAAATTGTGCTCGCTTTTCCTACTTCCAAGGAGTCCAGTGTGAATGGATGCACGCTCTGTGCCCATGGTTCTTAAAAAAATAAACAAACAAAAAATAATCAGTTCCAAAATCATGGTATTAACTTAATTTAGGATTTATTCAAAAGCTAGAATGAAGGTGTATCGTAGGATGAGAAAAAATGTCACAGGTTCTTGAAATTAAAATTGCAATACATTGAATAAAACTGTCAGATAATCCATAAAACACAGTAATATTATTCATTACAAAAGAAGATGAAAATAACCTCTTAGTGCTTGCTTTAATCAGATGTGGGGGAAAACAGTCTTCCTAGTTGAAATTTGGCAACTGATTTTACCTTGAAGCCATGATCATGACATGTCAACTTTTGAAAATTAACCAGTACTCTACTCAGATTTTCAGCTGAGGCAAGCTAGCATAATGTAGACCTATCTATCCTGAAAATAGGAGCACAAATTCACATAAGTTACTTAATTAATAAAATGTAGATTACAAATTGTCAAAACTTACAACAAACAAGAAGGTCTATAGGTTGAGGATTACTCACTGAAGTGATTTGCAAATAATTTTAAAGTGTAACACTAGTAAATAATTTTGTAGCTTGTTTGCAGACAAATGGAGAAGAGAAAAAAACCCACAAAATTTGACCAATTATTCATTTTGTGTCAATCAGTTCACTTTAGCTGACACTATACCAGAGACATTTTACATTAGCTTTTCAAACTGCACTGATGTAAGACATGCTCAGAGCAAAGGAATAATTGAAGGCCTTTTGTCACCCCTATAATTTCTTTTTTTTTTCTTTCAGAATCATGTAGAAATCCTTTGGATTACTCACTTGTTTACAAGGTGATATGTCTCACCTATGAAATATCTGTGAACCACAATATCAGCTAAATTTTAGTCAAGAATCACTTCCCTTCAAAGTGGTCATTGATCCACTGCTAAAATAGCTTAAAAGAACAATCATTTTGGAAAAGACTTATAAGATTCTACTGCTGTTCTATCACATATTTTAGAGTTATTTTCAGAGGAAATCTCAAGATTTTCAATTAATTTTTTATCTAATTACAAATGGTTATGAAATCTAGGAATAAAACAGTATTGGTATTATTTATATTTCTATGGAAAGGAAAGATAATATCCAGGACTGGCTTTTAAAACTATTAATGAGCCCTGGCAATGCGAGAAAGAGATGGATTAGGTAGATGTAATGAGATATGATTAAAGGGTGTAGGCACTGAAGGGTGTTGGAGAAATTCTTTTCAGAGGGAGTATAATTAGTGTCTGATAAAAGTACTTAGTAGATAAGATTTTTGAAGAAGAAAGGTTAAGATAAACACATACCATATGACAAACCTGTTTAATTTTTTTCTTTTGGTTCTTGCACAGTCAATAAACTGTTGAAGTTTTATACATAAATAACATTTGTTGTATACTTGATGAAACCCCACAAGACAATTAAAAGGGTTTTAATTACAAAAGACAGAAAGCAAATAAAATGTCCTATTACTTTTCCTTTTTGCATTTCTCTTTTGATTTATGCAACTTAGATAATCACATGAAATCTTCTCCTGAAATTAAACAAACAAACGGACTTCTTAAAAGCAAGATTTGTAGAAGTTGCTTAGCAACTTTCAAATCACGTTTTATTAAATTGGAAGTTTCTTCTCCTTGTTTAGTGTCTAAAAATATGCAGCAGCCTAAAGCAGTTCATCTGGGCCACCTTTATACAAGTCCCAGGCAGAGATGCTTCTTGTTCATTTAGCCAACAGCATTTTGCACACTTGAAAATAACTCTTAGGATGAGATATCAGGCCTTTAGTTTTTTTACTTTTAAGTGTGAACCTTGAACCTACAACTGGAATTTGGATTTGAAGTGATAAATCTCAGTCCAGTTAGAGCACTCATAGATGAATTGCAGATAAATATATTAGATACCTACAGATCCAGAAGAGAAGTTCACCATGTGAACTGACCATGTGAAAAATGAAAACCTGAAATAAAAGCAAATGCTGTGTCCTGTGCATATGGGGATTCCTCAGTAAAGGAGAACTACCATGTCGTGGTCTCTGGACCCTATTTACAAGACCAGCAATGGTGAATTCCCTTGTGTTGCCTCATTTTTGAGACACACTATCTTTTCTACAGTAATTCATTGCAACAGAAAATTGCTTAGGACTTCACAGAATCATAGAATGGTTTGGGTTCGAAGGGGTCCTAATCTCTCAATCTGAAGCCATTTCCCCTTGTCCTGTCACTACATGTTTGTGTAAAAACTCCCTCTCCAGTTTTCTAGAAGGCTCCCTTCAGGTACTGGGAGGCTGCATTAGGTCACCCTGAACCCCTCTTTTCCAGGCTGGAAAAACCAAATTCTCTCAGCTTTTCCTCATAGGAGAGGTGCTCCATTCCTCTAATCATCTTGCTGGCCCTGCTCTGAGCCTGCTCCTGGAGGTCGATGTCTTTCCTGGACTGGGACCCCAGAGATGGATGCAAGGTGAGGTCTCACCAAAGCAGGGTAGAGAGGCAGTATCACTTCCCTCAACATTCTCATTCTGCTTTGGAAGCTTTGAAATCGTTGGCTTTCTAGGCTGCAACATTCTGCAGAATTCTGGACTTAAAATATTTCAATTGTCCTATTTTCTAATCATGCCCTCATGAAGAAAAGCCTTGGTAAAACTCAGCATTGGAAACTCTAGCCTGGCACATGGCTTCTGAAGTGGCTCTGAAAGCTAATTCAGTGTTCCAAGAGAATCAGCCTCAACGTGGTTGCTTCTTCATGGTCAGTCTCAGAGCAGAGGGACTTGCTTTGCAGAAAAGGCAAAACTGCAAGCCTGAGATCAAGCTTGGCATGGAACCCATGTGCTGATAGCACTAGCTTTTACTTCAGTGCAGAGGAATAAATCTGGATCACCTTCCTCATCCTCAAAAAGTGCTTCTCTTAAAGGACTGCCCTGCATCAGGAGCAGATTTTCTTCCTCTTTCTGTGTACAGGAGTGTCGTAGATTCTTATGTCAGGCTTCCTCTTCCACACTGCACGTGTGCAACTCAAGTCTCTACGAGGCATGGAGGGTGGTTCCACTTATGGAGAAATCCATAGTTATACAGAACATTCTCTAAATCATTGCCAAGTTATTTAAGTGTACTTCTTAATCAGTACATAAAACCAGTTCCCACCAGGCACATAATCTATCCAGAGAATATCTGAAATTCCTGCAAGGCACTGAGTTCAAGTATCTCGCAAAAACTGCCCCAGAAGACTTTTTGTTATCAATGAGAAAATAACCAAAACAAATAAGAGAATTGGCAAAAAGATCCCATCCTTAATAAATAAAACCCAAATACATACATCCAGATTTGAGGATTATTTGAGCAAAGGGAGCAGTGCTTTTTTTGGTATTTCAATACTAGATCAACATCTTAAAAAGAAGGAGAATAGATTTTTTGTCTTATGACTTCAGAAAATTATGCAGTTCCTACCTGTTCATTACTAATTAATCAATTAATTAATTAGAGAGATTAGTGAGATTTTTAGCTCCTCCAAACTTCAAGCAAATTGTTAACAGTAGTGGATGAATTCTGGGTGCCAGAAGGAAGTTTCAAAGTCACTCCTGATCAATAGACCTTAAAGAAGATTGAAAAACTCGTTTTCTTGGCAGTACTCTGTTATCTCTGATGTGTAAAAGAATAACACTGTAAATCAACATCATTCAGTATTGTGGGCATTGGTTTTGATACTTCTTTTTCAGCTTCAGCTCCACCAAAAATCTGAAATATTTGATTTTTTAAATGAGCGTACTGAGGTAGTATTTGGCATATGTTTTTGTGAAAGCATCAATTTTAAAAATTTACAGAAGAAATATGTTAGTCCGTCTATTTCCTTTCAATGAAAGGACATTGCTCAGATTACATTAATCTCTGGGGGGTTTTTGCAAACTTGCCACTGAATGATTAGATCCATAGGGCTTCCAACATTTATGTAAATAATCTCAAAAATCTTTTCCACCTGTTTCTATCAATCAGGAGCATTTCAAGTACATCTAAACCTATTTGTTACAGCTTTTTATTGTTATTCTGTTTCTTCCAGTGATATTTCAGGGTCATCAGGCTAGGAGACAAAGATTCAGTGGACTCTGGCAGAACAGGAGTGAAGCTGGAAGTGTCAGGAATTCTATTGTGCTGTAGGAAGAGAGAGTGAGGTGGTTCCTTGCAGCAAGCAAGGCAGCTAGGTCTCACACATGCTTACTTGTACACACCTGCTCACACAAGTCCTGATGCCCAAGTTTCTTCCTGTAAACCAGCAACACTATTTCATAGTTTCATAGAGTAGGGATCATGGTGGAGTTTTACAGAGAAAGCAAATGGTTATCCTCAGGATACACATGAAAACAAGGCAGAGAGCACTTTTCTGCTTTGCTGGTAGGGGCATGTGTCAAAAAACTCTTAGAGACATTAAAAAAGGTGGGTTCACGTGCTGCTAAACAGGCTGATCAGGCACCCAAAGGCCTACACGACTTTCTCTTTTCACCTTTCTGGGTGCTGCAAGCTGTGGTCTGCTCCATCTTTGGGGTAGGAATCATGTAGGCTGGAAATCAGCAGCGCCATTCTACTCTGCAAAACACTTCTACCTGAATTTGTTCAGTGCTGTCAGGCTTTATTTCTTCTTCCTTTTAACTTTTTTTCCTTGATAGTCTTAACGTTGCTGCTGCTGTTCTGCTTGAATCAGGAACCAAAAATCATGTGACTTTTCTAGCTCTCCCCCTTTTTTACAGTTTCTGCACCACTCAGACTGATGGCACAGACTCCAAAGTCACGGCTCTGGGCTTTCCATAGATGAATCTTAAAGATGCAATACAAACACACCACATAGAGAAAGAAAGGGGTTTGCCTGTAGGTTCTCTGAACTTTTCACTGAGTTCATTTGAGCTGACAGGAACAAGATGCTATGTTTGACTGACAGAACTTACCCTAAATGGAAGTCAGTGTAAAGGAGGGGAGCAGGAGAAACATTATGAAAATCTTTACTAAAAATGAGAAAATATATGCTGTTTGAAAAGAAAAATGTGAAATAAACCCTGCTGGTCATAAATATTTTAGGTGTTCCTGCAGAGCACTGAAACCTATCATTGATTCAAATTTTTTTAACCATGAAGATTATGACTAATATTTTCTGCTGCTTGTATGTGTGTGGTTCGATGTTCCCTAGAACTGTACTACACTGATTCATTTTCTTTAAATGTTAGCATAAAGATGCTCTCTTTTGCTGTGTTCTCACTTGCTTTGGGGTTTGTTTTGTGCTTGGTTTTTCGCTTGGGATTTGGGGGGTGGATTTTAGGGGTGTGGAGTTTTTCCA
Source organism: Luscinia megarhynchos (assembly GCA_034336665.1). NCBI lineage: Eukaryota > Metazoa > Chordata > Aves > Passeriformes > Muscicapidae > Luscinia > Luscinia megarhynchos. The sequence goes on along the minus strand of CM067568.1, from coordinate 33,964,828 downwards.
ATTACAATCAAATGGGGACTACTTCTAGGTGAGGTAGGGTTATCCTTGTCCCCTCTCCCCAAAATAAAAAGTGTCTCTTCTGAGTATCACTCTCCTTTTGGAAGAGTGCAATCTCTTGAAGATTATGGGCACATTGTATGCAGGAAGAAAGTTGGCAGGCTTTGGATCTAAGTTGGGGATTGGTGAGGGACAGGCGAGTGGGGAGAAAAAGAACTCACTGAGCTGATCTCAGAGACTGCAAGACACCCAGCACCTTGTCTCTTAGGGCAATGTGTACCTTTTTCCTGCCACTTGCAAGGAGCTGAAGCAACTATTTGAAAAATAAGGAAAATCCCTGTTCCAGTAAGGCCTAAACAATACCGAGCTGAAGGTTTAGGAAAATATTGGTCTTTTTCCACCTCTCATAAGATCAGAAAAATCTTTGCATTTTCTGTTTCAGAAAACCCTAAAAATAATGGATAGTTCCTTTCAGAAATTGCCAGTAACACCCCATTCTTCCCAGGTTTTCAGAGCTCACAGTAGTGGCTGGATAGATGAGGCCATCACGAGCCAGAGACATCATCAGCATAGAACACTCTGCTATTTATTTAGACTCTGAAAAAGAGCCTTCTTGCTTGTTTTCCTAAAATAATTAAAATGCATCACTTAAGTTCCGATTTGCTAAAAAAAAAAAATAGAAAAAAAAAGAAAAAAAAAGGCGTGGGAGCATAAATGTTTTGGCTCTGAGCTGACAGTAAATATATCTTCACATCATGTTTTTATTTTACCGTTTCCAATGCATCTATCCTTCCTAGCCCTTCCCCTCCCCCACTAATTTCTGAAGTGTCTGAAAGAGCCCTGGAGCTCACAGCATTCTCTCTCTCCCCTCTTTACGGCGGGAGATCAGATGTATTACCTTCCCCTCTCGCACGCCTGATGGAGGGGATGGAGGAGTGGGTTCAGCCGGGCGCTGGGGCCCGCGGCTGGCGCACGGAGCGCGGCCGGGGGGTCCCGCTGAGCGGGGAGCACAGGGAGCGGGGAGCACAGGGAGCGGGGAGCAGGGAGCACAGGGAGCGGCCCCGCTTTTGGCCGGAGCTCCCGCGGCGGGGCCGCCTCGGGCAGCGGAGCCGCCGCCGCTGAGCCGCGCACCGCGCACCGCGCACCGCGCTCGGCCCGGACCGTGCGGGCGGGTGCGGCTCGGGGCTTCGCTGCTGCTTTGTTGATGGGTTTTTTAACCCGACAAACAGGTCAGAGGGGCGTTGCCCCAAATTCCTCCACTGCTGGCTGGAGTTTTTTGGATTAAACTAGGGGGAAATATAAATATATGTTTGTTTCAATCTTCGTTCCCCTCCAAAGCTGAGAAATGTCTGTTATTTGCACGTTGTGCGGGAAAGCCAGCTAGATATTCATTTAAGAAGGGTAACGCCAGCACTGCTGGTGATGTTCATTTGCAATTCCTACACACTGGCTATTATGTGCAGGGAACTAATCCTGCCTTGCCTTGAAAACAGAGCTTTCACTTAGCTCGCTGCGCTCCTCAGATTTCCTTTAAAAGAGAGCCCTTGTTTTGCTAGGATTTTATTATTTTTAATAACATTACATAGATATTTGAATTCCCCCAATACGTGTGTAGTGTTTCTTTTTTTTTTTCCCCCTGGCTTTTTCTCTTACGAGCCTTTGGGGCCCTGCCGTGCTCCCGTCCCTGCCGTGAGACGGCAAAGTTGGCAGCACCCAGGATTCGTTCCTCCTCCCTGTTACAGCTGTCGGCGGTGAGCACCGGCCCATAGGCACGGCATAATGGCCAACCCTCTCACACCCTGGATCGGTGTCCAGCCAGGGAGCACCGCCGAGGTTTAATTGCATCCATCTGCTGGCATTCACTGAAAGGGTGAGCGATACGGGCCATGCTACCGCCAGGGAATCCGCGCCTGGGAGAGTTGTGTCACTAAGTCCGGTGCAAATCAGGCAGGCTTGTCTGCGGCCGCTAAACTCCAAGTCCTGAAATCCTGAACCCGCTGTTGAAGCGAGCCTTTGCCTCTGCGACCCCTTGCAAGCCAAGACTTGCCCCTCCGAGGAAAGAAAACTCAGAGGTCAGTGTAGCAGAGCCCGGCCCACCCAGCCACATTTTCCCAGAGCACCCAGAGCACCCGAAGGTAGAGAGTGACCCAGCAGCCCCGGACCGGGATAGATCTCGTTCAGACGGGCCTGAGGAGCCGGAGGTCAGGTGGCCGCTAGTAGGACGCGTTTAAAGCGTTTATTGGCATTATGGCAATACAGTGCACGGTCAAAAACAAATCAAGAAGTTACGGGCTTGTCTACGACAGCCCTTCCCGCCTAACCCGAGGAAGAAGCTCCAGTTCTGCACGGAATTACTCCAGGAATGAAATAATGCTTGCGACTTTAGCAGGATTTTAGTTTATGTAGTAATGAGTCTCCGACTTCACAACCGCCTTTCCCATCCCATCCCATCCCCTACCCCGGGGCAGAACTTATTCCCTATGAATCGGCGATTATCGAAGAGCCTGACTTAACCTCGGACACCTGCCTGGAAGATTTCGGGACAGATTATTTTATAAAGTACTGTCCCTCGGAGTCGGTCGGGATCCACATCTCACAGCCGCATCTCGGAGCGCTCCGATGGCTCCTCTGCCTCCCGTCAGGGCTCTAGCCCATTTGATAAACGCAGTTTCTCCTTCTCCCGAGGAGACGATGAACTCACGCTAATATTACAGCCACTAATTTCTTCAATCTCTCACTCCCAGTCCTCACTGACCCCTTCCCCAGGGTCTCCCTCCCCCGCCTCACCTTCAGCCCCCCCTCTCCCCCCATTTTTCTTCATGGTTCTAGCGAACAAAAACCGGCATTTGACGCCAGCACACTGTCCTGGGCTGCTTGTGCATCATGACTTCGCAGACCTCATTCATCACGGATCCTTCTCCCGGACAGTTCCCACTTTGGCTGTCAGGCTTTTCTCGTCACGTCACCTTCTTCCTCCACAGATACCTAATCAGGGAGAGAGCACATCCCAGGCACATCCAAGGCAGAAAAGTCCGCCCACCCCCACCTTCCCGTGCTCCCTGCGACCGCCCTTCAGGCCCCATGGCTTCGGGAAACATGGGAACAGAGAAAAGGGCTCAGCTCTGCAGGACCTGGTGCTAACGCAGCTTCCCCGGGTCCCAAGCTTAGGGCACCGATTCAGTGACGAATTTCCCCGAGCATGACACGACAGCACCAAAAAACTTTCTGACTGGACTGTTCACATCAGCTCCTGCCAAAACACTTGCAATGCTGGAGAGCGATGCTGCTGAGATAGCTAACGGCGTCTGAGGGTAGGTTAGGAAAAGCTGAAGGTCTGGTTAGCGGAGAGTGGAACAAGAGACATCGAGGAGAGTTTTTCAAAGAGCTCCTAGTAAAGTCCCACTTAACCACTATTTTTCTCAGAAGGAAGGTAAAAGTGTGAGAGCACCTATTTAACTCTTTTATTAGTGTTTTTAAAAGCATGAAATAAGATACAACCTTTAAGAAATTTCTCATGACTTCAGTGATGACTCACCACGCGGTTAGTAGCTTTTCAAGTATCGGCTACCACAAGATGTGCGTGAAAACATAAAAAAACCAAAACAAACAAAAAAACCCCAAACAAAACAAATCAAAACAAACAAAAAAAAAAAATCCCAAAGCAAAACTAACTAGACAAAAAGCAACTGCGGGCCCAAACTCCCGTGAGTCATCGTATTTAATAACTAACTAGGTTCAATTCTGCATTTCTATGTGCGTTTGTATTTTCATTGTCAAAGAATAAGCGTGTATGTTTCTTCACATGTTAGATTTGCAATTTCGTGTTCATTTCGACATTCCCTAACGACCCATCCCACAGAGGTGTCTAAAAGCACCTACAGATTATCTCCCATCTCTCTACTACTCTAATGTGACACACCTACTTACATTTTAGGGGTAAATAATTTGAGACGCATTTACAGTTCAACCCTCTCAGCAGACAGGAGGAGAGGTCTGCGTGGAATATAAATTCAAGAATGTAATTCTTTCTCAAACAAATAATCTGTTCCCTTTCAAATATAATTAATGTTTTGATAGTGCATTTCTTGTGAGAGAGAGATACAAAAACAGAGGCAACCTCTTGGATCTCTGTTTGTATACTTTCAACAGGAATTTACAGTACCTATCTTATGAATGTGACAGATAGAGTGTTTTGAACATTTAGAATTTTATTTATTAGCAGAACTACAGCAGGAAACTGATAGGTCTTTACTATCCACCATGCCCATTTAATGCACGGTTTTGTTGCAAAGGAAATTGCAGTGGCAGGAGGAGGGCATTAGTCTTTCAGGGGGATGAGAAATGTTCCCTAGTTCTCGGGGCGCAGACTTCTGTCTTGTGCTCCGGAGCCACATGTCCTTGTGCTTTGTCTTTCTTTCTCCTCTCTCATTCCTCCGAGGGACTGTGCCTATGGCCCTTTTCTTCTCATGTAGGGAGTTAAGGAAAACGGTGGGAACACTTTGGTTTTGAGTCTCCAGCGTTCACACTGGTCCAGGCAATGATGTGTTTCAAGTGATATAGTCTGAACAAAGCCGTTTTTGAAAATGCCCAGAACATTCGTCAGATTCTTGTTAAATACTCTTATATGGTTGTACGGTTCATTAGTTATAGATCTGCTACATAATCCAGCGGAGCTGAATTGTCTTTTCCCCCTTCTTCCCCTCTCTCCCTCTCTTTACTTCTTTCTCTCCTTGCTTTCTATTGCCGGTTTCAGAGGAAGGTATACAAAGAGGATTCTGCCACGCTTGGGAACACGAAATTCGCTGATATCTGTTCTTAATGCCTACATCGTTTCTAAAGCACAACATAAAACTCTCTTTGTGAGGGGAAAAATAAAAAAATAAAAAATATTAAAAAAAAACCACACGCCAAGATAATTTAAAACCAAAACAAAACCCAAACAGCCAACCGCAAACCAAACCCAAAAACTAACTTTTAACTCAAAATGCTATGAGCTGTGGAAATCAGTTTGAGACCAAAACCATATGGACACTCCTATCTAGTTCCTGAGTGGCCAGATTCGACTTCCACAAGTATCAAAAGTAAATTTCACATTCATGCCACTGCATTGGGTCCCCATTTTGTCTATAGCCTAGTAATACATCTAGTAATATCGTTCATTTTCCAATGTCGTATTATTTTTGAAAAATCGAGTATTAATCAGAAGAGCAGAGAAACTTTAAAAAGCATTGCTTTCCAGCCGGGGTTGCCTAGCCTCGCCTCACTTTGCTCAAGCTGGTACTTTCAAAGAAAGGGAGGACACATCTGAAAGTGACTCTTCATAGAAAGTGTCAGACCTGCAGTCGGTCTGAAAGTCTTTAGCAACAATAAACATTAGGAATATGCGTCATTACTAACCTTGAAAAACTAATCACTGGGCTTAGAATAGTGGTATTTGCGTTTACAAAATAGTGCAAGGAAGGCCCTCTAGTTGTATAGGAAACAGACATGGCTATTCCGATGTCAGGCTTAAAAAAAAAAAAACAAAAAAACACACACACACAAAAAAAAACTTCTAACAGAAAACCAACAAAACCCAAACAACAACTTAATCCCCCCTCTCCCCCCCAAATTTATAATTTCTAGATAGATTATTTCAGGGTGGTATAACTTGGATTTGAAGTATTCAATATTGTAGTGCCATTTTAATTTTATCCCATGTATTGTCTGGATTTACTTTTTCTAGAAACTCCTAAAATGTCTTGTAAACACCTGAACACTATGACAGAGATAACCTTAGTTCAATACAAAGTTACCAACCTCAGTCATTGAGATCCAATTAATTCGATGTTTGCCTCCAGTGATCTGTGAAAAAAAAAAAAACATACGGAGAGGGAGGCGACGGACACACGAAAAAGGAAAATATTTACCGCATTGATCTGATAATATCTAGGAAAATGTCAAATACACATTTTTTAACTACCGTCTTTAAAAATAACAAAAAATAATAAAAATAGCTTCGGTACCTCTGATATGCAACTGGTCTTTTCTCGCCAAAGGCTAACATTAGGGACGATCGCACTTACGTTCAGAAAATATTGTTATTTTTCTTAATGGGGAAAATTGGACTCCCGCGACTTAGATCTGTGGTTTTTAGAACTGGGATGGAAATTGGACTGACACCACTTTGCACTTTAACAATCGGATTTCGTCAGGGTACAAGTTGTTTGTTTAACCCGACAGCTCCGTGCACCCCGTCGCACGCTTTTACACACTCATTAAAACGATTATTCACGACCTGTCGAGTGTTTTCTCGTTCATTCACAGGAAAGACTTAGCGCTCCAAGATTCAAGAGCATACGGTCAGCTATACCACTGGCCGAGGGGAGAGATTACTTATCTCTGTGATCATCTGATGCGAGGCTGTCTTATCTCTACAGGTTGTAAAGCAGCAGTTCCTGGAGGTAAAAGAAAGAGGGGGAAAAAATCCTCCTCCCCATCCCCCCGCCACCAACAAAACTTGCCGAAAGCAAAGGACGAGGAAGATAAGTGCCGAGGGGCTCCACGCCCGCCCAGCCCCGCTCGGTCCTGCTCCCGCTGCCCAGCCGGGCTCGGCTCGCAGGGCCCTGCGGCGCGGAGCTCCCGCACCCGGCTCGCACACCGGCCCCGCCGCTGGCCCGGCTCCCCAGCCCGCTCCCCGCCGCCGAGGTGCCTGTGTCGGCACCGTCGGAGCGGTGCGGAGAGGCCCCTGATGAAGCAGAGCCCTCCTCGGAACGGCTGCGGAACGCGGGTGTCGGCTGGAAAAGTGTGTTAAAAAGATAGATCAAAATGTCACCCTTCTGGGGTCCTGAGAGGGGATGGCTGGAGAACAGAGAGGCTGGGGCGATTCCTTTTAGACCGATTAAATCATTAAGCCAAAAAAGCAGCACAAAATACCGGCTGCTTTGAGCACTCTGATATTTGAATACTGATCCCTCTGTTTCGTTTTGTTTGGTTTGGTAGGCTTTTTTCTTTTAATATATCGATTCCTGATTTCGATATTCAGATTACCTCCTCACATTCCATCTATGAGGAAACCTCAGGGGCCACTCTGCTGCTGGGAAGGTGTTTTACTCTTACAAAGGAAGCTAAGGGCTCGGAAGGCGAAGCACACATCAACTCCTGTTCAGCCTCTGCGTATCCAGAAACCCATTTTTCATTTGAAAAATATCTAAACATAATGCCCTTTTATTTAAATGAACCGACCCCGAATGCAACAAGGGATTTTAATCTGAAACGGTTTCCTAATTGCTCGAAAGGCAAGCACGTATAAGTAATTTGTTAAACTTATTGGATTGCAATAATCCACTATCAGGTTAGCTAAGAATGGATCTGTCAAGTGTGTTTCCCAGTCTAATCTCTTTCTTTCAAACCAATCTGGTATAATAATTAGCAGACAAAGAAGCCGAAATATGTAAGCAAATACCTAAAGATCTGCATAAATAAACATACTAATCAATAGCAAGCTACCCAACACTTGTCTTATTGATGAAGAGACAATCGATTTTGCTGTTCCAGCCTGCAATCAGAGATCTGTATTTAATTATTAGTACTTTTACCTTCACTGATTTAGTAATAAAAATAGAGGCAATAAGTCCTACCCTTCCACCTAAATACGAATGATAATGATGACATAACTAAAGGCAACTTGCGCTTCCCAGCAAAACAAACAACTTTGCTCAAACAGAATAAACAAGCAAGGAAGAAAAGAGCTGCCTTTCCTGATGAATGCTAGATGACACCTTCACAGTCAGAAAAGATCGGACAAATATATACATGCATACATACACGTGTATACACGTGTATATGTATAGCTATAGAAAGATGAATAGAGAGGGAAAAGTTCATTGATGAAACAACAATGCCATTTTTATTTGCAGAATTCTCATCTGTTTTCTCACAAACCCATATGAGTGTGTCTACACTACATGCTAATAAAAATACCCTTGCCATTTTGTACCACTGTGAGTGTGGTACAAAACTGAGACTGCAATTAGAGTCCTCCAGATACACTCGCCATCATAAGTACAGTTCAGAAATCTAAAAGGAGATTTACTTATCACCAGCCTGTTGTGATGTTACCTTTGAGCTACAGCATTAAATATATATAGATGATTCTGTGATGTGCTTAACCATACTCCGCCACAGACCTCTCTAAAATCTGCCCCATCTTTGTTTTGTTCGGGGTCTAGTGAAAAGTCTAATTGGAGCCATCATCCCCATTAGAAAATATATTGATCTGGGGATGTAAGTGTGTTTAAGCGAGCAAGCATCATAAAAAGGTTTGAAATGCAACTTATAGTATAGCATCGCCAAGATTTTTTATTCAAAAGAGTTTACTAACCAGTGAATATTACCCGTATTTAATTTATGAAAGTATTGCATCCTTTTGGGACATGCCACGCCTCACAATGAGATTATGCATATTTTTTTATGAGAATACAACTTTCTCTCTCTCTCGGTTTTTTTTTTTTTTTTGGTTTTTTTTCCCTGGTTGTGTTCTTAGCATGAGAAAGGGTTCCTCTTTTTTGCTCTGTAGCCAGGCTTCGGTCAGATTTTTTTATTTTTTGGCAGATATGCGTCTTCTCTTGGATATAATTAACTTAGCAGACTAGCTAATACTAAATACTTGAGGTGAGATAATTTCTGAGTAAAAGCAAGCAAGGTGGGGGTGTGGGGTCGAGAGGCGAAGGAGGGGGGTTCTCTCCTTCCACTAGCGAACAGTGCAGGGCAAACACTTAGCTTGGAGGGCCTCCAAGTTAATGGGGATCTCGGCGAGGTCTCCCCCGAGGGCCGGCCGCTGCAAACACTGCTCCTCCGCCACCGTCGGGGGAGAGCTGCCGGGAGCGCCCCGAAGGGGAAGAGCTCCTTTCACGTGTTTCTACTTTCCCTGTAAAAGATGCCCCTGCGAAACCGTTTGTAAAGAGTTCTGAATCCCCACCGCGGGGAAAAAAAAATCAACTCAAGAGAGCCCAGGCTTCGTGCCGCCTTTGTAGTTCGAAATTCAGGCTCCCTGGTCAGGCGGCTCCGGGCGAGGAGAGGTTTCACCTCTCGGGCTTAGGTTAAGCAGTTCTTTGCAGCTAGCTTTACAGGGATGCTTTACTCACCTTAGGGTAGGGTGACAATGGCAGGCTTTTCTCAGACCCCCTCTCGTTTAGTCTTTCCTCTCAAATCACGGATAACCCCAAATACACTTGGAGGACTCCCTAGAGATAATTCTTTGAAATGGACTTTGCATTCATTTCCCCGACTGAGAGCAGCAAATCCGCTCGCTTTGAGTCTAATTCGCTAGCCTGATACTGTATTCTGTTACACGGTATTGAAGAGGGGGGAGGAGGCGGAGGTTGCTGGTAGTTGCTTTGGTTATTTGTTTATTTTGGCAGTTTAATTATTTTCTTTATTTTTGTTTTTCGGGTGTTCCCTGGTTTGTTTTGCTCCAGTGAAGCAAGAGGCGAGTTTAACAATCCCATTTTTGTATCGCAGCATCCTGAGCTAGTTCTTGGGAAGAGGACTTTAAACGCCTTTCCCTAGGGCAACATCAGTCTGTTGGTAGCTAGAAGAAGGCAACACTAAGTCTGCACGGCGAGGCACACTTCAGCTCTTTCCTCCCTTCCCCGCGGGGAGGGAGGCGGCGCGGCCGCGGGCCCTGCGAGCGCCAGCACGGCCTGCGAGCCGCCGTTCCACGGCCGTGCGGGGAGAGGCCCCGAGCGGCCGGCGCGGCTCGGCCGGGGCCCGGCGCCGGCGGGCGGCTCTCCCGCGGGCCAAGAGCGCCCCCAGCCCGCGGGAGGCGCAGCCAGCGCCGCCCGCGCCCCGCGGACACGCGTGTGCCGCCCCGCCGCCGGGAGCGCCGGGGGCGCCGGGGCCGCCGGTGCTGCCGCCCCGCAGGTACGCCAGCGCGGATGCCGCTCCCCGCGGCGCAGGGCGTGGGCAGCTCCAGCGCTGCCCCGCGGCCCCCACGGGGCATCCCCGGACAGGTTCGCGCCAGCAAGCCGGCGGGCCGGTCACAAGTCACCGCCGGCGTGTGCTGAGCGTGTGCGAGCCTCGCCTCCCTGCACCGGTGCCGGTTTCTGGGATGCGAAAGAGGCGCTCGGCACCGCTGCCCCTGCGCTGGCGTGTCCCCAGCACAGCGTCACGGAAAACTCAACTTGCTGGATATTAAAAAAAATTCATTATTTTCATGAGGTCAAAAACGGCAAAGGGGTCAAAGTCATCCGCAGGGTGGGACACCAGCCGCAGCTTTTCCCCTCCGCCACATCAGGACAGCAAAAGAAGAACAAGTCGGTCCACGGAGGCCCCATCCCGGGTCTTGCCCACGCATCAGCGCGCCTGCCCCCACCCGCAAGGATGAGCACACTGAGCACATCAGTTTTATCAGCCGTTTAAACTTCCGCCCCTATCCCGAGATTTCGGCACGTAAATCTCCACGTATACAGAACGCAGTCGTGGAATTTGGGGAGTGGGAAGACAAAGGGAGAATGCCTGGAGCTCTGTCATGGACATGAACGTTGCCGTGATCCCTTTTAAGGGCACATTTTCTCCACTGGAGCACTCAAAGCAAAAGCCCAGCTCAGTACTGCTCTTTGCAATGTCTCTTTTCCTCGATCTCCCCAAATTTTTGGCATTTAGTAGCTTTCCTGGAAATTTAGGGATATTAGCACACTTTACACAACCCCGAAAGGTGCGATAAGCCTGTAGCTTTTTCTCAAATGACAGGCTCAGAATTTTTAGAAATAATTCATTACTGAATCCGCCTATACTTGCCATGCTAAAATCGTCTTTCGTATAGCAGAGATGGATAAAGGACCGAATTTCCTCCCGACATGAGTGGTGGAGGGGAATTTTGCCTAGCCCCCGTAGTATTTCTGTGCTGTGACCAAAAAGGCAGAGCACGCTCAGGGATTGCGGGAATGGCGCTCTTTCCCATTCCGGTACCAGAGGACAAAAATCGCGCGTGAAGTTACTTGATTCCTGAGTGTAAAAGAGGAGTAAAATCCGCACTCACCCGGTGCCGTCGGAGGACTCCTATCCCCGAGTGCCGTCATGCGCCTTTCTTGCAGGTAGAGGCAGTTTCTCCCGGCATCTTAAAAAAGGCAAACACAACATTGCACTCCTGTGACTTTCTCTGATATTGGTGGCAAACATGCAAACAAAGAGCACTTTAACAAAACAAGCTAAAGTATCTACAGATTAACCACAAGAACTGCTAAATCGGCGAAGAAACTTCCAACTTACCGATTGAAACGAAAGAGCCCGAGGGGGAGGGGGAAGGCCGGGGGAGGAAACACTTTGAGGAAGAGACCGAAAAGAAAAAAAAAAAAAAAAAAAAGAAGAAGATAGAAAGCGAAAATCCTGACATTAGGCACACGCAGTTTTGGTGTAACTGGTGCTTTGAAACTGTGCTTCGGTTGCACGGGCGATCTGATTATCGGGGGGCACGGGGAAACTCTACGTTTAGACAGAAGTCTGTCATCTCTATTCATTCGTATCACATGGATCTGCCTGTGGGGATAAGAGGTAGGGAAGATTTTCTTGAAGTGCACCTACCCTTCTGGCGGGAAGGATTGCTGGGCAGGTTTCTTCTGGAGGGTCCCATCTCTCTGGAGTAGCTGAAGTGGAGTTGAGGGCAGGTTCTCCGGTGAGGTAGGAATGTGCAGGAACTCCGCCCTCTGGGCACAGTCACACAAACCCAGCACAACAGATACAGCCAGCCCTAAAACCTCTATTGATCTTCACCTTCACCTCTTCCTAACCCAGCTGCCCACCAGTTTTTGACCCATTTACCCAGGCACCCTCACCACGGGGCGGAAACGGGGGGTATTAAATACAAGAACCCTTCAGGGCGCAGAAAAGCAAAGAAGCTACTACAGACACTGGTGCAATGGATAGCCACCTCTGCAGTCAGTGTGTGTCTAGATGTATGTATACATATTTATTGCCAATCGCTGAATTTGTAGACTCGTAAGATGTATGCGCATATACTTCCTCGGGCGGGTGTATTACTCGCGATCACACAATTAAGTGCAATAGCGGTGATTATCTACAGGCAGACTTTTATGTTTGTTTGCTTATCTCCCATCCTAACGGAAAATACAACAATTAAAGAATAAAGTCGCTAATAAAAAGAGTCTTGCTCAGTGTTCTTTCTTAAGCAAAACTCTGATGTGTTTCAGTCAAAACGTAACCGGAGTTCAGTGGGAGTTTTGCTTGAGTGAATACTGAATACATGGTGATTGAGACCTCGTATTAACACAAGTGGTGAGGGGGTGTGTACCTGAATCATAATTTCTGACATAAATCTTAATAATCATCAGAAGAAGTTATAAAGAGCAAAATGACGTCCCGGTTAAACTATTTTTTTCAAGTATCAGATTAAAAAAAAAAAAAAAGTGACTCCCCCAAACATTAGTTTTGTGCCATTTAAGTAAAATTACATTTTTGTTCACTTTCTTTTAAACCCTTTCGTAAGAATACGTTACACACAACGAATGATATTTTACTGCAACAAAAGAAAGATATCTAAAATATGACAAAATTGGTTGGCCAAATATCGCGTTGAGAATTTGAGTTACTGTTTATTATGCTTGAAACATGTTTGCGAAGGCAGTCTTAAAGTCGTAATTGGATGTTTCTTGATGAGCAGATTTCTTCTCCTACGATCTACGCGAGCAAAGTTAATCACCTCAAACATCAACTAAGAATATAACAATAGCTTCTTAATTCCATAAAGACCGCCCGTCCCCCATAAACACTCTAAATTAAGAAACGCTGAAGAAACGACGCTAAGACACCGCATCATTCTAGAAATGTGCATGTTTAAAAAATCCTAAAAGCTTAGCTTGAGGATTTGACATATAAACCACCGCGGAAACAAGTATCAGATAACAGAAATACGTACAGAAGTACGCCAAACCACCCCCCCCTAAAAAAAAACCCCAACTAAACTACAAAAAATCCATCGCCACCAAAAAAACACCAACCCCCCCCCCAACAATAAAGCAACAACAAAAAGAAAAACAAACAAACTACCACCTCGAATTCAGTGCCGAACGAGCTTGTGCAAAGATCAGCCTCAGCGAACAAAAGGGTTTCTCTGGCTGAGGAGCAGGCAGAGGTAAAGACATAATTTGGGCCTTAGCAGTCCTGATACATTCCATGACAACTTTAACGATTTGTTGGTGTTATTTTATTTTTGTTTTGGGTTGGACTTATTTTTTTCCTTTACAAAAATAGTCTGATTCCTGGTAACATGTGTCTGGAAACGTGAATAAATTACCAACTCAGCAACCACCCCTGCGCCTGGTGTAAGAAAAAGAGGGGAAAGTCTGTGGCACCTGAACTCCTTAGGCAATACTTTGCAACACCGGGCCTAAAGGAGAGCTCTGGGAGCGAGTACTGGCTTAAACTAAGTCTGGAGAGACATACATCAAGGCTACCCTTTCCAGGAATTATTATGCATCACGCTTATCTAATTAATGCTTATTAGCCAACCTCAAACTCTGACATGGCGAGATTGTGCTTTCCTCCAACCTGATCTGTCTTTCCTCCTTTCAGTACACTGACAGCAGATTTTTTTTTTTTTACATTGCAAACAAAATAATACTTTACGTACGTGCTATTGGATTTCCTACAGTATACAATCAGTTGCAAGTGGTAAATAATAAATCATTTTCTTTGTCAGGTGCAGCAGATGCTGCTCTTTTAAGTTGTTTAGCCACTAGTACACAGAATGGAGTCTCTAGGCTTCAAGAATTTAAATCACGGCTATTGCACTTTATTATTTCCCGTAGTTTTGTTGAAAGGGTGTTTTATTTTTTAGTATTTTTGCATAACCTGTTTTAACGACAATAGACTCAAGAAAATGGGGGAGGGTAGGAGCTTCCAAGTGGTGGCATCATCTCCCCATCCCCAAACAAAGCAATCGTTTTCTCATAGTGATGATTAATTTTGAATTGCAGGAGTGAGAGTGAAAGCTAAGAATATCAGAGAGTTCTCTCCTTCTCCCCCACACAGTGCAAAGCTGGGTGTCCCATCTCTCATCCGTAACCTTTCACTTCTCCCTCTTTCCTGCAGATCTGTTTGCATCTGTTTATATGTTACTTATTTTCGGGAAATTCCCTCTTCCCCCCCCACCCCCACCCCCCACCCCTTTATTCTTTCAGAACGACAAATGCACTATTTGCAAGAATTCAGATTTTCTATTGCTTCTTTATGCACCCTCGGGCATTTTTTCCCCCTTTTTCTTCCTCTTTTCTGTCTTTCTAAGATAAGCTCTTTAAAGCGTTTGCGATAACATCTCCGACCTAGAGATTATTTTTCATTGGGCCTATTGTGAGCAGTCGCCGATTTATTGCACTGCTGCAGAGCTCAGTTTAGGCTACAAACGTAACAAATGAACAACTTGTCCTCTGCGGACTCACCGCGGGATCCAATTAGTTCCTAAACCTTTTGCACAAGTTTTCTAATTATTTTCAAGAGTTGCGGCCTTTATAGGCTTCCCTAAACTCATCAAGACACCAATTCTTTCAAGGATTAAATGCTTCTTAAAATTACTAGCAGCGTTGCCCCCTCTAAACTAATGGATCGATTCTCCGGGCAGCGGAGCTTTCTAAGGGGCGCCTGCGTGAGTTACTGGGCTTCAGCAGGCGCCGAGGGAAAAAGAGCTCGTTTTCAGAACTCTGCGTTGAAGCGCATCCAGGGAGGTTTGGTTCGCTGGTCGTTCCTCCCGGCCCGTTAGTTTGGCTGGTGGCTGCTGCCCCCCAAAATGTGCGGGCGCGGAATGCGGGCCGGCTGTCACGTGGGCCCGGACTGCGCCTTCCTTCGGCTCTGCCCCGGCCCGGGGACGCGGCACAGACCCGCCTGCTGCCCAAAAGCACCGCTGCCCCACAGCACCCAAAGCACGGCGTCTGCAGCAGGAGAAGCGTAGAGACACACACAGCCTAGGTGCTTCCGGAAGAGTGCTCCTTCAGGATAAGGGTTATATTTCATATACATTCATACACAGCTTGCTGAATTTGCTCAAAAGGTCATACCGTAGCTAATATTTGTGTGCATGTACGCACATACACACATCCTTTGCTAATATGTCATCAGAGAGACAAAATAAATTTCTTTCAGGAGGATAATTCTTCAAATGCATTTCAGAGATTGCAGGAAGAACACGTACCTATACAATAATGCACCTTGGCTTTTTTCCCAATGTGTGCTTATATACTTATATTGTATATGTATGTATGTATATATGCACACATATGCAATGCTAAGCATTTTCAGCTCAAGTCAGGTTTTAGAAAGACACCCTACCTCCTACAAACCATTTTTAAGCATACTTTATAAGAGTTCTGCCCCAAAATGGACATAAAAACAGTGGCAATGGCTTTTGAATAAATACCCTGATCCTTTACATTTGAAAATACTGCAGTTAAAGACAGCATGGGAGGGGGCGGGGGGAGAAAGAAGGGAGCATGTGAAAAATGGTGGACTGTGCAATAAGCAGTGCTCTGATCTCACTGTAACTTTAAAGCCTCTGCCACCTTAGGGTTAATAAAAGAGACAAAAAAACTATCAAGTATATATGAATTTAGCCTATTTTTTTATTTCTGTGTGTTCATAGTAAACATTTTTGTAAGTGACAAACACGGGCATATGACCACAGTATCACAATCAAGAAATTTTAAGACGACATTAACAATCACTCAAATTTATGCGGCTTTTGCGCAACACAGGTTACATATTTGCAAGGTTTACCTATAAGTACAATAGGTATTAACATTTCACTACATTTAGAAAAAAAATAAAGGTGACCTGTTAGTGACCACATACATCAAAATATACACAACACAAACTGAAGGCAATCATTAATTTTGTCCCCTTCTGATTCATTTGAACGGGCAGTGCTGCAAACTGAAATAATGTTGCTGTTTTTTTTAAATTACTTCGTACACTGAGTGCATTTTCTAAAACCCAATCTTTGGTCTAAAAGTAAACAAACAAACAAATGAACAAAAAAAAAAAAAAAGCAATTCGGTAAAGAATAAAATAATAAATGGCCAAAAGTAGATCTTGGGCATTTTTCAGTATTAATTCTGCTTAAATACAAATTATGCTTTAAGATTTTTTTTTATAGTTTTCATAAATTTAGTGGTTTGGTTTGTTTTTTTTTTTCTTTCAAGGTCTGCACCCACCGACATATCCATGATAACTTATAATACTGCAAACATGGAGAATCGGGCGGCTTTTAGTGATAGACTTATCATATTTGAGTAAAAAATTGCAAAAGCAGTCACTATTTAGATACACATTCTACTATAATTTTGTCTTCCAAACTTCATAGTCTACAATGCAATCTCCCCACATTGCACCTTGCTGACACTCCTCACCTTGGTGGAATAATAAACAACCCTAAAGACTGAACAAACGTACAGAAAATGGGGGACTTAATAAAAAATACCTGGACTTTTTTGTTTTGCTTTTTTTTTCCTTTTAATTATCATTTACAATGCAAATGTGTGTAAAATGTTCACTTACAGTCTGATCCCATGGATGTTAATGTATTAAAGGGTTTGAAGAAGACCCCTGATTTTGATGTGTGAAATAATCAGAAAGTCCTCCGGAAAGTCCCGTTGTAAAACTTGGCAAAGAAGGTCTTAAGGACTCACAGGGGAGAGTGGAGGGCGCCTGTGGCGACGTGGAGGAGGAGGCTGCCCTGGCCGTCATTGAAGTGCTGCTTTGAGAAGTCATTGAAGGGTGAGGAACATGGGGGAAAAAGTAACTCGTCTGTCCTGCTAGAAGATTTACAGAGCAGGGATTTAGGGAATAGGTGCCGGAGCAGGGAACTGACAAGCCACACGGCACTGAGGCGGCCAGAGCTGCTGCTGTGAGGTGATGAGTGGCATAAGGTATCTCTCCATTGACTAGTCTATCAACACTTAACCCATTAGACGTGGAAAAGGAGTGGTTGTTTCCCAAGGAGTTTTGAGTCAACACTGAGCTGTAGGGCATGGGGTGGCTGGGGTAGGCGGACGTGGTCCCATTGTAACTCAAAGTGCTGCTGGCCCGTGGGTGGTGCAGGGAGAGGAAGGGGGACATAGGCCAGTACAAGGATCCTGCCCTATCCATGAATGTCAGTCCGGTGGAGGTGAGCCGGGCGCCCCGCTTAAAGGCCAGCTTGGCCCGAGAGGTGGTGGAGCGCCGGCGGAGCTTGCCGGTGGTGCCCCCGATGAAGACGTCGTCGCTGGAGGGGTCCAGCATCCAGTAGTTCCCTTTGCCGGGGTCGTCGTAGTGGCGGGGCACCTTGACGAAGCACTTATTGAGCGAGAGGTTGTGCCGAATGGAGTTCTGCCAGCCCTGCTTGTTCTCCCGGTAGTAGGGGAAGTTCTTCATGATGAACTCGTAGATGCCATTGAGCGTGAGGCGCTTCTCGGGGCTCTGCCGGATGGCCATCATGATCAGCGCGTTGTAGCTGAACGGCGGCTTCTCGTACTTGCCGTTCTTCTTCTCCCCCTCCTTCCCGCTCTCCCCGTCCTTGGCCCCCTCCGCCGCCCCCTTCTTCTCCTCGGCCGCTTTCTCCTTCTCCTCCAGCTCCGCCGCCGCCGCCGCCGCGCCCGCCTCGCCTTTGCCCGCCAGCATGTCCGCCTTGGCCACCTCCAGGGCGCCGGAGGCGGCGGCAGTGGGGGGCGGCAGGAGGTGCTGCCCCTTCTCCTCGTCCTCCTCCTCGGCTGCGGCCGCTCGCTGGGGCTGCTGCGGCGGCGGGTGGTGGTGGTGGTGGTGGTGATGGTGGTGGTGATGGGGGTGGTGGCTGTTGTGGTGGCTGTGGCTGCTGTGGTTGTTGTCGCTCTGGACGGCTTCGGGCACCAGGCTGTTTATGCTAAAGGAAGATTTCGGCAGCATTTTCACTTCCTTCCTATCTCCCATGTCCAACATCACACACTAGTCTGAGGGGGAAAGTTGCGGCGGCCGAGGGAGCTGCGCGCAGGGCGGCGGAGGCGGCGGCCGAAGCGGCGGCGGTGGCCGAGGCGGCGGCGGCACCACCGGCGGCGGTGGCGGCGGCGGCAGCGCAGTTGGACCGCAGTCTCAAGCGCTGGCAAGTCATGTAGCACGGACAGGAACCGCCGGGGAGGGAAAAAATAATAGTAATAATAATCGCCGATCAGAGAAAAATCAAACCGAGCCGAAGCGGAGGATAAAAAAAAAAGGCAAAAACGGGAAAAAACCCTCTGAAACCGAAAAAAAAATAGCAATAACACACAAACACAGACACACACCAAAAAAAAAAAAAAAAAAAAAAAAAGCTACTTCATGGTGCCCGGTTCCCCCGGCACGGCAGCGCAGGGGGAGGCAGGAGGGAGCAGCAGCCGCCGCGGGCCGGCGCGGAGCGAGGCAGACGGGCGATACAGCCCGCCCCGGCCGCAATTAATTTCAGAGCTGCCGGCACGCACCGGGGCTGTAAAACATTTTTTGGTTTAACCTTTCCCACCGGCCGCCCAATCAGGGCCGGCGGCGTGCCCGCGCGTCTGCCCGCCCGCCGGCCAATGGCGGCGCGCCGCCCCGCCCCGCCCCGCCCCGCGCGCCCCGCCCCCGCCGCCGCCGCGGCTCCCGCCGCGCACGGATACCGGCGCAGGGGCGCATCACCGCGCCGCGCGCCCCCCGCCCCGCGCCCCCCCGGCCGCCGCCGCCGGCACAAATCCCCCCGCGCCCAACAAGTCGCGCCCGTCCCGCGGCGGCGGGCCCGGCCCGGCCCGGCTCCCGCTCCCCTAGTTCCTCCGGCCGACTCGAGTTGCCGCGAGCCGCTTTGCCCCTTCCTCTGGCGACGAAGGAGGCGGGGTGGGAGGCCGGGTGGGTGAAGCGGCCGCGGCACACCGGTGGCGGCGGAGGTACTACTTTGCGGATGCCGCCGAAGTCGCTCGGCGAGTTTATTTTCCCAGGCCCGGTTATTCCTGTTTGTTATTTTACCGAGGGAGAAAACAAAACAATCGTCCGGAGGGGACGCAGGCGGCGGGATGGGCCCGGGCTGCGGCGGCGGCCGGGGGCCGAGCACCGCTGCCCGCGGCCTGCCGGGGGAAGACGGGGTCCGCTCCGGCCCGCTCGGGCCGCTCTCCGGACCGTGAGTCGGGAGCTCGGCAGCGAGCGGCCCATCTCCTCCCCTGCTGTCGCCCCGTGTCCCCGGCGGCCGGAGCCGGGCTTCGCGCTTCCCTGCCGCCGCTGCCCGTGCGCGGCCGCCGGAGCCGCGCGGAGCCGCCGGGCCCGGCCGGGCTGCCTGAGGCGGCCCCGCGCAGGCCGCGCGTACAAAATAAATGTTGGTGTTGGTAGCCCATGAATTCGACACTGCGGCTTCCTGCCGGCCCGGCCCGTGGTTCCGGCCGCGGGTCTGAGTTCCGCGGGTTTAGTTTTGCTGGGAGAATTGATAGGCTGGGCGGCAACGGGCCGGGTGCTCCAAGGGCCGGGAAAGGGTCTGGCACCGCCGCCTTCCACGGGTGATATAGGTTCGGGCTCGGGTTGGGTATTAATCGTCCACAGCATATCGTTTTTTACTGTCAGCACAGGAACAAAAAAATCAAGCGGAAAACAAAATGAGATACATCGCGCAGCTTTGTTATTCGGAAAGGAGAAGGGGAAATGTAATGGACAGAGAGCGTGCTGATCTCGTTCAGATCAAAGCTGTAGCAAACGTCTAGCACCGCGTTAAGCTGCATCAGGTTCGTGCTGGAGGAAAAGATGCTCCGTAGAAACAATACGTGAAGCTCAACCCCAGCTAAAATAATTTATCCCAAGGTGATTCAGGTTAGAGCACAATGCAATGAATGTAGTTCTGTGCAGACGTGCGTTTTATATATGTGTTTGTGTATGTGTGTGTACGAGGGAGGGAGGAAAAGCGAGTGTGAGAAAGAGACAGTAAATAACGAGGACAAGTAAAATGGACCGGTAATAAACAATTGCAATTGGGGATGGCATGAACTCTGTGCATTGGATTAACCTCGAATGACCTTACCACAATTGTATTTATTTAACCAATTTCATAACAGGTTGCTACTGACACACACACACACAAGTTAATGATCAACAACTACTCTTTTTTTCTTTTATTTGTTGTTTGGTTTGGGATATTTTTTATTTTTTTTATTTTTCTTTAGAAATTCAGGTTGTTTGGGTTTTTAAAATCAAGACAATTTATAATTATTTCGTTTCTCAACACTGAAGTCAACGTATGGGATTTCTTGAAGAAGAGTGCAATGAGGAGGATATTATATGATTCTACCATGGCAAGGGGTAAGAGGAAAGGTAAGCTTCCTGCATATTATTATGATTATGATGATCATTAACTAATATGTGTCATTACGGTGCACTAGGATCCCATTAGGGTGGCTGGGCCCAGTGCGTTTTCCTACTCGGTCTAGCATGTAATGATTCGGTGTAACCAGATTCTTGAGAAAGGACAGGTTACGTAAACATTTACTGATGTGGAGTAACTATACTATTTGTACTCTGATATGCAGGAAGGAAAGTGTTGATTAACACAGAAGAAAAAAAAAGCGAAATTAGCTGATTGCATGCTCATAAGTGCAAGCTGTCATTGAACTGCTTTTAAAATAGACACAGCTGGGTGTTTGTGTTGAAAAATTTCTTGTGTTTTTGCTAATACTGAAATAAGCATGATTTTGTATACCAAACATTTTCAGATCATTAAAATTTGTAATCTGTGCTGGTTTTAAACACAAAGAAAAGAAACAGATTCATTTCGTTGTAAAATTTGCTGATATTATATTAACTCAATCAGGTCTGTACAAATGGTGTATTGTGCCTTATCAAATCTCTTTGATCCATTTAATACACAAAGTGCCAAACGTGTGTATTGTTTGTTAACATTGAACGTTTTATTCAAATCCCAGCTCTGTAGAGAACTGGAGGAGTTCTTGTTTAATGTAACACTGACATTGCCTGTTGAAATTTTAATGCCTTGAGGTGTTTCTTAGGTCAAAGCTGAGTTTACTTTGTGTTGTGATCAGGGATGAAAATGTAGCAGGGGAGAAAATAGAAGTTTTATCTTTTTTGCATTTCTGAGCAAAAGGCTAACACCACAAGAAGCACACTTTAAAAACATTTGATGATCTAGATTTAACATTTGGTCATTTGTCACAGATGCGGAACTAAAACTCTGTGCACAAACTTAGGATTTATATATTTTTTTTTAATGCCATGGATATACAGTTCTACCAAAAAAGGAAATGTTTTGTCCAATATGTAGTACATATCTTTCTAAATCCATGAAGATTAATTAATTGTTTACAGGAGAGAAAAGGATATGTAAGAGAAGCCACGTCAGTTATAATTTCTGCTGGACTTTAACTTTCGAGTCCTTTTCTTTTTTTTCTTTTCCCCTTTGGCAGAAAATGTACCGTTTATAAAACTAGACCTATTTACTTTGAAAATGCGGGATCTTGCTCTAACGCCAGTTCCTTCTTGAGCTCTGCCCCGAGCACGACTCCACTCCAGTGGTACCTTTGTGCGTTGGGGCACCGCATGAGCAGCAGGGTTGACGGCTCAACTCTGGCTAAGCCCGAATTCTCTTAAGAAAGTCCCTCATGGCAGCATTTTCTAATAGGAAAGGTTTTGCGGAATGTTTGGAAGAGAAGCTTGTGCGTGGAACGGAGGCGCACAGCCCCAGCCCTGTGAGTACGGGTGGGTGTGCAGAGGGGAGCCGGCTCTCTGCAGAGTGTGAACGATGCCTCACCCGCATGCTCGTCGACGCTGCGGGTCGACGAACCGAGCGGCGGGGATGGACTGAGAGTGTCCAGCTCTGGGGTCAGAATGGGGCTGAATAGCAGAGCTGAAACGTCCTGGCTGAAGTGCCATTCAACAGCGATCTTCGTACAGCTCTTGGGTATAACTCGTAGGGATACTGTTTCAACCACATACTTTTCTCCCCCCCCGCCCTCCCCCCTACATTTTTTTTAAATTTTTATTTTGTTTTAAAATTAAAGGCTAAAGGAAAAGAAAGACCCTCTCCAATGTACACAATGCATATAGCGTACTTCCCTTGCACCACCCCCAGCTTCAGCCTTCAATCCCCCTTCACACGGGTATAGTGGCTCTGTACTCTCCGGCTCTTTCAAGGCGGTTAAGCTGCTAAAATGTACTGACAGCTTAAGAAATGAATGAGGTTTTTTTCAGCCATAAAGAAAGGGTATTTAATAACCACGCTTCGATGGCATCATGCTTCCATGAAACGAGTCCGGACACTTTGGTTTAACAATCAGTAATATCACATTCGGCATAGTAAATGCCCCCATGTACTCTTATATAATTCTATTCCCCCTTGACTATAAACTTGCCTTATTTATTCCAGGTTACCTGAGGCAATTAAGGTAAGGACGGCTCAGCAGATACTGATACCCTGCTGCTAAGGCATGGCGAATGGGGACGGAGCAGTGCGCTAACAAAGAGAAAGAGGTAGTCAAACATTTTGAAGAGGGGTGAATGGGTCTGAAGGTGGACGGATGAATGGAGGCAGAGAGGGAGAGGAAGAAGCATTCAATGGTCCAGACTTGTCTCCGCATTTGTAGATTTAAGTTTAGGTATCCGCCTCTAGCCAGCTTCCAGTTAATCCTCAACAGCTTCTAGTGATTAGAAGTTAGTCTATTTAGCATGCTATATCCTTCTTCCATGGGTTTTAGTTACAAGTTATACGATTAGGATTGCGAGAACAGTAGTGAACTAAACTTCCCAGTAAGAGGTCTTCACACCAGGGAAGTGTTACTTTGCTGCAGCAGCCCTGCCTCGTCAGTCATTAGGAAGCTGCAGGTTGTCAGAGGCTTCTCTTGCGCGCACACAAGCGCAGACACACACGCGCACACACACAAAACCACAGCACTAAAACTAAATTAAGAAGCCGATGATTAAGACAAGCGTCTACGAGGCCTGTCATTTCAGCATCCTTCCATCATAACATTGTGGCACCAAGAAACTTGCTTGAAAACCCTGGAAAAAAATGTCTATGGGAGAGCCTCGTGTTTGAGGCTGTTAATATCAAATATAGACTGGGAACTGCCTCGGATGCAAGATAGTATTATGGAGAGGAAAGGAGCACTGCAGAGACCTTGGTGCTATCTGCGCACTCCTGAAACTCTGGTAAGTATTTCTCCCTTCTATTGCAGCAGGTATGCACTGTGTAACTGTAACTGGACCGGGTTTGAAATCCTCAGCTATGTTCCCTTCGGGCAACTCCCCCTAAAGATAAATCTGTAATGAAAGGTCCCTACTGGATGACTAATGGTTATTGGCACTCGGTGCCCCTTTAAGGAGAGCAGCACATATTGTGCCGAAGACCTTGCAAGCACACTTTAAATACAAACCTTTTAAGTTTCCCTCCCATGCATACACATCCCCGTTGTTTTCGGGCTAGCTCTGTTGTGTCTCTCCCCCCTCCCCCCCTTATTTAAGCTCTCTAGTCTTCCCTCCCCCCACCCCATTCAGAACTAATTGCTCAGTTGCTTAAATGTTTCAAAAAGAGCTAAATTTCTCCATCCGATGATCTTTTGAGAAGCTGCACTGTACCATAAGGAACCGCCAGCAGGGCACTGTATACCTTAGAGGACCCTGCGCAACTAGGGGAGAGGTAGCGTTAAAACAATGACATTAATAAACTAAGTGCACCGAGTTCCCCTCCTGTTGAACTTCAGGGAGTTTCTTGGGCGGGCAGAGGTTGAACGGAGAACGTCGAAATAGGAAACAATGGCTGTAGGGGCCAGAAAGCTTCGCTGATGTCGTAAGCGTAAAGCAAGACAGAATAGTGACAGAAAGAGATCCGAGTAAACATTGGAGTATACATTTCCCACGGCGACTACGCTGAGTGGAGAGGTCTGAATTAAATCCCCTTAATTAAAAGCTGAAGATTTTATTTATTTATTCCTGTAGCTGTAGAATGCCATCCACAGAAAGTCTATCTGGAGAGTGTAGAGCATCTACTAGATTTTTTGTGTTTAGCTGCCACTGCCAGAATTTTTCAGAACAG
Organism: Luscinia megarhynchos; assembly: GCA_034336665.1. NCBI lineage: Eukaryota > Metazoa > Chordata > Aves > Passeriformes > Muscicapidae > Luscinia > Luscinia megarhynchos. The sequence goes on along the minus strand of CM067568.1, from coordinate 33,940,809 downwards.
AATATTTTTATACTCACTGCCAACTTGAAGGCCTGCAGGTTTTTAGATCCTAATTATCGCTATTATTTTATATTCCGGTGTGCAGAAAAGAGCCGTTACACCTGCCTAGGCAATAGGTACAACTGTGTAACGAAAGCTCTCCTTAATTCAGAAATCAAACAAAAATTAAAATACCCTTTAAGAATTATCCATAGAATTATGCAGACGACGATAATAAAATGCAAGGGAGAAATGAGCAAGTTAAAGACCTTGTTCTGTTCTCGAGGTTTAAATGCATAATTTTATATTTTGTTGGGTTTACAGTTGAAACGTTCTAGGCCGGTGCTTTTGTCGGCGTTGTGATATTGGAGCAAAGAATGTGAAATAAATACGTGGGGGGGGGGAGGACCTGGAAAGAAAAAAACCCCAACAAAACAAACTCCGAGTAGTGCTTGATGAAGACCTCTAGCTGCGCTTTGACTCCTAAGAAACTGTTTCTGGAATATTTTCATGGTTCTGTTGTAAAGCTCTTTTAGCCTCCTATAAACATAATCTTTGGCAAATGCCGCATGGATCTGGTTTTGCAGTTTTCGGTGACTCGGGAGTAAAGACGCCCTTTCCCCCGCTCCGCGCCCCCCCTCCCCGGCTTCCACCCCTTCCCCAGCAGAAGGATAGATTCGGTCTCTTTCTCCCAGCGCTGTTCCCGCTCCGCCGAAGGCAGCCGGGCGCGGGGGGGCGCCGGTGCCGGTGCCCATCCGCCGTCCTACCTGGCCGTGCCGCGCCCGCCGCTCCGTGCGCCGCGGCCCTGTCCCCGCACCGCGCCGCCAGCGCGCCCCTCGGACTCGGCCGGGTCAGCTGCGGATCCAATTTTAGGGCCTACAAAAGCGCATCGTCCTCCCCTATCCTCCTGTCATCCCCCGCCCCAGGGGTCCCCTTGTAACCGCAGCAAAACGCCCGCTGTAGAAAGCAAGCCACAACCGACTGTACACCCCTCTAGGAGAGGGCGTTCGGCAGCCTCGGGGTGAGGATGATGTTGGCTGTCCCCTGTCGGGGCTCAGGCGTGAGGAGGTGCTGGAGCGAGGTGGCCGGACCCGTGCTCGGCGGGGGTCGGGGTGATGGGGCTGGCGCTAGCGCCAACGAGGCTGCTCGGGAAGCGGATCCTGCTCGCTCCTTGGCGTCCTGGCACAAGCAGGGCTCGCAGGATCTGCCTCTTTGTGTAGCCTGTACTGAACACTTTTTATATCGGGCAGGGTGGTCTCCATGTTTTCTTTCTTTCATTCTTCCTTTCTTTAGTGGAGGGAGGGGGGGAGTGATGGCAAGGGGCTTGTTGGATGATTATAACCGCTACCACTTAGAAATAAGTTTCTTGGGGAAGGGCTGATATCGTACCCTTGATATCAGTGGGTGTGTCCATGTATTATTTTAATATGATATGCCTTTTATATAGAGCTTGTTTTCCTCCTCCCTCTCTCCCCGGCCTCCCCCTCCCCCCCGCTTTGTTTCTGGAATTTGTTTCGCTTTTAAAGCACCAGCACAAACAAACAAACACACAAAAATGACTGGCAACAAGTTAAATCCCATTTGTGTCCCTCCCACCGAGCACGGACCATGCCTCGCTAAAGCCTGGGGCTTGTAGTTTTACCTCGATAATAATTTGACCAAGAAAATGAAGTGGCTGCAGACAGACTCTCCCGGCATTGACAATGCGGAGAAAAAACATAGGAAGATTTCTCCCGGGATGCATCCCTTTGGTGTATTTTCTCCTCTCCATCTTTTAGATGGGGAACTCGCATAGACGCTCACATACACTGAGGTTATGTTTCCTAGGAGTTTTTAGAAAACAGTGTTTATTATAATCGAGCTATAAACGCCATCAAGTAATGAAATCATGCCGTAGCCACGGAAACTTAACAAATAAATAATTTCCATTTGTCTTCTAGTAGAATATTGTAGACGATGCACTACACTTTATTTTCGCATTTCAAAACACTAATGAAAGGGCGAAGAAAAGTCTCTCAAGTGGTTGTACACGTTGGAATTAATTAAACGATACTAGTAGGTTTTTTTCCCCCCTGCCTTCCAAGGCGACTTCAAGCTAATTTCGGTGGCTATGCTAAAGAGGGAATCCTCAAAAGCAACAAGCTTGGTTCTCACTGAAGGTCGGTATCGTGTCCCGCTAAAGCTTCACGGAAAGCATCCCACAGTGAGCCACCCGCTCATCCCTGCGCCTTCCCTTAGTTTTGCCATACACAGTAATGGAGAAAACATTCGTGTTTGACTGTTCTTAAAAAGTATCTTTTTATCCAATCGCACGGTTTGCAAACGATAGTTCAACTTTGTATGTTGTGGTGGGCACGTGTTTTGTCATATGAAATTAACTTGTGAAAGCCTTTGTATCATTTTTTGATTTGTGTTTGTCGACAACGCAGATCATACATCTCCGCGTTGATGGTTGATACAATTGCTAAATTAAAGGCACGCTTTCGGCTTTGGAAAAACAACAACAAAACTCAAGCCCTCTGAGAGCTTATTCTCAGAGAAACAGCCCGAGGAGCAGTAGGACAACTCACCGCAGTATTTTGTGTGTATTTTCGGTGCCTCCATATAATTCTGTATCATTCTGCATCTCTGCTGTTTGTTCCTAAAGATAGCCAAGTCACTCCTGGGCTTCTCACCTATAATTGCCTACCTAAAAGAACATACGGACAGTATATTGTGGCTCTAAATTATTGGAGGAATGTAATTGGCGTGTGTTTTTCCCGTGTCTTTATTCTTCCATAGTAAATGCTAGCAACTGTGCTGCTTATCTTGGTGGGTTTCTATGTTTGAGCCCCAAGAAAACTCCTCAAACCATTTCAATAAAGTCATCAATCCTTTCTGTGCACACTGGAGATTTTTCTCCTCACTGCTTGTTCTTCTCATTTCCAAGGAGAGCGTGTTGAGCCAACGGTCTGGTTTAGGCACTTCTCCGGACTTTCAGATTTTCAATCTAAAGCTTTCAGTATGTTGGGACTGAAATAATGATTTTCCACATTTCAAAAGGGACGAGGCTCTATTTATAAATGTTACAGAAGGTTTCGTTACTTCAGGATCAACAAAACAGGAATAGAACTGCAATTTTCAAGAAAATAGGATTTCAAAATATAGAAATAAAAAAAGTAGTGGAGATGATGTATAATTCAATCAAATTACAGAAAATTGCTTTAAAATTCAGAACAGTAGCGATCCATTATGTCTCTGTTTTATTAGTGACAAGTACAATTACTCTAAAATAAAGAACAGTGGTGAATATATAATTGGCTGTAATCATGTTAGTGTTTGAATAAAAATGACGGGGACATTTAACACTTTGACAACAAAATGTTCAGAAACAACTTATTTATTCAAACAGATTTTATTTGCATCCACGTGAAGGAGAAACACACTTTTGCTTATGATAAATCCAGAGGTTTTCACTTTCAATAAAAATATAACTAAAAATATATTAATTATTTTATTATTCAAAGCTTAATAAAGTCTCCTGAGTATGACTGTACTATTTTTCATTACTCGGTACCCAAAGGACGCCATCTACAGGAAGAGGTCTCTAGGCTTAACACCATTCTAATCAATGTTGATTAAAAAAAATAAATCTGAGTTAATATTCCTCTATAAATCCGGCTCCGATTTTACTCACAACACCGATCACAATATTTGCTTTGTAATTGCTTCTTGTGATTCAGTTCGTTATAATTTGACACGATCTAGGAATCTGTTATAGGAGGCCTTCTCTCTGAGATACTGCTTTTAAAACAATTCATTGAACTCTCCGAAGCTGCAGTTTTTCGCCTTCTAAAGCGACTTTTTTCCCCCCTCCCCTCTCAGGATTGACTTGATCGTCTCTGAAAATGCAGAACAGCCCGTGAGATCTCTCCTTTCTACCAACCGTGTGGAAGATGCTTGCAGAACAGCCCTGAAAACAAAACAACTTAATTGAAGGCAGTTCGTGCAACAATTGTGTCATGGAGTACCTAACATCTCTTTATCTGTAACTAACTTATTTAATTTTGGATACTTCAATAAATGTCAGCTATGCCAAGCATAATCCTATCCGTTCTTACAACGCATCCTTTGCCCCGCATCTTGGTACTTAAAGGTGCCATTTAGCCGGAGCCCAGCAAAGGCTCGGAAACATATCGAAGTGAGAAGAGTGCCCTTTACTTTCTGACCATACAAACACAGATCCATGGAAATGGATATTCCTCCATGACGCGACCCCAACATCCCAGAACAAACTGCAGAATACAGAAAATACGAAGAGAGCTAGAAGAAACTTTCAGGGCTCCTCTGTCAGGGGGCTTTTAAAAATTATTATTTTCGGATTTAACCTCGAACGAATTTTCCTTTTCTTCTTTTCTTATTTTCATTTTTTATTTACTCCCCAGCCCCGAAAAGTCTCCAAATTTCTATCTCTGGTGTGTGTGTGCGTGCTCACAGCGGGGTGGACCCCACACCGATCGGAGCGGGTCCCTCCTGCCGTGAGGCGAGCGCAGCCCGGTCCGACCGCGCCTTCACTGCCGGCTCCCAAGGGTCTCTCCTGCCCAGGCGGGTTTCGCCAGCACTGGTTTCTTTCTACTTCAGACCAGTGATGTGAATGGGCTTTGAAAAATTCGGGAGGGTGGTAGGTGGGTGGTGTATAAACTATACAGGGAAGAGTCAGAAGGCAGAGGTGTGCGTTGGCACAAAGACTGAGGAAAATGACCCATGGTGCAACCTCGATTTTGCGTGCTATTTTGTAAACCGGGGACAAAAGCCTGGAAACTATTGTTATTTGTACTTCCACTGGAATCGGGCGCAAAGTTTATCCCGAAGGTCCCCTTCTATCTTTTCACTTCTGGGCATTGACCGTGAAGGTTCCAAATCTAGAGACTGTGTCGTGTAGCTGTTTTCAGACTTGAGGAAAACTCAGGAGAGGAGGTTTCCTTCCCTGGGGCAACCCGCTCCCGCAGGCGCCGCCGGGGCTCGGTGGGTCCCTCCCCCGCCGGGAGCCGAGGCGGGGGCGCCCCTCTGAACCGAGAGGTCTGCCATTTCTCGGGTGCCTCGTACCAAATCGCAGATGTCAGCCTTTCCCTACGTGTTCGGGCTGCTAATGCGGGCACTTCACACAACAGAAATGCTCAGCTCGGGAGCTTTTCCCAGGGCCAGCCGCCGACTTCGTGCTTCGCATCTGCCTCTGGCGGCACCGGAGCTCCATGCGGGGGATCCCAGTGTGCGCAGCACCCTTTACCGATGGGACCGTATTCCCGTGGGAGCCAAGCACCCGCTGCGCTTTGCCCCGTGAAAACCGACCGTAGCGAAAACTCCGTACATCTCCAAGGGAACACGCTCCTGAGGGGCCCGCGGTGTGTTCCGGGGCTCCTGAGCGCTTTCCGCAGAGACCTTGAAATTCACACCTTAAAGCCCCTCACCTAGCAGGCCAGCAGAGCCAGCCGCGGCCGGGGCCGCAGAAAGCCTTGCCTCGGAGCTTCCCCCCGGGACCCCATCCCCGCGGGGAGGGGGAGGGCCGTGTGCGATTCCGGCCGGGCAGACCGGCACGGCGCGGCGCGGTGCGGTGCGGAGCGGTGCGGAGCCGTGCGGTGCGGAGCGGTGCGGAATGGTGCGGAGCGGTGCGGAATGGTGCGGAGCGGTGCGGAGCGGTGCCCGCGGGCCGGAGCGGCGGCTCGGCGCGGAGGGAGCGCCATCCGAACGGCGCCGGCGACATCTAGTGGCCACGGGCCGCCAGTGCCGCCGCCGCTCCGGGCCGGCGTTCCGCATCCCGCATCCCGCATCCCGCATCCCGCATCCCGCATCCCGCATCCCGCATCCCGCATCCCGCATCCCGCATCCCGCGTCCCGCATCCCGCGTCCCGCGTCCCGCGTCCCGCGTCCCGCATCCCGGCCCAGCCTCGCCGGAGCTTTCCTGAGCGCCAGCCGCCGCTGTGCCACCCCTCAAGCGCCCTAGAGTTTTCGGCGCGGTGTTGGTACCAGTACAAAACTGGTCAGTTTTACAAGTAGGTTCGTGGGACACGGAGAAAAGAATTATAAGCACTTTCACCCCCCCGCCCCCCTCCAAAGGACCTCCTTGGAAAAAAAAGGAGACGCGCAGGAGTGGCAGTTCCTGCCACCTTCACCCTGAGAGATGTCCCCGCTGGTAGGCACCTTCCCTGTGCACGCTGCTGGGGCACGTCCCAGACCTGTGAAGAAGAGGAAAGGGGAAAAAAAAGCAATGTTGTGGAGACACCACTGGCGAAAGGAGCCCTCACTATTTAAATCCTAGTGTCAGCTCTCATTAACAGCTCAAGTCATCTTTTCCCCGGGGCAGACCTTGTCTGGTCTATCGACTTAATGGAAAACAAAACACATGTTTGTATTCTATTATTGCAGTCTCGTTCCTTGCCTTACGGAGAGCAGGGACAGGCTTCTCCCGCTTCGTGACAAGCTTCCCGAAGGACAAAGCCTTCCACTCGTTTCTCCCTCCTGCCCTCCCAGGGGAAGATAAGGATTCCGACGTCTGTCTCCTGCCCTTTTTCATGAATAGGGACTGCAATGGCAGCCACAAGAAAAGGCTTTCGCTGAAGCCACGGTGGCCAAAAAGAGCCCAAGAAAAATAGTTACTGGCATGTTCAGTAAAACTTAGCAAAGCACAATAGTCTCTGCGGGAAACTTTGGGGGTTATTTGTGCATCAGGTGAAGCTCCTCAGCTCGGATCCAGCTGCCAGGACCACAGCATCTCCCAGGGAGGCCGGCCGTGAGGAGATGGGCACGCTAGGCAATAACCAGCGACAGACTGAGAGAGTTTTGAGACAACCCAAAACAAATAAACAAGCTCTCCCAGTTCTTCCACTGGGAAGATGGCTTTGGAAAGGAAGCAGGGAAAGTTTTGAAGAACAGCAGACATTTTTGCAAATGTGTTTTAACTGGCTTAAGTAGTCGAAGCAAATTGAGGGGTTGTTGGCTTGTTTTGTTGGGGTTTCTTTGTTTGTGGTTTTTTTTTCCCTCAGACAACGCTACGGGGTGGGTGAGAATAAGAGCTTGACAAAAGACAGGGATACATTTCTCACCCAGAAAAAAAGCAGGAGAGGTCTGTAGAAGTGACGACCTGACTTCAATAAGGGAGAGCATTCTGGTGCAAGCAAAATAAATTATTAATTTCACCCATCTTGAGTGCTTTCGTTGAGGTACAGGTCTGTGCGCAGTGCCAAGCACAGGACGCTTGAACCTGGCAACAGTGACCGATCGAAATTCGCTGTCCTGGTGTTCACCTATTCGCTCTACTAAGACGTTTTAAAGCCAGACCCAGCTGATCTCTCCCCTGCCCCCAGCCCCGCTTTCGGGAAAGGTGCGAATGTGAAACTGCCCAGAGGCAGCGCCGGCCCTGGGGCGCTCCTTGTGTGGATGTGGGGTCCCAGCGGAGGGAGCGGGTTTCTGGGCCTGGGTCCCTCTCGTGCCTGGGGTGCTCCTGGCATCTCGGCACGGAGAGCAGGGCCCCCAACTTCCGCGCTTTTGAAGCGTCGTCGTTCGCTCTCAAGCGCTTGGCTGTAAATAAACGCTATCGCAGTGACAACAGAGCCGTCCTGCAGTCAGAGCGGAGTCTGCCTCTGCACCTTTCCTCCGCAACACACGCCGTCAGCGTTTTAATTCCAGATCCAAAGGGAACCTGCAATTATAAGCCCCCCTCGTCCCCTCCCGCTCACATTCTCTTGTCTGAAACATTCACTGAGGAAGGTTATTTGGATTGAGAGTAAAATCAAACAGGGAGGGGAGGAAGAAAAAAGAAAACCCAACATAAACCCAACAACCCAGCAAACCCTTCCATTTGCTATTTACAAACCTCATTGTCATGCTTCACTCAGGCTGTCTGCCTAGCCTAGGGAAATAAATGTGACTGAACCAGAGACAAAGCCGATGCAGCTGTATTTGAATTTCTCAAACACTGTCAAACGTGCTCTTGTCTCATAATTCTCGGGGTTGTTGTTATTATTATGAACATCATACCTAATGTGAACATACTCGAAAGAGAGCTGCTTGGCAGTGGAGAGATGTGGCTCCGATGGGGAATGCACAGAAATTTCTTTAGCAAAAAAAGATAAGGGCTCGTTTTCCCTCCTGCTTGGAAGCCTAGGCAGATAAATTAAGGAAAATTTGAGACCTATAATTTTCCTCCTTTTTTTCCCCCTCTCTCTCTTTTTTTTTTTTTTTTTTTTTTCCCTTTTTGGTTCCTTGTGTTTTCCCGATTCCCGCAGAAGCGTTTGGGTTTGACTATCTAATTTCCCAGGTGATCACCCTCTTCGGCAGCCCCGCTCTGCAGCCGCGGTGGGAAGGAAGCCCAGAGCACCGTTCCCTTAGGAGGACACACACCTCCGAGCCCTCACGTCAGCCTCCCTTTCCGGGGCTCTTGGAGCTGCCAGCACGCTTGGTGTTAGCAGGGCTATCACGAAGCTGGTCCTTGCTCTCCACTCCTTTGGAAAAGAGGAGGCAGAAAAACTCCGAGGCTGCCGCAGGAGGTCTCTAAGGGATCCCTGGGAGCATTGCCATGTGTCTCGCCTTAGATGCCCTCCCTGCTTCCGACGGGACGAGCAAACGAGCGCTGCGGGGCTGTCGGGAGGCTGAGCCGACGCCCCTCGACGTGTCGGGAGCGGAGGCGGCTCCGACCCCAGCCAGGACGGACCCCCGGGTCCCCCCGTCCGTGTCCTGCAAGACCCGCCGCCCTCCCGGGCACCGCTACCGCGCCCGGCGGCTGGCCCCGGGCCTCGGGAAATCGGGGTCCGGCAGGCCGGGGCACAGGCCTCGCCACCCCAGGTGTAAGCTCCGTCCTGCCATCCACCTGGGCAGCATCTCCCCAGCTCTTTCTTTTTTTTTTTAAATTTTTTTCTTTTTTAACCCAGCTTCTTCCTCGTTGCCGCACTCCTCAGACGGCCCTTCCGAGCTCTCTTGCCGGGAAGAAGCCTCGTGTCCCCTCTTCCCGGCAGGGCCACCGCTCCCGAGCAGGTCAGCCCTCTCTCTCTCTCTCTCTCTCCCTCTCTCCCTCTCTCCCCAGCTCCTCTGCTCCGTGCCCTCCGCGGTTTTCGTTGCACCGTGTCCTTCAGTGAGTGCAAGCAAAGAAATGAAAAGTACTGTGATCAATTATTGGTTTTAGACCATATTTATGGACGTGTAGAAGTAATAACAGTTATTTACTTTGTCGAAACGTTTATTTCGCGCTTGGTATATTTCCTTACAATCGAGAGCCGGCGTGGGAAAAATAAGCACAAATAAACTAATGCACGAAAAGTACGGTTTTAGCTAAAGGTGATCCTTCTCCTGTCTAATTTTCCCGGGTGCATTTCTTCCTCCTGACATTAATTCAAACCAGCGAAAGGGCTAAATAGATTAATCTCTAGCCCTCAAGTCAAGCAAGAAGCAAAATAATAATTTACTTGTCTGCCCCCTTCATGAAAGAATACTTTCCCCCCTTTTCTTCAAATCATGGATGAAGAACAATCACAAACCAAAGCAGCCAGGAGGGCAGGAGCCCTTTAGGGTCTCTCGAGGGTATGGCCCGGGTACCCCTGCTCTCTCCCTGTGGACTCCCTTGTTCTTGCTTCCTGCCCGAATTGCCGGAGATCGCCTTCCCCCTGGGAACAGGGCTGCAAGCTGCTGTAACACCTTTGTCCCTTTTGAAGCTTGATAGAACCTCTAATTTGTTAGTAGCACTTCGAGTGCCCCCAACGCAAGGAGAGGAATGATGCCAGAGGCAGGGAAATCGACACCGCTCTGGCATTTCGCAATCAGTAATAGCGCCTTCACATGCACGTGTTCCACACATTGCTTGCATCAGGGTGACCTCAGCGAGGGGGACAGGGACGGGCTGGGGAGGGAAGAGCTAAAAAAGATGCAGTTCTACCGTGTATGTCAAGGATTTCAAGTAGAATAGTTCTTTATTCCAAGGTAATACTTCCCTGTTGAGGGCTCTTGGTCTTTGAATTGCTTCAGTTCTCATATTCCAGCTATTTATTTTATCATCAGCGACTGTGTGTGACAGTGCCCCACATTGGATGACACGTAGAGCCACTGGCAAAGAAAAACCGATCCTGGTTGCCTGCCAACACCCTACAGTGAGTTGTGTGGCAGCTCAGTTTGTTCCTCTCACCGGGAGCAGCCTCTGTCTCCTTCTCCACCACCCGGCCATGGCACTTGCTGCTCTGCTCTGGTCCACGAGCAGGACTGGGAGCTCTCTGACCAGCAACCCAAGCTTATGAAACCATCCCGTTCTCCACTCATTCCCACCCTTTCTATTTGCTCCACGGCTAAAACTGACACTTTTTATGGACCATGGCACCTTGCTGCCCGAACTGCCAGGGTAAGAGCAAGAAATTTTGGAGAGGGCAAGGCACCTCACCAATACTTGCAGGTGTCAATTTGGAAATGAGTTTTTTGTATCAGCCTCTGTAACATATGCAATCTGTTGTCTCCTTTGGTGACAGAAAAATGCTACCCTTTCCCCTAGATTCTGTGCAGTGTTCATAAACCATATATCAGACAGTAGTAGCTGGAATCAGAGCCTTCAACATCTTCCTGTTCTGCTGCTGGGGCTGGGGCTGGGGCTCCCAGCAGCACTGAGACATACCCACTGTCACTGCACTTCAGGACCCTTGCCTTGTGCCCTGGTGCTGAAGTACAGGGAATAGGGCCAAAGATGAAGCTCAGCACTCAGCTGGACCACTGTCCCAGCTCTGCAGATCCCTCCATGCAGCACAGCCCTCCCTTTTGCAGCACAGTCTGTTCAGGACTCCAAAAAATCTATAGGGCTGACATTGCACAGACTGCTTGGTTTCTGACCCTGCTCTTCAGGACACATTTTCAAGCCCTTGCTCTTCCAGCAGCTCCAGCTGAAGAGTTCCTCTGTTTTCTCAGGTATCTTTGTGTTTATGGTCCTGATAGAAAGGACAGAATAAAAGAGGAAGAATTTGGTCTTTAGACCCACAGTTCTGGTGCTACTTTGGCACCTCTTGAGCAGCTCTGCCTCCTACAGTGCACTTCCCACTTAGAAAAGGTTCTTCCAGTTTGTTTGAGCTAGTCAATTCTGGTAGCTGTCCAAGATTATAGCCCTGTCTTTCAGACAAAGAAAGGTGGGTAAGTTCAGACTTTATAAGCACAAATTACTTAATTTTTTTTCCTCAAGTGAACTGTTTTGCTTGATTTAGACAGATCACACTGGATAACAAAATATAATCTGAAACCTACCAGGAAGTTTTCAACATGTAAAAAAAGGCAATCTTATTTAATCTCTAGGAAAGTTTGCCCTTGATGTGTGCTGTGCATTCTTGAAGCATATCTTTTGAGACATAATATAAATTTTGAAATCTTATATATGCACCTTTACAATAGTAATGGCTTTCTACAAGCTCTGTGGGAGGTGACATTTCAGCAAGATACTTCCCCTCGACTTTGTTTATTCCAGCAGTTTAAATTCTACCTCTGGTGATAGCTGTTAACTTGGCAATGTGAAAAGTGCTACATGATGTGTACTGTGCTCAGTCAGCTCATCAGAAGCTTACCAATTACGACTGTGGAGCCCATTCTTCTTGCCACAGCACGCCACCCACCATGCATAACCGGGACAGCTGATCTTCACATGTGCATAAAATCTGAAAGTATGCACACATTTACTCAGAAGCCATGCAAAGCAGGCACAATAAGTCTGCTTCTTCTTAGAAGCCTTTTTATTTCCTGCAGTAGCTCATACACAAGCAGTTGTAGATAATTTCTTGCTCCCTGCCTGCCTTGGAAATGTCAAAAAGGGGAGCTTTCGAATGCCACCCTGCAAGAGGATAAGCTTTGTACATGTCAGGCATTCAGGACACCTGTGTTGGGACCTGTCTTGTGAAATAGGAAGTTGCAGCTATCAGGATTATCCATCTCACCCAGGGTTTGGTCTCCATTCACATCTTTGAGGTGCTTGGAAAAGGAGTTAGTGGGAAGCAGATTGTGGGCTCAAATAATTGAAATATGCTGGAATAGCCCATAAATTTGGCATCCAGGCATTATGAAATGAAGAACTTCGTTAACAAAAGCCTTTGTAAGCCTGTTTTTACAGGATGAAATACGATCTCTTTAAGGTCTCTTAACAACATCAGTGAGGCAAGATTTAATTCTAGACAGATGCTATTTGTCAAGCATATAGGGAGTGTTTGAGCTTCAAAAATAATGCTACCTTTGAGCATTAATTTTTGTTTAGAATATCCATCTGAATATACCAAGTCCAGATTGGGCTTTTTGTTAAATTGCGATTTGTACTTATCCAAAGATATTATTTTCTTTATTTTGAAGCAACTATTTTCAAAGACATTAGGTGCCAGACTCTGTCACCTTTGACTGTAGTTTCTTTTGCATCAGCTAAAATAGAAGTAACTCTGTTCAAGTAAGCAGAGTAACACTACTGAAAAAACAGAATAAATAATCAGAGAATCAAGCCCTTTGAATAGCAAATGACTCCATAAATAGTCCCATTGATTTCAGCAGTATTTTATGGCATAAGTAGCTACATTAGTAGAAGCAGCATACAAGACCCTTTGGGCTTGGACAGAGAAAAAATTCCCCAAATTACAATTATTAAAAAATATATTCCAAAGCACATCAGTCAGTTGACATGCTACTAGCTTATTGCATGACTTACCAAAGACAGAATCAAGTGAGTTGATGATAAGAATGATTCCTCTCTTAGCTTCTGTGACATGAAAACTGGGTGCCTTATTTACAAAAAAGAGAAAGCAAATAAAGCCACATCAGTGAAATGCTTTCCTTGACCCTTAAAAATGCTTCTTTAAGTCAGGAAGAACATTTTGGTAAATAGAGTTGCCCCTTTCTGGATGCTGTTTATGGACAGTATCAAAATGTGAGAATGTCATGGCATGGTCTCCCCTGGCTCTATCGCTTTGGATGATGGAAAAGTTCTTTTGCTTGCTTTTCCTTGAAATCTGGTAAAAATAAATGAAGTCCAAACATGCTTTCTTAATTATGTTTCTTTGGCTAAACATGTTCCTTAAAAACAGAGAAGTGTTCTTTGGAAATGTTTTGTGGCATCTTTACGCCTGAACATGAGAACAGTGTCTGGATCCAGAGAGCAGCAAAACACCTACCCATCTTAAAGTCTTCTGGAGCCAACAAAACTGTTCCTGGGATCTAATTGCTGTGCTGGGGACCCATTTCTCAGTGACTTTGAGCGGTTTAACTCCACTTGGAGAGTTGGAACATGATGCACAAGAGCAGGGGAAGAAACCACGATGATCAGGGAATATAACTGCCTGACTAGAAATGGCACCAGATCCCCATATCTTCCTGGCAGTACTGAACCTGGAGTCATCATTCTCGGGGAAGCAGGTGATGCTTTTCAAGTATTCAATAAAGAACTGCGCACCCACGTATTTGGTACTGCTGAAAACTTTTGTAATTACAGTAATTTTAATGAAACCACATCAGCTTTGTCCTTGCCTTCCTCTCATTGCTTTTCTTTGTACTCTCTTCTTGTCATATCACACAGTAACTGTAAAAAATGTTTTGTCCAAATACAAACTCCCTGTTCTGAGTGCCACTCTGCTATCAGCAGGAACAGTATTTCAAATAAGATGCTGGGCATTTGCCTCTATGAATAGCTTTTTCTTTTGCACATGCTAGATTGTGAAAAGCAGATATGTATCTTTTGAGTGCACATTTTTCATTAAGAAGCTCTAGAGCACAAAAGGAAGGGGTCACAGAGGGTGAAAAAAAGATATCTTTAGCTTTATCGCAAACAGTTCTCTGCTGTGTTTCCTCAGTTATGACCAAGCTGTGGCTATTTTCTATTGAGCATGGAGCATTCTTATTCCTGGAAAAATTTTAAGGGAAGTACTTTGAATAGGATTCGACAGTGCTGATTTTTCAGTGCTATCTGACAGTAGTCTGCCATTTCTTCTCTTTCCATATGACAGTGAAATGACACAAAATGGATCAAATTTTTCCTCTCTGTCAAGTAAGGACAAGACTGTGTATCTCCCCATACCTGCACTGCCCATGCTGCTATCCCATGGCTGAAGGGTAGGAGATCTGCCTATATCCCCAGTTTTGGGGAAAATATCCTGTTTGGTGCCCACAGTGTACCTTGCAAGAACAACTGGAGGAGGTTAGCTGGAGGATGGTCCTCTGGAGTTTTGTAACCTTTTGGGTTAGGAATACTGTCTTAGTGGTATGGGCTCCTAGTGAATTATTGATACCCCTTAAACACTGAGAACAAAGAGAGGCTAATGAGATATTTGTGAACCAATACAGCAGCAAAACATTCCTAAGAATGGATTTTTCATCACCTCACCACAAGCTGGAGGGATATTTTGTGCTGGATGCAATTCTGGTCCCTCGTCTCATAAAAATCCCTGCTTTTTATAAAGTAGCACTGTAATTTTAAAATAAAATTTTTAGGTTACTAGTAAAAAGTCTACCCAATCTCTCAGCAAACATAAATGAAACTTGAGATTAGCCTGTTTTCTAAAAATCACTCGTTTCTAAGCAATCTCTTGTGGGGAAAGAAAAAATATTAGGTTTATTATTTTTTGGTGTTTGGATAATTTTCCCTCATATTTATCCTGAATAACAAAAAAAAAAAACAAAAAAAAAAATTGAAAGGAGATCTCTTGAAATATTTCCTTTACTGAGTGATTATGCTATGTCTTACTCTGTTTAAAATAGTCAATAATGCTTAGTATGAATTAGTGAGGGATTTTAAGGGGTCTTGTCCCTACACTTTTTTTTCATTTTAATTTTCTGGATTGAAACAATCTTCTTTCCCTTTCCCTTTCCCTTTCCCTTTCCCTTTCCCTTTCCCTTTCCCTTTCCCTTTCCCTTTCCCTTTCCCTTTCCCTTTCCCTTTCCCTTTCCCTTTCCCTTTCCCTTTCCCTTTCCCTTTCTTCTCCCTCATTCCCTTCCCTGTTTTTTTCTTTTTTTTCCCTTCCCCATCCGGCTTCCTTCCCTTTTTCCTTTTTCTTTCAAACCAGCCAATGAAACAACTAGCCAAATAAATCTTATTTTTTTTTAGTTCTGCTCTGAGATAAATTTACTGCCCAGGATAGTAGCAATCAGAAGCCCAGTAGCCCAATGTTCTCTCATGACTCACAAACCTACCCCTGCAATATCAGTGCAACTTGATCTCACTGCATCGGTAACAGAGTGTCCGGTTTCACACGCTTGGCAGTGGTGGCATGAGAAGGAGTGAAAATTGACAGCAAGTTGACAGAATACTACCGGGACTGCTCCTCTGGGGTCCGTCACGCAGTTATTTTATCCCTATGCCACTGAAAAAACCCACTAAAAACCGAGCAAGAGTAGCTGTCTTAGGGAACTGATTTAACACTAGTGGGTGTTTTTACGTGTTTGTTATGAATGAGGTTTTCCTTTTCAGCCCTTGGGGTTATCCTTATATACAGATGAAGACATAAAAGAAGATGGGTGAAAACAAAATCAGATGGATAGAGGGAAATGTTTGTTTCCTTTACGTGTCTGCATGGTGCTGAGTGCAGCGGGGTGCTGAGATGGACTCCTCAGATGCTATCACTAAAACTGCAATATCATGTAGCTCCATGTCCCATCAAGCTCCTCTGCCAAATCCTATAATGTGATCACTTAGTTGGCTGTGTACAATCTGTACAATCTAAAAGGAAAATGCGTTTTCTTTTAGATACTGAGCTTATTCTCTGTTTCTGTTGGTGTTCAAAATTCACTGTAATGAGGAGTTATTTTATTGTTATGGTTCCTTGGTTGTGTTTTGGTTTCTGTTGTCTTAATAAAAACAATGAAACAAATGCTTCTGAGAACATCAGAGCTAATGAAGTCATATTTTGAGACTTTGTATTTGACGATTTTATGTCTCTTCCTTTGTCCCATTACAGCAGCTTTGACCATTTAGACTGAGGTTTATGCCCAACTCCATTAGACTTCTCCCTTTCCAGTCTGCTCAGCTGCCTTTCAAGTCTGCAGATATCAGCTGTGCAGAGGACATTACATGCTCTCAGTAGCTCAGAGCTACTTTTGCACTGCCATGCTGGCAGAATACTTGCTGACTGGGTAGCAAGAGGTCAATGAAAAAAGGTAACTGCTGAGCTGTCACTGATGTTTTATTCCTAGTGGGACAGCAATCTGGCTCTGTGTCCTCCATCTAGACATCAATTTAAATGAAACTTGTGAGATTTCTCTTTAAGGCTTTGGCCTCATTCTTATTTTTTTCTGAATTTGGCCAGAAGTTTTGGAGGTTATGAGGAGTACAATGACAGACAGATAATGTATCTCAGGTAGACCAATAATAAAATATTTATAAAGGCTAATTAAAAAGAAAAAGTTAAATTTCCAAACCAAATTCTCTCTCAGAAACAAAATAGCTTTAACATTATTGTGGTTTGTATTACTAATTCATATAAGAACTTTGAGTATTTCACTAAGAAAGATTTTTGATAGGGTTTGCGTTAAAGAAAAACACACCTTTTAAAGGTATGGTAACAAAATATGCTCTTTATGAGTCCGTCTAGGCTGAGAAAAGAGCATTTGAATCGTGGCACTGACACTGAAATGCTTTTTTAATTTTAAATTTTCATCTGGCTCAGAACCTTGCACTCTTGTTGTGCGGTTTTGACTATCTGTTAGAGCATTCAAGCAGTATCATAAATAGCAGTATTGAAAACATATGCCACGGGGGAAAGAAATATGTAATAAAACCAGCTGTCATTATATGATAATGAATTTCACTCACTACTGAGCTGGATAAGTGCTTTTCATAGGGAAACAAGTGGCAAATTCAGCAAAGAAAAACTGTGTGTAAATCTTTCAGGTTTTTGAGCCAGCCCTAGAAGATATAAATCACTTTCACCAAGGGGAAAATAATGTGGGGCTAATTTTGAAGCTGAAAACATCTAGTTTATTAAACTGTGAGTAAGAGCAACATGGTAACAGTTTTCACATATGTAGGAGAGAAAGCGTTTTAAGGCATCAGTTTTAGGGTACACAGTCATGAGAAAGAAGAAATAAACCACAGAAAAAAAATAAAGTGTTTAAACACTCCTAAAGGTTAGAATTTATTAGACAGAAAAGTAACTTGAAAAATGTCAGTACAGATTTCATTATCTGGGAGAAGAGAAGAGAAAAAGTTTGGCTGCGTTATCAAATATATTTAATGAGAATTATTCTAGCTTTGGAGTGAGAAAGCCTAGATTGCCTCATTGTTCATTCAGAGGTTTAATTTGTATTATTCTATGACTGAATCTCATGTTGAGGTCCCTTTCCTGTGCTGGAGCTAGCTAGCAGATAAAATAAGCATGTATATCACAGCAAATAAGCAGCCAATAGCATGGCCACAGAGTATTTTTGCTATTAGGACAACAGTCTGTAAATTTCTTTCAAATTCTCTATTTAAAGCAGGTTGAACTCCATCTGGTGATTATTATGTTCTGAAGTGGTATTATTATCTCCAAGGGAATACTGCAAGAACACAACTTCAGGAATCTTTCCACAAGGACAAAGTTCATACACATGCTCCCTCCCACCTACACACCCACCCACTTTGTAACATGTATAGATATCCCTTTTAATGAAGAATTGTAATTATAGATCATGTTTTAGCATAACTGAAAGCAAATAATTTCTCTTTGGAAAGGCATGGGGTCAGTTGCAGGATGTAGGAACAAACTCAGCAAGAATAAAGCTGCAGATTTCTAAATGTGCAATATATTAAATAAATCCACATGACTAAACTTCCACATGACTAAACTCCCTTGATTCAGAGATGTTTCCAAGATACATGAGGAAGAGTGTCAGTTCATAACAGGAAGAACAAGATTTTTGAATCAGATGTAGTTGAACTCAGTAAGTGAGTAAGCTTGTAAAGTCTTACTGAGCTTATAAAAGCAAAATAACATATTTGCACTGTCAGAGAATTCACTGGAAAATATGCTCATGTAAACAGGTAGGATGCAAATGTAGCTTTCATATGGTATTACAACCTGAAGGTTGCTTGGCATAGTGTCACATAAGTAGTTGCAGAAAAGCTACTGGTTTCATTGCTGCTGTTTGGATTTGTCACTGTCTTAGAGGGCACAAAGTCTCATGGGTGGTTTTTAGATATTTTCTGAAATCTGCCAATGATTTTTTTTAAAAAATTGTGTTTTGGCCTCTGGCATTTAAGGCATTAAAGAAAACTAGTAGATTTGATCAACCTGCTAGTACCAGCCTCCTTCTGTGTTGTGCAGGTGACCCAAACAGGCCAGCACAGGATTAAACTTCCTCAGATAGGTAAACTTCCTCTTGGTCCTGACAGACCTAGCTGGGCTGCTGTGGAGGGAGAGCAAAATCTTTTCCTTCCAGCGTGCTAGGCTGCTGCACTGAGAGTTTTGGGAGGTACAGACACACCCAGGACTTCCTACATAGTGCCTAGTCCAAGTGGAAGGACATTTTACTGAGACAAAGCTCCAGCTGTTTTCTGACAGACCCATACCAATCACTCACAGCACAGACTGTGCTCAACAGCGTTCATCTAATCTAATTTAATCTCTTCCAGAAGAGACTTGGCATAATTTACAGCAACCCCAAGGTACCATTAACCTCTGCTGAAACACAGGATTCTGCCAAACTGGAAAAACAGAATCCCAGGTTTCTGCATTCAATTTGGAGAGCTGCTCCTTATTGAATGTTTTGTTTCTCCAGCTCAAATAAGGGTAAATCAACATTTTCAAATAACACATGTACGTAGCAGTTTTATTAGAATTTGTCTCTCTCACATTTTTACAATGGCCCATGAAAATCAAATCAAGATAATAGCAGAAATAATAGACCAAAGAATAGCAGTTTCTTTAATCAAGTGAATATGATGATTAAATCAAAAGTGTTAGATCTGTGGATATCATCAATGGTCTTTTGACTATTAATAACAATATGTCATCAGTGAATTTAAAAAATGCATTTTTGGAGGGTGGAATGTCTACATCTAGATGGCGAAAGGTCAGAACAGTATTATTTGCAATTAAATCCATTAATGGTATTGTTGACAGTTTTTCAAGTGATTTAGATTAAAATATATCACTGAAGTACAGCAATACTTACAATGAGAAAAGCTCAAATCCTACCATTTCTTAACATCAAGTACGCTTTCCCTGGAGTCTTTAATCCTTAATAGGATCTAAACAGTGTTTTTAAATAATTAACAACAATCACAATACTACAACAACAAAACCAGCAACAACAACAATAGAAACCAGAACAACAAAATGTCACTAAAGAAAGGCTTGCTTTTCCTTCAGAAACCCTGGCAGAAATATTCAGCAGCACTGAAGCCTTAGAGACACCCTTGCTTGCTGTTGTGCCATAGCCACAGGGAGGGTGAGCCTTTTTCTATTCCTTTGTGTACAGCAAAGCTCTTCAGCACTAGAGCACATTCAGGCCTGCAGGGATTTCCTAGCCTAGGGAAGAAACAGCAAGCATATTCTGGGTGTTTCCATGGCCTGTGACAGTGTGGAGCTTTCCAAAACCAAGGCACACACGTGCACTGAACACCATTGCCTGCATATGCAGATAGACTTGGCATATATGAATCCACCAGCAGGTACAGTGAAAGACTACCTGTACATCCATGAAGATTCATGAGCTTGTATGATTCTTCTGTTTCCCATGCCTGCAGGGAAGGGAGATTACAATTTTCTATGGCAGTATTTAGTGACATCAGCTTGGAAATCCTTCCTTCTCTTTCTCCTCTTCCTTCAGCCACTGAGCTACGGTTTCTGAGGGAAAAGTTTTTTATACACAGTGATGTCTTAATGCTTTTTTGGTCCTGTATATTGGCCAGACAAATGATAAATAGATGTGATTTTCTAACTAATGATGGAATCAAAACCACCACAAGGAAACTGGATGAGGTGCTTATGCACCCCAGTTCTTACAGTGTGTTACTGCTGAGTGCAGCTACTAATTTGGTGTTCCTCAGACTGTCTTATTAAAAGAGGCACTTTGTATTAATTTATTAACTCAGTGTACGTTTCATGATAACTCTGTAGAAAACGGGGCATGAAGCTGTTTGGTGTCATGTAGGCAAAACTTGTTTTTGATAGACAATGCACATTTGTGAACAGGACAGGGGCACCAGAGACACTTTTGCTGCCTACCTTTTGCTCTTCCATATGTTAGCTGTGCCACCACTGAGACTGGAAAACAAAGATGGTCCTGGTACTGTGGCCTGGACATGGCCACTTTCTTGGACAGAAATAGTTTGACTACTACTCCAATCATATGTAAATCATATAGAGTGGGATGGAGCCTGAGAGGTGGAAGGAATCATGGCTGGCTGCAGAAGGTCCTGGCAGCTTGTTGAACTGATTATAATCTATCACCCAGTGCTTTGGAGCTCTTACAAATAGGCAAAGTTGAGCAATTTTATGCTGCAAACAAAGCACAAATAAGGGATGTATAATGCATCAAATTAATAAATGTGAGGTCTTTGTACTTGCATTTTTAATTAGAAGTCCCTTAAACACAACTGCAGTGTTTTAGGTTTTTTAAAAATTATTTTTCAATTATTTTGTCCCTTTTCTACTAGAATTTGTCATTTTCATTTCATAAATGCTCATATACTATCAAACTTTTTTCCTGTTCTGAACACCTTTGGTGTATCTATTTCTCTACCATTTATAGAACCATTTCCTCTAATATCAACAGCTTTTATATACTATACTACTTCCTGACTGCAGCTCATTTGTTGAAATTTCCAGCATATCTTCTAGAATATACTGATAATTTTAACCTTTTTTTTTTTTTTTATGTGCAGGGATGCTAGCTTATCACAAATTGTCATAAATTCAAAAGTACAATGTTCTGCAGTGGGAAAGTTAAAAGCATCCAATATGTACTCTTCTTTCATTTTTCTGATCATCTCTATTTAGTTCTGTTAGCACTTTCTCAGAACAGAAAGTAGTCCATTTAGAAATGATAGGATCATTTGTTTTGTCCTCGATGAAATGATATTCATTCACCCATTAATAGTCCCTTGTTTCCCATCCAGTGCTCACCAAGAAAGAACTTTTTCTACTTTGAAAACCCCTCCAAAACTCCCAGAATAATGTGAAATAAACAAGTGCAATTAAATATTTCTTAATAAACCTGTAAAATGTTAATAACCTCTAAAATGTTACTGGTTTTTGATAACACCAGAATTTTTAAAAAAGAGAGGAAAGGAACAATTAAAAAATTGCCAGTTAATTAAATTACTACATCAATTTCCTTGGAAAAAAGATATGCTTTTCCAGGTTATAGCTCTACTCAAGAGTGTCTAATACAGATTAATAATTTTGACATATTTTATTTTGAGGCATATTTTTGCTCTCTTCATTCATTTGCAAGATCTTTATTTTTTCAGAACAGGAAAATTAACTCTCCAGACAAAACAGACTTCTTCCAAGCTCTGGAAGGAAATAGAACAAATATTTTTTTAATTTGGAAAAAAATTAAAAATCAACCTTTGTAAAAATTGGAAGGGGGTAGTGTGTCTTGGTGTTCTTTAGGTGAAAGAAGGGCTGCAGTTGAAGTTTGTGAAGTGTGATTTAGAGATGGATCATTTTCCCTTCAGTTCTCACTGATGCTTCTCAGTGAGGAAACCAACTCCCTGTCCAAAGCTGGTTTTCCTATTATGTACAATGTCATGGTCTAAGTGATGATTTTCATTTTTGGAAATATGAAATACAAATTCCTCATGTTTTGTCTTTTTATTAATGCATATAGTTCCTGAAGTCAGGAATGGTCACTTCCTTATCTATATACTTTTGTGGTAGTGTTTGTGTATGAGACAAACGGGCTAAGATCTTAAAAATTATTGTGTTGGCTTTAAAATGTCCGCATGATCAACTAGTCTTTTCCAAAATTATGAATCATGACATACAATTAAAATTTCTTACAATAATGAAGTACAACTTTTTGTGATATGTGATACATCTATCTATATAAATAAAATATTCAGATTTACTCTTAATTATATTTTTCTCTTATTTTTCATAGAATGCACTTTAAAATAATTTTAAGACTTTTTTTTTTTTTTTTTAAAATCAAATGAAGTTTGAAAATTGTTGTTCCAAAGAAAGATTCAAAAGAAGAAAAAGATATCTTGTCTAATGTGAGGACTTCAGGGGAAATGGAATTTAGGAATAATGGCAGATTATCTGACACTCACAGAAAAGTTGTACATAGTAATATCAGTTGGACTGCTATTTTATTCTGTTTTCCCACATTTTGAAAATATAACAATTTTCTGCCAGAGGCTTTTTAGATTTAGTCCTTTCTAGTCTTTTTGGAGTCTGACACTAGCTTCAGAATTCTGTCATGGCTGTATCCACTGCTTGAACGTGTATTTCTATTGGATTGGACTATTTTGAAAAGCTTTTGTACTTCCTATTTTTCAGTGGGAAATATTGGAAGGTTTAATTTATTTGCTACTCAGCAATATGTTTATTCTTCAGTACCTGGCTTTTAGTTTTCTGTTCCAGCATTTGTAGACCTTAACTCTTTCTACCCATGGTTCCCTCACAGTTTGGCTTTCATTGGTTTTTGATACAATTCTGCTTACTCTGTGAGTATCTTACCATGTAGATTCACTACTAATGAGGACTGGAAATATTTCTCGAAAGTGAGTCTACATATATCTGGCCAATTAAACACTGTCCTAAGACAGCTGTGTAAGGATTATGCTTCCTACTTTTACTCTGAAAGTGCATCAGTTTCCCAAAACTATAATAAAACTGCTTTGTGCCTTTGTTATTTGGAGTTTTTTGCAATCCTACTAGAAGGTTGCCTCCCTTTCCAAACTGGTGACATTCCCAGTAGCTGCTGGATGTCACACTGCTCATTGCCTGCATATGGCTGCCTGCCTCATCTTTGCATCTTGCTAAGACTAACAAGGCTGGAGTATCTCATCTAAGAGGAAGTCTCTGGTGTAGGTAGAATAAAGGAGCATGGCTGTGACTACTTGACACCACAGATACCCCTTGTATTGGTTTTGCATGGCCTGGCTTTTTGGTAGAGGGGTCCACAGAAGTGGCTTCTGTGAGAAGCTGCTGGAAGCTTCCACCACGTCTGGCAGAGCCAATCCCTGATGGCTCTGGGGATGGACATGCTGCTGGCCAAGGCTGGGCCAATTAGAGATGGTGGTAATGCCTCTGTGATAACTTATTTAAGAAGAAATCAAAACAAAGGTTGCACAGGGAAGAGCAGGACTGAGAGAGAATATGTGAGCAGAACAACACGCAGACCCCAATGTCAGTGGAGAAGGAGGGGCAGGAGGTGCTCCAGGTGCTGGAGCTGAGACTCCTCTGCAGCTGTGGTGAGACTATGGTGAAGCATCTGTGCCCCTGTAGCCCATGGGGAGCCATGGAGAAAGCAGAGATCAACCTGCAGCCTGTGGAGAAGGGGCCCCATGCTGGAGTGGGTGGGTGTTTGAAAGGAAATGTTACTCCATGGGAAATCCATGGAGAGAAGGGCCCTGCTTCCAACTTGGAGCAGCCTATCCTTGGAGACTGCACCGCATGGAAGCATGACTCATGCTGCAGCAGTTTTGGGAGGATTATTGCCCATGGGATGGACCCACATTGCAGCAGTTCACAGGGAGCTGCTGCCCATGAGATGGACTCACACCAGAGAACAGGAAAAGTGTCTCCTGCAGGAGGGACCCCACAGTGCAGCAGGGAAATGATTCCTCTCCCTGAGCAGCAGGAGAAGCCTCAAGTGATGAACTGACCATAACCCCCATTCCCTATCTGCATGTGCCACAGGGACAAGAGGTAGAGCTGGGAAGGAGGGAGGGGTGGGGGGAAGGTATTTTTTAAGGGCATATTTTGTTTCTAATTATCCTGCTCTTATTTCTTTAGTAATAAATGTATATCTCTAAGTCAAGCCTGTTTTGCCCCTGGTGGTATTTAGTGAGTGATCTCTCATGGTTCTTATCTCATGAGCCCTTTGTTAAATTTTGTCTCCTCTGTCCAGCTGCAGAGAGGAGTGAGTGAGGCTTTTTTGGGGTGCCTGGCATCCAGGCAGCATCAACCCCAATAGAAATATTCTTCTGGTGGTACTTTTTGCAGTGTAATCTATGTCAGTCATGCCTCATGCAGACTCCCCCAAGTCAGGAAGACTGAAATATTCAAAGGTGGTTTAAACTTTGTATTTCACATAAACATTAATCTGCCTGTGGCCTAGGAGTGCCCTGGTTACAATTTGGCCAGGTGGCAGGGTCTGTATTCAAGGGAAACAGAGCAAAACTGTGGAGAGCTGGAAACACTTTTGAAAGTCTTATTCAGCGTAGATGAGCAATTTTTAGCTAAGTGTATTAGGTCTCCCAAGTGATTTGCATGTATAATCAAATGAAAAGGCCTCTGAAATATTGAAACTCTAGATGAAAAAAGTGAAATTCTATTAAGAAAGAAAGAACCTCTGCATTTATAGCACATTCAGAGAACATATCAGAGTATAAATTTAATGCAATACAGAAATGCTCATCTTACTTTAAAGGTAATTATATAGAAAAAGAGGCATTTAAAATGTATAAGTAGAGGCTTTTTTCCCACACTCATACAGCATATAATTAACAAAGTTCTTTAAACCTATTCATAAAAGAAAGTAATAAAGCACTTGTAAATAATGGCAGTCTCATATTCTTTACAGTTAAATATCAATAATCAGAATGTCTTTTTTATACCTGGTTATAAAACTACATTTTTGACATATTAAGTAGAAGCAGGTATTACTAGCGTGACATTTCAATTTTCTAGAGATTTAGACATATTCATATAAAAAGGTTACAAAATGAAGAACTATAGCTATAGAAAGCTGGAATGCTTGCAAATTAAATCAATGCTCTGCCTGCAAAACACAAAGCGATAACAGAAAAGTGAAGTTGCAGAACATTTCACGGCAGAATTAAAAGGTGTAGGTGTTGAGACCTTAAAATACTAAACCGTAGGTGCAGAAAAAGAGAACAAGAGAACTACAAAGGAAAGTACCAAAGCTTGTAGTATTGTACAGATCAATTAATAATGATTTGTTTTGCAGCAATTTCTGAATCTTCAGAAGAAACCCTTGAAAAACAAATCCAGATTTCTCCCATGCTCATGTGCAACACAATGTTTTAGAAACAAACACTTCAAAGGGGGAAGGGGAAAATACAGAGAGGTTAAAAGCATATGAAATAAAAATAATAAAGGAAAACAGGTCAGATAATGAGAGATTGTGGGTTAATTTTGGGTGGATTTCTTCAATCTTCTTCCTCACCTCAGTCTTTAAGAACCTTTATTGCAGAGCAGATCTCTATTCTGGCACATGCCATCTTAAATAGTGAGAGGGCAGGGTGCTCCCGATAGTTTATTCTGTTTTTGACCTTGTAGGGGTGTACAGCTGGCTACAATAAAAGCCCTTCCACAGCAATGGAGACTGGATGAGGCTGAATATTACATTTAAATTTCAATGTTTAGTAGCATCTCAGATTTTATCCATGTTTACTGCTGTCCATGGAAAGACAGGGTACTTTGCCAGTTTGTAGTAAGAAGTGAGAAAAAAAATTAGTACTTTGCTGAAATTAAGCTCCAGTTGCTGCTGCTACATTTCAGACACTGCACCTTTAGAATCACAGTTTATGTTGCACCTAACCTTGGATATTTAGACTGGTTAGTTATCCACAAAGCTGAATATCTAAATTCTTACTAAAATGTCATGGTTTAACCCCAGGTACCAACCAAGTGCCTGTGAGCTCTTGCTCACCCCACCACCAGTGGGATGGGGGAGGGAATAGGAAAAGTGAGAAAACTTGTGGGTTGAGATAAAGATGATTTTATAGGTAAAGTAAAAGCTGTGCATGCAAGCAAAACAAAACAAGGAATTAAGTTATTGCTTCTCAAATGCAGACAGGTGTTCAGCTATCCCCAGGAGAGCAGGGCTTTCTCATGTAACTGTTATCTGGGAACAAAAATGCCCCCACTCTGAATGCCCTCCCCCTCTTCTTCTGCCCCCAGGTTTATTTGCTCTGCATGATGCCATATGGCCTGGGATATCCCTGTGGTCAGCTGGAGTCAGCTGTGTGCCTTGAGCATCCCAGCCTTCTCACTGGCAGGGTGCTATGAGAAGTAGAGAAGGCTTTGGCTCTGTATAAGCACCCCTCAGCTGTAGCAAAAACTTCTCTATATTATCAACCCTGTGTTCAGCATAAATCTGAAAAACCCCAGAGCACCATACTGGCCACTGAGATAAAAATGAGCTGTGTTCCATTCAAAACCAGGACATAGAATGATTAAAAATATTGTAAAAGAAAGTCTTGCTTTTATATTAAAAATATAAATGTTTTGCCTTCATGAACTAGATATTCAATGTCAAAGAATATATTACCATATGTAATGTTTTCCAAAGGCATTGTTTTCCTGTTAAAATGACTAAAATTTCTTTCTCATATTTTTAGCTAAGAGATAATTATATCTGAACATTCTTCAATGTTGTATTTAAGACACTGCATATATAGAAACAAGACATTGCACAGGTAGATTTATATCTATCTATCTATCTATCTATCTATCTATCTATCTATCTATCTATCTATCTATCTATCTATCTATCTATCTATCTATCTATCCATCCATCCATCCATCCATCCATCCATCCATCCATCCATATATACATGCACATACGAATGCATGAGTACTTTTCAGGGTACATTAAAGCCAAGTAATTAAAATAATTTAAAAAAAAATTTTGCTATCCAGATTTATTTTATGACAAAAGAAGTACTCGCTCTTATGTGAGTGTTAACAAGCACTTTTGAAAGAAAAAGGCAAATTCCCTTTCACTCTTCCAAATTTTTGGAGTTGGACCAGAGGTAGAGAGGAGATACTTCTCTCTCTGTCTTTCTTGACCATGGAAGAAGACTAGATTAAGTGTAACTTTGTCCAGATTCTAGGTGGACACTGTGACACTAAGGTCTCAGTCTTTCACTTATGCACTCTGGTGACCTGGCTGGATGTCACTGTGTTTCTCTGCTGTCTGTATGCTCACTTTTCCTTTCCAGGCAAATCCAGGAACAAGGTGAATGTTGGTGAAACCTCGGGGGCTTCCTGCAACACACAATGTTGGTGCAACCATGCCTGGAAGTCTAGACACTTCCCAAATTCCTCTGAGGACCCCCACACAGAGACTTAAAATTAGATGGAGTCAACCCAGTCTTTCATCTTTTAATACAGAAATTAAATAATATTTGCTCTTATGTTGAGTTTGTATGGGGTTGTTTGGGTTCTTTCCTGTATGCACCTCAAGATTTTCCTCATGCGAGATATCCATCCTAAGATGAGAGAAAACTCTCCTCTGCCTCTATGTCTTTCAAACTCACAATATTGCTCCTTCAGATCACCCAGTGTGTCATTGCCTAAGCTGAGAAGGGGGAAAATGAGCAGTAAGTCAGTAACTTTGGACTGGCAAGAAATTTAAAGAAACATTTTATTGAGGTTTTGCAACTTAAACTTCTGGATCAATGTGGATTCAGCACTAGAAAATCCTTCCCTGTGGCAAAATCTGCTGGTACATCTGATTCCTCTTTTTTCTTCATTTCCATGCTGGAATGAAGAAACTGAAACAAATGAACAAATTTCATCTTGATGCCAAGGCAGCATCCCTGCAATGTGGGGAGGACCTGAAAAAGCAGAAATCTGGTCTATAGTGAGGAGATTCAGACTTCTCTAACACTGAGTGTTATCAGAATTTTGAGCTGAAATTCCAGTGTGATTGCTAATGATGAAAAACTAAGTGAATACAAGCCAGGTGACTGAGGTGTAAGTGCTACATGAATACAAAAAACCATGCAAACTAAACTCTTTGAACTTAAAAGTAAAAGAATACCTGTATGGTGAAGTTCCTATTTTTTGTTCTCTCTCTCTTTTTTCTTTCTTTCTTTCTTTCTTTCTTTCTTTCTTTCTTTCTTTCTTTCTTTCTTTCTTTCTTTCTTTCTTTCTTTCTTTCTTTCTTTCTTTCTTTCTTTCTTTCTTTCTTTCTTTCTTTCTTTCTTTCTTTCTTTCTTTCTTTCTTTCTTTCTTTCTTTCTTTCTTTCTTTCTTTCTTTCTTTCTTTCTTTCTTTCTTTCTTTCTTTCTTTCTTTCTTTCTTTCTTTCTTTCTTTCTTTCTTTCTTTCTTTCTTTCTTTCTTTCTTTCCTATCAAACAAATTTGGAATTGCTGTAATAATCAACATACAACAAAAGTGCATACCTATTGCAAACACATCACTACTACTTTATGAATTCAAGCATGATGGTGAGATATGGGATTATTGAACTAGTAACCTAATGATTACTCCTCTTTTTTTTCCATTCCAAAGGGTAATTTATTCATGGGATGGGAATCTTTGTCTGTATTTTGAAATCAGATCTCAAAAATGTGAAGCAAACTGCTCATGTTGATATTCATGATTTGGGAATTGAAAGTTGTTTGTCTTTCAATTTCTTAAAAGTTGAATATAATATTTTATTAAATCTGCCATAGTCATTCCCTTTTTTGAAGAGTGAACAAACATTAAAAATGACATAGACAATCTTAGGTCCAAAAGCTGAAGGAAGTATGTGCAAAAGTAAAATATGAAAAAAAATTAAGACATTTAAATAATAGAAAATTCATCAGCCATTTCTCTACTATAAAAGAAACTGAACTTTACTTACATTAAGGCTAATTCCCTAGTGTGACTCTGGAAATCTTGTTCTTTTCACTGCACTTGGATGTAAAGCTACTTAAGAAAGTAATTTACCACTTCGCTGTTGTGCAGTATGACACTGTTTCTACAAAAATCACCATTTCAGTAACATGTTCCAGGAGAAATCCAACGAGCTAAACATCTTGAGTTACTCATTTTTACCCCTTCAACCACTGTGACAAGTGTTTCTTGAACCTTGCTTAAAAGTTCTCTCATCCTTGCAGGGCACCTGGAAGCTTACCAGATTCAATCTATTTTGAGCTGTAAGTGGGTGGGAGGTAGTCAAATGAGGATTGGATTGCCATGTTTGATGGATTATTGCCAGGGGAAGAAAGACCCAGCTAATCACAGCACAACTCTGGCTTGGGCTGAGGTGAAAAGGCAAATGTGGTTTTATCCAAATATTATCAATGGCAGCATTGAAGTAACTGGGCAAATTATAAGAAGTGATATGTTTAAATACAGGAAATGGACACCAGCAGGATTAAAGAAATGGAGTAAATGCTGGACAGTAATGGATAAAATAAAATAATGCAGTGTGTGTATCAATAAGAAAAATGGGTAATGACTTTCAGCGTAAATAATTTCACAGAGTGAAGTGAAATATGAGAAAAGAATGGCAAAATCAGTGATTGGAAACTGAAGTCAAATTCAATTCAGAAAGGAGAAGATATATTTAATGGGACGAATGATTCATGCAAATTGTTGCTGGGAGTTGCCAAAATACAAAAGTAGTTTGTAATTAGTTACCTTGATGCAATTTACCATTATTGGTCTCTGAGGTATGAAAGAACACATCAAGCTACCCATTGGTCTTCTTTGAAGGCAAACTCGACCAATATACTACAAAATAAAATAAACACCTCTGCTGTTATTTTCAAGTACCTTTTCTCAGAGTTCAGGGAAGGTTGATAAAATAAAATTTTTTTTCTTATTCTAATTATTTTTCTAAATGTTTCAGGAATCAAAAATTTCTACCCATAAACATGATAGCTCATATTCAGGCCTCATAACTGGTGCTCTGCCAATCAAAGAAGCACAGGCGTTGCTGCTTGCTGCTGTTTCAGAGTCAGTAAACTCAGGGAGACATCTGTAGTTTTGCTTGCCTTTATGTGAGGAACAAGGGGAAGATACATACATATATACATGAAGTACAATAGATAAATACAGATGACAATTTAATATTAATAATACAAATGTATATGTAGTTTAACTGAAGATATTATGGAAATCTGAGAACTGCAAGTGTGGCAGAAAATATGCTTCTATAGAAGACACACAGGATTCTTTAAAGTAACAGTGGATAAGGTGATAATTGCAAAAAAGGATATCTGCTTATTGTTAGAAAAACAACAGGCTTATTTTTAGAAGATCTGAAATAAAAGATTAAGTCTAGTACAAAATTTCATATCTTATACAAGAAGAAGGATGAAGCAGGCAGTGTTTTTTGGGGGAAGGGATGCTGTTGTAGAGGCACGCCAAGAAAGAAGGAAACTGTCTTTCCTTAACAGTTGTAGGCAGAATTTGTACCAGAGCCATGATACTAAGGCTGAATCACTAGAGGATGTGTTTAAAACAGCTTGGTCTATTCAAGTTTAGAAGAGCTGATGAACTGTAGTTTCAGTAGGGAAGAAAAAAAAAGGATAAAAAAAAAGAAGAAAAGCAAAACTATAGCGAGGCTGGGGCAAGAGGGCCATATGCTGAATTTCTGAGTAGCCGTTTCTGTGATAGTAAAGGTAAGAAGCTTTTGCCACTTATTTTTTGCTACTCTTTTATTACATGTGCATGTGGAAAGAAGGCAGGATGGTATTAAACTGACATCCTGCCCCAACTGCCAGAATGTCTTGTTATGGCTTCAAAGACTGGATTCACACAGCAGAAGG
The DNA here is from genome assembly GCA_034336665.1 of Luscinia megarhynchos. NCBI lineage: Eukaryota > Metazoa > Chordata > Aves > Passeriformes > Muscicapidae > Luscinia > Luscinia megarhynchos. Next base: position 33,910,200 of record CM067568.1, on the reverse strand, counting down.
CACTGTCTGCTTTACTCACTTGCACAATACTAAGGGCTCTTGTACAGCCTGTGGGAAACCTGGGCTCAAATTCCTCTTCTGCTGTTGGAAGAAATGTAAGTCTTTTTCATTTCTATGGTAAGAAGAAACTCAATTGCCAGACTGCAGGGTATTTTGAAATGGAGAACTTCTCAGTCTCTTCTGTTAGTTCTTTTTCACTTCACATGTCATACTTAAATGTTCTTCGAGTTAGAACAAAAATAGCTATCTAGTTTCTTGAGCACCTGCCTGGAAGATGGAGAGCCTGAGGTTTTTGGTGCTGTTTGACTTAATGGTAGAAACAAACAGGGTCTGTGTCAACTTGTTCTCACTCCTGCCTGTGAGCCTTGGAGCTGCTCTCACCAGGGCTGCTGTTCAAGGCTGCACCACTGATGCTCCCAAAGGAGGAACCTGTTGATGACACACATGGGTCAAACCACTTGATGGCATTCAAACTGCATCTCTGGCCAAAGAAAATTGCTGGTAAACTTTGTTTTGCACATGTAAAACACACTTTGGACTCTGGTTTGCAAGCGCCAGCTGTATTTACTAGATTCCCAGCTCTTGCATGCTCTTTCATTCTTTCTCATCTGACTTCTAATCTCTATGCTTGACCAGCATTTGTGTTTTTGTGTTAAACTTCATTTTCTTTTGATCCTGTTGATACTATTATGTCTTCCTCAAAATGACCTGACTTTGTTTCTGTGATTGCTCTTTGTAGTACAAGTCTCCAGAAAACCAGCAGACTCTAACACTATCATTACTATTTTTCATATACAGACCTCATATATTGATGAAAAGATCCAGGGGTGATTGCAAAAACAATATCTCTAATATATTGAGGTTTGTTTCACTTGTTTTTCTTTAAAGTACTTACTAATTCCTGGGATGTAAAGAAGTTAATTATGAAAAATTTGAGCTGACTATACAATTATAATAAACTATTCCTGCTTCATCTTTCATTTTATGCAGAAATCAAATTGCAGATCTTTGTCAGCAATGAGTTACCTCAGCAGGGTGCAGAACAATAATTATTCATGCCAGGACTGCGGTGATAGACATTACTCATAACGACTCAAATTAATCATACAGCATATGATTGATGATGAGTACATCAAATTGTGTGGTGTGGACACATGAGGACTGTGGATATTGCTAAACATGTCTTTGATCCAAAATCAGAGGTGACTTCTTGAGAGAGGTCAAATCATCTATTTTGTTTAGTCATTAATATGGATTTGCATATCAAGCAAAGGCAATCAAAGTCACTTCATTTTCAACTGACAACTTTAAAATCTCCAAAAGAAGAGTCTAGAAACATTACTGCTTTGCCACAGAATATTGCCAGTGAGACCTGCCTGCATGCCAACATAATGTGTGTTAAGATCTATATATGGGTCTCAAATTTTACAAGTGATTTCTTGAGCCAAAGGAAAATTTAACAAATAAAGACAAAAGTAAAATTAACTCCCCACTTAAGGATTATCTTGATTAAGAAGAAGAAGGATTTTGATTTCCCCCTTTAGAGCCTTTCTTTTTTCCTTAGCCACATGTTGTTAGCTGATAATAAAGGATCAGATTGATGTATGGGTTTGTCTCTCCTCACTGATGCACTGTGTCTCCACATCATCTCCCTAGATTTTGAGCTTGCCACAGGATGGAGGATAAAGGCTTTTCACTTAGAATTCCTTTCTCTTTCATGTCCTCTGCACACATGAGGAGGGTGTGAAAGTAATCTTGGCTCTCTCTCCTCAACATGGCAGTGAGCTGAGCTGAGCTGGCAGGGGTGGTAAATAATCTATACTATAGAGCATTTGCAGGTTACTTTCTTTCTGGAGCAAGTTGGCAGTCGAGGCTGAGAAAGGGGTTGGAACTCTCTGAGTCACAATTTCTTCCCCAGTTTGCTCTGGAGGTGCTATAACTACTTGCTGTCCCAGACATGGGCAATTGAATACAGGCTCAATTTGGCCCTCAATAAAGAAGAAATCATGAGTCTGAGAAAAATTGTTCCATTTCATGAACCAATTTTCTTATGAGAAGACACAGCATATCCACAGAATTTCTGCAAACAGCATAGAAGACAGATGTATATTATCTGTGATGAGAGGAAATGGCTGAATTGCTTATTGCAAAAAAATTAGTTTCCTTGATGACTCATTATTTCAAAAATTGCCTGTCAACTTAATAAGTGGACTTTATTATTATTATCATCGTTTATTATTTCTATTACAGTAGCACTCAGGGGTTGCAGTCAAAAACTGGGGTTTCATTGTGCTAAGCACCATGTACAAATAAAGTCTCTGATGGTCCCTGCCCCAGAAAGCTCACTATTTTGAATCCCCAAATTGCAAAATTTTGAGCATATTTTTTATTTCAAGTCTCTGGGTATGTATTTTAGCAAATAAACTGTTGACAATTTTTTTTCCCTGAAGGATTCTTTTCTTTTAAAGCAGAGGAAATATCTGGAAAATGTAATACCATTAAAAGGATGTGAACACCTGTTTGTCCTTACCAGATAGTGTCATATTAAAGTGCATTATGAACTCTGATTAAGAAATCTGCACAACTAGTAAAAGTACTGACTTTGAATTCGTTAGTTCCAAGTCTTCAAGAGAAACAGAAATGGATAGGTTCTAAAATAATTAATTTAAATTGTCAAAACACACATGGTGAGTACATACATATATATGAATAAATGAATATAGATAGTACACACACACACACATACACTTACGATACATTTGATAAGTAATTTGATAAGCAATAAGTTCATAGAATCATAGAATATTTTAGGTTGGAAGGGACCTTAAAAATCATCTAAGTTTGACACCTATGACAGGGCAGGGACACCTTCCCCAGACCAGGCTGCTCAGAGCCCCATCCAACAAGGCCTTGAACACTCCCAGAGATGAGGCAGCCACAGCTGCTCTGGGCAGCCTGTTCCAGTGCCTCACCACCGAGAACTTCCTCCTAATACCTAATCTAAGCCTGCTCTCCTTCAGTTTAAAGCCATTCCCCCTTGTTCTGTCACTCCAGACCCTTGCAAAAAGCCCTTTTCTACTTTTCTTGGAGGCTCTCTTTAGGTACTGTGAGGCTGCAAATAGGTCAGCCCCTAAGCCTTCTGAACAGCCCCAATTGTCTCAGCCTTTCCTGGTAGCAGAGATGCTCCATCCCTCTGCTCACCTTGGTGTTCCTCCTCTGGACTCCCTCCAGCAGGTCCCTGTCCTCCCTGTGCTGGCACCCCAGAGCTGATGCAGCCCTGCAGGTGGGTCTCAGAGCAGAGCAGAGGGGCAGAATCCCCTCCCTGCCCTGCTGCCCACGCTGCTCTGGATGCAGCCCAGGACACACTTGGCTCTCTGGGCTGGCAGTGCCCATGGCTGGGTCATGTCCAGCCTCCCACCCAGCAGCACCCCCAGGTCCTCCTGGGCAGGGCTGCTCTGACTGTCCATCCCCAGCCTGGGCTGGTACCAGGGGCTGTCCTCACCCAGGTGCAGCACCAGCACTTGGTCTTGTTAAACCTCATGAGATTCCCATGGAGCTGCTCCTGGAGCTTGTCCAGGTCCCTCTGGATGGCATCCCATCCCTCAGGTGCCAGCACACCACTCAGTTTGGTGTCATCTGCAAACTTGCTGAGGGTGCACTCAATCCCTCTATGTCCTTTATGAGGATACTAAATAACACAGGTTCCAGTACAGATTCCTAAGGGACACCACTTGTCACTGATGTTCACTGGTACTCTGAATCATTGGCCACTATCCTCTGGATGTGACATTCAACCAATTCCTTACCCATCTAACAGTTCATCCATCTAATCTGTGTCTCTTTCTTAAGAAAAGATTTTTTTTTTGCACTATCACATTAAAAATACAGCATTAAACTAAGGCATTCAGTACTGGCACCAGTAGAGAAATGATTTAGCAACCATCAGATATAGGAAAAAAATCCTGGTATTTTAATAGATGCTGAATAATAAGCAAATCATTAGGTATTGTGTCATGATGGCTTTACATCTTTACCTGTATTTTTAGTAGTAACTATATCTCCATAACTCCCACCTTCATATCTTGTCCATTATTTTTTTCTTGCTTAATTTGGCAACTCTAATTGACGATAATTTCAGAGTCACTGTAGCTTCTTAAAGTAATTCATATCACATTCACCTAGCAGTGTGAGCTGCCCACTCCTTGTATTTCAATGAAGCTTTTCAAAGAGAACATTTTGTTAGGACTTTATTCACCACTTAATTTAGCTTGCTTAAAAATCATCTTGATAATCTATAGAAATAATGGTACACCAGTACAGTACAGTCTATTGGCAGAAGTGGAACCTCAGTTATTTGCCTCAGGCCTGAATTTAATTTTTTGCTTTTGAATTAGTCTAATGTGATGTTTGGTAGTCTATTTCTTAAAAATGTAGAATTCAAAATCACAGAGACAGAAGTTATTCAGTAGTTTCTCTTGGAATGTGAAAGTGTGATGTTTTTAAATCAAAATTTAAGAGCTGCTTTTACATCTACTTTATATTCCTGTGTAGTAGGCTATCAAATCTTGTTTTGTGGCATTTCCTAGGTGCAAATGAGGAAAATCTCCTAAGACTGGGGATTTTCAATTTTCCTAGACTTTAATTGAACTTTTAATTATCATTCCAGCTCTAGAGTATCATTTTCTCTTGGTCTTTCTTAAAGGCTATTGCTTCTTCCAGTCAATTACACATATTTTTTTCAATTGGCTTTTCTTACTGAAGTGCCATTTATAAAATTAACTACCCTGTACCATAAAATTTGTTGCAATAGAACACACTGTGCATCACTGACCTGCCCAAGGTAGTGCCACAGATCTCAGGCAAAGGTGAGAATGAAACCTTACAACTTTATAAGGATTTCATGCCAGAATCTTAAATGCCTAGACATTTTCTTCAGTGTAACTTTTTAATAAGAATGGGAAGGGAAATGCTCATGAATCAGTTCGGAAACCAAGAATTACTTCTGATTTGTAGTGTTGCTCCTGTGTAGTGTTGCTCCAGTGTGCATTAACAGCATATTTTGCTGCTATATTAAAACATTGAGTTATGGTGAATGTGTTTATTCCCTGATGTCTGAAGGGCAACCATATAATTCTGGTATACATATTAGAAAATTGTTTTCCAGGATTTTTTCCAGTAAAAGTATTCCCCCTTCCAAGTATTTCTGACTGTCTTTTTATCTGTACTTCTCAATTAGTTTTGAAGGATGTCATTGTGTACCCTCAGCCTGGGAAGTGAAGTAATCAGGTAATATTCAGAATCACTGGGCTGTGTAATCTGATTATGAATGTTTACCTTGTGATGCTGCCATAGAGGAGAATCAAAGCCGTGGGAAGGACACACAGAGAAAAATACAAAAATGAGCTCTCAGAAGTTTATTCTTCTGAAATGCATATTCTTAACTGAAGACAAGCTTGTAAAAACAGAGATTGAAAACAAAAAACCTTTTATGTGTTGTGTTAAAGCTTCTCTTTTAGAGAACATAACAGATCAGGTAAGTAGTTCTTCAGTCTTTATATTTTCTGCTCAAGCTTGCTCAAAGCTATCTTATGAAATGTGAAGCTACCATATGGGAACAAATCAAAGCATTTGGAAGAAATTTTGGTTAAATCTTTTGGGCAGGTGGCTACTAGCCAAGTAATCAGTTCTATGAAGTTCTGATGCTGCCTAATGCTGTACAGCAGTAGCAGAAGAAAGTTAGATTGTTTGTGCTCACAGTGGTTCTGTAACAGAGAAAGACTAGGGATAAATTGGAAAAGAATTGAAATGATGATTTAGAGACAACGAGAAAAATCTAAGGATCTCATAAAAGCTGTAGATAGATATCAGATCAGATCAGATAAAGATGAAGTGTTTGAAAAGAATATGGAAGTCTGGTGGGAAAAAAGCTTCCTCAGAGATATGAGCTCCTATAATTATTCTGAAGATTGAACTGCATTCATGACAATAGTATGTCTGCTGGAGGTCATTTCAGATGCTAAAAATACCTTGAAATCAGCAGTTATTTTATCATAAAAAAATTGTGTATGTTTGAACAATGCCAAGAAAACTACATTGGGGAGAAGCTATTAAGGTTTGTTTATAGGCTACGAGTTCCCATATCTACTGATATCAGTGATGATTCAGTTACCCTCTTACACAAAAACAATTTACAAAGTTCTATTTCTGTCCACAGAACCTGACGGTATTTTTGTAGGGTGGCTATGATTCAAGAGAGAATGCATCTTGCCATCAGCAAGTGAAGGAAAGTGGGTGGGAGAGAGGAGGGAAGGGGAAGAGCTGTCATTCATTCCTTTATTCACTGAGTATAACACAGGGCAAGAAAGAAGCAAGAAAGATCTATGGTTCTGTGATATGAGTGCAAATCCAGCAGCTTCTGGAGCTGTTCCTGGTATGCTGCAAAATGCACTAAGATTTTCCAAACTTGCTGGCCTGACCCTATCCCACAACCCACAATATCTATACTGGGGTACAGTGTCCTGGTTAGAGTTTCTGGCTAATGACATGATCCAAAAGTGGACAGGGAAGCTTTGTGTTACCTGAAGTTTCACATATAGTAGAACAAAAATGTGCAACATCTGTTGTGACTTGTGCTTACCTGGTTTAGGTTGCATTGAAACCCCTCATGAGAAACACCCTGCAGCCTTCACAGTCTGAATCAAGCCTAGTTGCCAGGCAAATCTAAGTGCAGTTCATATTTCTGTAGCTATTGCAATAAAACTCTTACAGTCATGCCCTGCCATTGAAGTCCTGATGGCTGGAAAATTCTCTGTTTGCTCCAAGACTGCCTCTTCTCCTTGGGAAGAGATAGTGCAGCTGAATAGAGCTGAGACTTCACTTGCTGAAATCACTTCAAGCTCTTCTCCTATGCTGGCTAATAACGTCTGCAAGTTTCATTCTCTCATGGAGGCCTCATTAACAACAAGTATTTATTTATTTTTTACTTTTATTTTCTGCAGGGACATGCCAGCACAGGAAGGGAGGTTTTCAACAGGAACTAATCTTTGCCCTTTGGTAGTCTAAAGGTTTTCATTGCTGTCTTCTTGCCTTCACCAATCATTACTTTCCTTTCCATGACTTCTATGAACTGTCTTGAATTCTGTTAAATATAACACATTAGAATATCCTGAATGTAGGATTTGATTAAGGGGTGCTGTTTAAATAATTACTTTTATAAATAATTAAAGATTGCAGAACAAAAATGATGACAAAAAATACCCCAAGGGAATTGTCTTTTGAAATAGGAACTTTTTAACATTTATTGGACAAGTGTAAATTTTTGGGCTGATTTGAGCCTGGATTTTTAAAGTTATTTTACAGTGGCATCAGTAAAAGAAAGTCATCAGTATAGAGAGGCTGAATCACCAGAGAAGGTGTGAGTGCCTGGACATTCAATCAAAATTTCGAATAGACATGTCAATGAAAAAATAGTATCTGTCATGCAAATGTAGCATTAGGTGGAAGGAAAGTAGGTGGAAAAGCAAAACTGCCAATTTTTTAAAAGCAAGGATAAATAAGAGAATATGAGAATCTCATGGATTTAACCAGACCAAGAGCTGGTGCTGCACTTGGTCAGGACAGCCCCTGGTACCAGCCCAGGCTGGGGATGGACACTCAGAGCAGCCCTGCCCAGGAGGACCTGGGGGTGCTGCTGGGTGGGAGGCTGGACATGACCCAGCCATGGGCACTGCCAGCCCAGAGAGCCAAGTGTGTCCTGGGCTGCATCCAGAGCAGCGTGGGCAGCAGGGCAGGGAGGGGATTCTGCCCCTCTGCTCTGCTCTGAGACCCACCTGCAGGGCTGTATCAGCTCTGGGGTGCCAGCACAGGGAGGACAGGGACCTGCTGGAGGGAGTCCAGAGGAGGAACACCAAGGTGAGCAGAGGGATGGAGCATCTCTGCTACCAGGAAAGGCTGAGACAATTGGGGCTGTTCAGAAGGCTTAGGGCTGACCTATTTGCAGCCTCACAGTACCTAAAGAGAGCCTCCAAGAAAAGTAGAAAAGAGGGCTTTTTGCAAGGGTCTGGAGTGACAGAACAAGGGGGAATGGCTTTAAACTGAAGGAGGGCAGGCTTAGGTTAGGTATTAGGAGGAAGTTCTCGGTGGTGAGGCACTGGAACAGGCTGCCCAGAGCAGCTGTGGCTGCCTCATCTCTGGGAGTGTTCAAGGCCTTGTTGGATGGGGCTCTGAGCAGCCTGGTCAGGGGAAGGTGTCCCTGCCCTGTCATAGGTGTCACACTTAGACGATTTTTAAGGTCCCTTCCAACCTAAAATATTCTATTATATATGTTCTGATTTTTACTATTCATGCAGGAATAAAATGACCTAAAACCCCCTACACTTTTACTAGAAATGCTAAGATTCTCTTAACACTATATAAACAACTGGCTTATTCATTTTGATTGCCTTATAAAATGCCCAAATATTTTCCATTATTAAATTTCCTATCTAAAGATCTCTGCAAATGATTATACACCTAGGTTTTTATCACCACATTTGTTTAATGTGAGATATTGTTTTTTTTTAACATCATTGGTTTCTATTGTAAAAGACTGATTGATTTTAAATTCACGTTTGATATTTATCTCCTTGGATAATACAAGGTGTTGTTTAATTCTAGATGATTTTTCTGTATCAGGTTCTCCATCTCTTTTATCTTCATTTTGGCACCAATAATCAGACAGTGATGACGTCTCTGTATTTTAGTCTGGCTAAATTTTGCATCTTCTGTTTTATCTCTTTGCTATGAACATGCACTCATGTTTGTATAATATACATTTTTACATTTAAATAACACTGGTAATGTTGCATTAACTTTCTCTAACTCTGATAATGTTAATTTGGACTCACATTTCAAATCAGAAATCTGATTTGAACATGAGGGCTGTGACTTTATTTGCAACCAAAGGTAACTAACTAATTTGTTATGTAAGATGTGTCAAGAGCAGGAATAAAGACTTCATAATTTATTATGGGTTAATAAATGGAGTTCTTTGGGGAAAGATTAAATAGGCAGACAACAACAGACAAATTATAAGGAGGCTTATTTTCTGCACTTATGCTACAATCTCCACAGGATGCTTACCACTGTCCTCTGAATTGGGTGATTTTCTTAGCACTCAGATCCCTTGCTCTCCTACTAGTGTTTGCATCTCTCTGTTGTTGTGAGGCATCTTTAGTAGGCATTCTTCTTTGCATCTTCTGCCTCCTTTACTCTTATCTGACCTTGTGAATAGTATTTTTTGTCTATCAGAGAATGGACACTAGTTCAATAGTTGAAAGCTATCATCTCATAACAGCTTTAACCAAATAGTTTTGTTTTCTCACATCCTATCTATTCCTACCACTAAGTCAGTTCTCTCAAAATTGATTTTACTTTCCTACTTAGAAGTGACAAGTTAAATAGAAGCGCCTCAGAAAATACTGAACCATAGTAAATACCCTGCATTCCTTTGACTAATTTATTTTAATTGTTAATGTTTAGTTTTCTAAGCTTGTTATTACAGAATTGGTTTAGAGGGAGCTCAGCAGCTGTCTGTTCCCTGTCAATACTGTGATTAAAATATTGTTTCCACTGCAGCCCAGTAAAATGCCCAGTTTCACTGATATATGTTGTGATATATTCCCTCCCTTCTGCTCATCTGCCTTTCTAGTTTTACCATTCTTATTATTTTTTAAAAATATCTATAGCACAACCAACTGCAATTAGATCTTTACCCTCCAAGAGACTCAAACCTTCTGTCATGCAGCTTGCCTATTGATATAACATCTGCTATACAGAACAGTTACATCCTATATTTAGTAGGTTTAAACCACTATGACATAGAAATCTCTTCATTTCAACTCCAGCAAGCTGGGGAGTCAAATTCCATTTCTGTGCATGAGTAAGAGGCAACTTCCTTATATGCTTCCTGTTAAAGAATTTCTGGTCATCTGGGATATATCTCAAGTTCTTGAAAACTTTGCTCAAAGCTGAGACTAAGGTTTGCTTTAGGACCATTTAAACTGAGTCTCAGCTAGGGCTGGTGATAATTTCATTTTTGTGATACTTTGATTCCAAGATCACAAATGCTGATGAAAAAACTAACATGCTTATCCCTGCCATCTTACTGTCTGTGCCAAGAAATTCCACATGAAACAAAGAAATACCTCCCTGGAACTTCAACTGACTCCAGCATCTAGAGCAACATAACTGGTACTCCTCAGGTCATGGTCTATCATTCTGCTTTTTCTCTCAGACTGGGCTAAATGCTCATGGTGAGTCTGGAACCCTTGCTCAATTTGAACCTCATCTGATATTCTGAAGAAAGGGATCAAACTGCAGAGCCCCAAATAAAGTAGCATGTGCTTAATTTTTCTTACTTTTTTGTTTTTAAGATTTTACTTGTTTTGAAATTATACTTGCCTTAATCTCTTGAGTATACACCTTTCTTCTTTCTCAGAGATAGTTCCTTGCTTTCAATTTAATTTTATTTCTAATTTATAAATTGCAAAGACCAAAACCACAAGATACTATTTTGCAAGAATTAGTTTAAAAATCAGATTGAAGAGAAAGCAAAAGGAAGAAGGTGTAGTGACAGAGAACTTTTAGTTTAAAATCTTCCACCTTTTTGTGTTTTGCAAGCTTTCTTAATTTCTTTTGTTGACTTGTGGGCACATAATACACAAAATCACTTGTGCCAATGATCGGAATTCAGATTACAGAAAAGAGAGCAAATACCAACCCTCATTTTTTCACCACTGCTACTACTTACATAGAGAGGGTCAGTTCTGGGAAAAAAGTTAAAAAACCCTTGTTGTGGTTTTAAGAAAACACTGGGAAATGAGCCACAATGGCATTTTTGCTGGTTCTTAGAGATCTCCCTTCCCCTTCCTCAACAGAGAAATAGCACCTTTGCATTCCAGTTTAAAAACAGAGCTATCTGGTTGGTGTTACAGACTCCCATGCCATTGCTTTTGAAGTCTGTTAAGTCCTGATACTTTTAAGTCTGAGAGATCCCATTTTTCCTGTGCTGGAATTTCTCTCATCCCTATCAATTTTATGCTGACATTGTTTAAAGCTGTACTTCTGATTGTTTACTACACCATTAAAAGACAAGAACTAGGTTTCAGAGAGATTTCTCATCTCTTCTTAGAACAAAACTATCACACAGTAGCCATAATTTTGATTAATTCAATAAAATACACAAGGGCTTCATTAGCTGGTGCAGGTCCTTTGGAGTAAATAAAAGTCAATTGTAATTTGATGTCAACTGGTCTAGCTCCATTTCCAGCAACAGACTTATCCTTGTTTATAGCAGTTGAGAATTTAGCTTACTGTTCTGGCACAAACAAACTCTATTATTTTGTACCACTTTTATTTTTAGGTTGTTGTTGTATCTCTTGTAGGTTGCTCAGAAGTTTCTACCTATTTAATCTATCTGCTTTGCTTGCTGTGAGTCTGTTCCTCAAGAAATGTCTAAGGCAGGGCAGCAGCCCACACATAAGCACAAGCGAGACAGAAGGAGTGAAAACAAGAAGTCAGTGGAGCACTGCCAAGTTTCACTAGTTGGGGATCTGCTCTGAAACATTTTCAGTGCTTCTTTCAGTCTTGCTAATGCTGGTATGTATCTTGAGTCTTTGGTTTGAGTCCTTTGGGAAATACACTAGCAATAAGAATAGAAAAGCAATTTAGGTGGCATCTTTGATCATCATTGCTGTCAATCAACCCAGGGCTTGGCATTAACATATGCTCTTCAGAGAAAAAACTAATCTACTCCATTTGGTAACAATTAGAAACATTAATATGACAGAAATGAGACTGAAAAGCTGAACTTTTTTTCATTTGAAGCCTGTAGAATGATAGGAAAATATTTTTAAAATACAGTTTTCATTTTCAGCTTCCAGGAGTAACACTATGTGTTAGTGAAATGGTATATGTTACTTTAAAGAAAATCTGATTTCCAGATTAGATTTACAGATTTTAGAGCTGTTTTATTCTAAATTTTAAGCTAATATAGTAAGAGAAAAGAAACTGAAATACAAATAAAACAAACTCTGCAATAGACTTATTTACTTGAGTTTTTTGTTCACTCTTTTCACACATTTTCATGTTTTGAGTCACTTCATCCACATTCAGACTTAGAAAATTTCTCCAAATCTCAATTTTCTTCCAGAAATGGAAGAAATATTTGGTATCTAGTGTTAACTAGTCCCTTTATACTTTCTAAGGCTGAAAACCAATCTCTATTGTTAAATTACCTAAACCAGAATGAAAACCCATTTATTTTTTTTTCTCTGATTATATACGTATATATCTTCTATGCACATATATACGTGTATATATGTATATATCTATATCTATGTATATATAGCATATATATTTATATATCTGTTTGTATAGACACTGATCTATCTGCATTAATCTTTAAAGCATTCTTAAAAACATGATTTCTTTCAGATCACACATGCACTGAACAATGCTGTGTGTTATGACACAGATGACTCAACTCAACCATATAAAACAAGCATATTCAATTGTTCACTAATAAGAAAACTGTAAGAAAGCCAGTTATGAGTTTAACTGAGTTTCTCTTAGTCAGAGGTTCTCCAGAAACATAGTGCCATGAAAAAATAAAGGAAGGTAATCAGAATCGTTATTCAGGATATATTTTGACATACATGTTTATTTTCTCCACAGAACATTAAATAATAAATAAATAATAAATAATAAATAAATAATTGAATATTAAAACAATTAAGCATAGAAGATGGTTAATAAAAAGAGTGACTGTTTCATTATCACTTTCAATAGTTTCACACTTGGATGAAAATTATTGAGATAGATTGTACTTTAAGAGAACTTTTTCTCCTGAAATCTTAGAAGAAAAAAAATCCTATGACTATAGAACTGGTCAGAATGAAATAATTTGAAATTCTATGCTGAAAAACAGACATCTTACACAAACCCCAAAGTTGCCATCACTATATCCATCTTTAGTTATTAGGTAATTGTAAGATGATCCTTAGAGGAACAAAAAAAAAGATGGAAATAAACCGGTTGCTAGAAATTTAGCTGATTGTGGCTGGGAAAACTATTTTTACTTGGAGCCAGTAATCATCAGAACAAATTATTGAGAGAGTGCATCACAATCTACAATCTTGCAAGCAAGACAGTGTACTTCTTTGGAAGATATGCTGTAGGTAGAGAGAAACATGGGAAGCATGCTGGGATCTGCTCTGCAGGAAATCCAACAGGACAGTCAAAGCAGTCTCTTCTGAGTTTAATTCTGAGAAACTGCGAGTCACACTTTATTCCCCCCAATCGACAATTCTTGTATCTCACAGTTAGAGACTTTTGTGTTATACTATTTCCATGGCAGAACAAAATTGAAAGTGTTGCATGACACGTACTAAACAGAATGTGTTAAGATGTCTGTCTTAGTTACCCAGAAAAAAAATCTGGAGTAACTCAAGAATTTGGCTCATTGATTTAAGACTTTACACTTACCAAAATGTAAGGCAAGTGTAACAGAAGTATCAAAGTCACTTGGAGTTAATCTGTTTTAGGTAAACTGATACAATGTTGTTAAATCGTGTTTATAAAAACCGACAAAGGGCTTAAGAGAATTGGTAAAGGAGAACTTAAAAACAGGCAATTTTTTTTTTTTTTAATGAGTCACAAGAAGAGCTGTCCTTTCTAAATATTCTTTTACTTCCAACTGCCTAGCCTAGTGCCTACTGACGTGAAGCAGAGACTTGGCAGAGCACAAATATTTTTTAAAACTTACTCATTAACACCTTGGGCCCATCCATCAGCATGATTGACATCAAGAGACAATGCAATTTTTTTTTTTTTTTAATAGGACACAACATGTACAAAAGGCTTTCTGTGGGCTAATGAGGCACACCTGACAGATGTGTGAGTCATTTGACACAATGGGTGGTATTCATGAACACCATCACCTTGCAATCAACTCAGTATAACATACCTCCTTATTTCTTGAATCTCCTTTTCTTTAAAATAAAAGGAATTTAGGGATAACTGTACAGGATTCAGAGCAAAGTAATTTATATCCTCCATCCCTGAGATGCTGCTAATAATGATGTTCATGACATTATCTGAAATATTATTAGGAAAATAATATGAGCTTCCTGAACTGTATCTAAGAGATTGACTTCATGTGTTCCATGCCATGCAGTTTATATTATTGGACCAAATGAATCCAGTAAAGACTAATTGGCATGAGTGAGTAACATAGCAGTGCAATAAAGATAACTTGTCACCTTTTGCTCATCTGCTCAATGTTGTCTCTAAAGGCTAATAGGTTTCATTATATCCTGCTGTATTTCATGGAGATTCAGCAGGCAAATAATGCAAAAGTGAGAGAATCACAGTGGATTTTAAAGTAGCATTGCTTTTACAAAAGAGGAAAACCAACAAAATGCCTGAAATAAGGTAACTCCTGGTTGAAATAAAATGTCTATCAAAATAGGCACTATGACTCTGGTACCTTTCAAAAATTTAATCTGCCTTTTAAGTCATTTGGCAGTCTTTTACCAAATATTTCAGAAGATTCCTCTACCTATCTATAGCAACAAGGTTGGCTGTATTCTGTGACTTTCCCTGTGAACTCACACCATGCAAGTCAGCCTGATCCACATCCATATTCATCGAGCGTGTCAAGCCCTGCTTCTCACCCTCCATCGTGTACTTTCTGTACTTTTGGGGTGGTGCTTGTAGCTCTACTCCATGAACCTTATCTTGATGGCATGTTTTCTCTTATGCTGTATCTCTGAGAGGAAGCAGTTACCTTCTGCACAGGTTACAAACCCATTTCCCTCTAATGACCTAAGCACTTGGCATGGGTAGCCACAGTTTATTTTCAAGTACTGAGCTCTCTTCTGCTGTGGGTGATAAAATCCTCACTGGAAAGGATATATGGTTACCCAGAGCATTCATTTATATTTGAGACAATTGAGGGTTGAGAATTAATAGCTTGTAGGAAAGACTGGAGGCCAGATGACATTGCAAATTATTTAGCTATCATTCTTGTAAAACATTGTAGTGGAGTCTGGTGCCTGCTGCGTTCTCAGAAGGCTCTTGAAGTAGGACTGAGATATCAATGAACTGTTTTATCAATCTGCAAAATCAGAAAGCATCCCTGGAGGTGATATGATCCTTACAGTCCAAGAAAGCTATGGAAATTAGGAAAGATATTTGTTGACACATAAAAGTAATTAGAGAAAACCAGTGTAAGCAGGATACCAGAAAAACGGTGTTTTATTTAGCACAGTTTTCTAGAAGTGAGAGCAGAAGGTGCAGAAGAACAGTAATAAATCCAGAAATACAAAATTACTAAAGCAGCCACCTCAATGGTCACAGTATCCAAAGCTTCATCTTTCAGGTTCTCTTTTCTCTTTCTAATTCTCTTTGCAGGTGCAGAGCAGCCCAGCCACAGAATGAAGAGCTACTGCCTAGATCTGTAAGATTTCTTAGCTGCTGAATGCCTAATCCCAATGCCTATAACATCTTCAGGATATAACAGAATTTCAGGAATGTTTGAGGGATAATTGTTATGCAGAAGTCTTAACACTTAATTTGGTAGCCAGGGAGGATTCAAGAAGATAAGAGGCATGTGAGCCTCAGCCCCAGAGGATCAGTGCAGTGGTTGCTGCTAGTTGCCCCATTGAAAACAGCACATACATTTGTTTCTACAGAAATTAGACCTTTGGACTTCAGACGTTATAAAACAATTCAGTACTTAATCCTAAAGCATCTTCTACTGAAACAGTGTAGGTTTTGCAGTTCCCCCTTGCTTTCTGCCACTCCAGAAGGTTTCTCTGCAGCAATTCCTTCCAGACTCACAGTGACACTGGGTCTGCCATGCTGCTCTTCAGCACCTCAGGCTTATGTTGTGGTACTCCCTTTTTAGCCCTTGTTTGCTGGACAGCTGGTCTCATTTAGATTTCTGTAATGGGAAGTATACACAGTCCATACAATATTTTTATTTCTTGGTGTTTCATAAATGTATGTGAAGGAGGTTTTGAGAAGCCTGGCAATTATCCAAACAAATTAGAGGACATTCTAAACTATGCAGATGTTATACCAAAAGTCTCATCTAGAGCTAATCTGAACAATTAGGCTCCTTACTATGTGAAAAGGATGCAGAAGGAGGTAAATGATACGTCACAACTCATAATGATGTTCCAGGGCCTGGGAGGATACTGGTGTTGATTATGTCACATATGTGATCTTCTTGTGTTTGTTTCCAGGGTCCAGTTCTTGGTTGATTGCATAAACTGTTCATATCCACTTCAAAAAATAAACAAGAACAGAATCTTCAGAGCATTTCAAGAGAGAATAAGGCCTAAAAGCCGAACATCTGAATTATCAAAGATAACATTTTTGGCTTGTCCATAGTTCCTTCTAGCAAGGAGTTCCTTCTAACCAAGGGGCACTGTCCTGTGTGCTGGGAGTGACAGTGGTACTGGCATGAGGAAGATGATGGTGTTTCTCAGCTTGCTTCAAATCACATTGACTACCCTTTTGTTAAAAGCTTCAGAAAGATGTGAGATAACTTTTTATAGAGATTGATGTGTGAGAAGGAACAGAGTAAGAGGGATCAGCTGTGACTGAATTTGGTACAGTTAGAGAAGCTGGGGCTTGGACTTTTTAGCAGTGAAACCAGACCTTTAAAGCCTCATGTTGTTTTTGGCAGACATTCTTCTCCTCCTCATCTTATTTACACTCTCTGCTCACGTCGGCTTCTTTTTTGCAGAGTGTTATTTGCAGAGCAGAGCTTCTTTACACTTCCTTCTGCCAGCTTCCAGATGATCATGAGCCACAGAACAGTCACCCAGAAACCTGTCACCACTGGAATGGTGCACCAGAGTGGAGAATATGGAGTTGGACCGCAAACCCTCTACAGCAGGCTGCGGAAGAGGCTGAGTCAGCCCCTTGCTCAAAAGGCCATTATAGCATTCAGTTGCTGATCTGCCTGCCATGTGTGATAACACATTGCTGCTAAAATGGCATATTGGCCCTAATCCTGAAAAGCTTTCAGACATGTATGCATGCAGTGAGATAAAGAGCTATAGAGAGATGCCTATGTTTTCTATAAGGACGTCATATCGGTAAAAAAAGGAGAGGTGCAGTGATCTCAAAGTGATACAAAAGTATGAGCAAGAATAGTAATGCACATATATATGATTTGCACACATGCACACACACAGAGACATATATACACATACATATGTTTATTACATCTCTGTCACTGAATGGCATTACCATGGGGATAATGAGACCCACAAATAGCATAGTTAACAAATTTAGCTTGCTATTTTTGTGTCCTTCATTCCTGAACTGCCAAGGAGTAGATTGCTATATCCTCAAATTTATCTTTGAAAATCATCTCCAAATAACTTGTCTGTGAAACTCATTTGACAGAGTTACTTACATGACCACCTCTTTTATCAATCCACTGAGGATGAGAGTCAGTTCTAGACTTTAAACTAGCAAGGCTAGTTCTTTAGCTCAGCCTGTAGCAGTTTATGCTCTCAACTCTCGAAATTATTTAGCACTGAGGACACTGTGCAAAACTCTTAGAACCATAAGAATTTTTATTCTGCATCTGACTGAGACTGTGACATTAAATTTCATACAATATCGTACACTTCACACTGCTTAGCATACAGCAACACATATGGAGAAAGATTGGGAACTTGAGACTCCTTGCAGCTCAATGAGCACACCAACCATACTGTACTGCTCTTGCAGTCTTTGCTGTCAATGTGAATCCAGAATACCAGTGATAGACTTACACAACTACAACGTCTGAGCTGTATGAATTACATATAGGCATGTCTGTCTGCTGTGCATGTATCTATATTATATACATAGGTATGTATGCAGATTTACTCACGAAAATATTTTCATTTTACCAGTTTAACTGTCTTTTCCTTCAATGAATCTGGTGCATAAATACTAATGGTATGTTGCATGAATACTAACAGTATAAGGCATGGTATGTCTGTCTGTGTGTTCAAAATTGTTCAGTGAAAAAGGGAGTTTTGAAAGCAGAAATTGGCTTGAGAAATCCTGTTTTTTGCCGCTTAATCTGAAACTCTTAATTTTTGGTTGGAGTGAGCAGTGTTTCCTAGTGAAGAGGGATCAAATGGGTTTTTACCTCATTAATGCCTTAATACCAGCTGATGTAATATGTACTTTGCAGGCCATGTTTTCTGTTTTGCAGTTCTGTGATTTTACAGCTGGTACACTCCAGGCTGTCTGCCTTCCCATGCTGAGTCCAGTTGGTCCATCTTCCTACATGTCGGTATATGCACAACACAATACTTGTTGTCTGGGGAATGTAACAAAGTTGTTTCTAAGACAGTCCGTGCTCCTGGTGCTCAGGGGTAAGTAGTTTCAAATATGGCTGAGTTCATTGCCTAGAAAATAGGGTGGGAATTTCTGAGTAATTTTTTTTCCTCCAGGTGAACTCTTCAATGCTTTATCAAAACATCCAGATCCTTGTGTTTTAGAAATTCTTCAAAGACAGACAACCTTTTTTTCTACTGACTGATGTTCAGTATATGTAGCTGCTGGGTAGAAAAAGAATTGCCTCTGGCAAGTTACTGAGTGGGTCTTTGTGCTGGTCAGCAGTAGGCTGGTACCTCATGAGGAGTGGAAAACCTACCAGCTTACCAATGGCACCGTCAGCTCCAATAAACAGCTGCCATGGTTTTTCCCACTTTCTATCAGGTGGAGGATTAACAATGTTTCTTGAAGAAACCAAAGCTTTGGTAACACTAAAAGCAGTATTACATGTTGACTGTTTGAATTTAATTCCTGTCCACCAAACCACAGTGTGGATTGTGATGCTGAGGACAAACCTGGAATCATGTGCCCTCACCTAACTCACCTTTTCTGCACCACTGGTGTTTTAACAAAATTGGTTCTGCACCCCCTCTTCTATCAGAAACAATATTCCCTGAATTAAACCCGGGCTTGGGCCACCCTCTGTAGCAGAAGGGCTGTAAGGGGGAGTAGTGGAATTCCTACAAGCCTCTGCTCTGTCCTGACAGAGTTGTGTTCACTGGCAGGAACCCACGACTTCTGAACTCACAAACTACAAAGAAATCCCAGGTGACAGAATCAGTAAAGATTGCACCTTGAAGTCATACCATGTGGTGCTTCAAAACATGTTTCAAACCACAATCAAAGTGGCATTACAGAATTACACTTATCCCAAAGCAACTACCAATTCAAGTTGTGACTCCTCTTGTTCTTGCTGATCCACTTGCAAAGTCATAGCCACAAAGTGATTAATTATTGTTAATATTTAATTATAATCTTAGCTACTTATTTTTGTGCTTTAAAATAAAAGTTTTTTTCCTAAACAGGTGTTTTTATCAGTATTAAACAAAATTTAGTTTGAAAACTAAGACAGACATTGCATGATCAAAGTCGCAATCATATTTTTTAATTCAGAAATTCCTTTACTGTAGTATGCAGTATCCCCTTTTCTCTAATATAGAAAAATATACACACAAAGCTCTGCTCCTGAGGAAGAGCAGGCAATGTTGAATAGGAGCACCTTATCATCAGGGACAAAGGAAACTTTTTGACAACACAAACTGGTGTTTTTCAGTATGTCTGTGTTTTATAGCTGAGTACATGAAACCAAAAATCTTGCATTTCCTTAGAGTAGAAAAGCAAAATACATTCATAAAATTACAGCATAGGTAAAAATAAATAAAAAAACAGAAAAAAAAATAAATTTCACCATAAACAGAGGAACTTGGAGCTTTGTACGTATAGTCTTAGCATTTAAAGTTCCAAAAGAGGTTTCGCGGGGTTGAACGCGGGTTTTAGGAGAGGCCGCGCTCGAAGCTCAGGCTGCAATCTCAGCGGCGGCCACGAGATGGCGCTGCGGGCCCTCGCACGGCGCCTCGGCCGCGTCCGCCGCCGGCACGGCCCGGATCGGAATAACCGGGCACCGGCCCGGCCCGGCCCGGCACGGAATAACCGGGCACCGGCACGGCCCGGCACGGCTCGGAATAACCGGGCACCGGCACGGCCCGGCCCGGCACGGCTCGGAATAGCAGGGCACCGGCACGGCACGGCTCGGAATAACCGGGCACCGGCACGGCCCGGCCGACACGGCTCGGAATAACACGGCCCCGGCACGGCAGGGCTCGGAATAACCAGGCACCGGCACGGCCTGTGTGCATAGTTTCCCTTGGCGGGACGAGCATCATTTGACCCCTGCAGAGCTGAGGTGCGGAACGGGCCGTGCGGCGGAGGAGGAGACACAGCCCCGCCGGTTCGGCCCCGGGACGGCCCGGCAGCGACGCTCCCGCCCCGGAGCACCAGGACAGGGATAGCGCTCCTCCAGGGACACGGAGAGCGCTCCTCCAGGGGCAGGGATAGCGCTCCTCCAGGGGCAGGGATAGCGCTCCTCCAGGGGCAGGGAAAGCGCTCCTCCAGGGGCAGGGATAGCGCTCCTCCAGGGACAGGGAAAGCGCTCCTCCAGGGCAGGGAAAGCGCTCCTCCAGGGACAGGGAGAGCGCTCCTCCAGGACAGGGGTAGCGCTCCTCCAGGGACAGGGAAAGCGCCCCTCCAGGGCAGGGAAAGCGCTCCTCCCGGGACAGGGAAAGCGCTCCTCCAGGGACAGGGAAAGCGCTCCTCCAGGGCAGGGAAAGCGCTCCTCCAGGGGCAGGGAAAGCGCTCCTCCAGGGGCAGGGAAAGCGCTCCTCCAGGGCAGGGAAAGCGCTCCTCCAGGGGCAGGGAAAGCGCTCCTCCCGGGACAGGGAAAGCGCTCCTCCCGGGCAGGGAAAGCGCTCCTCCAAGGACAGGGATAGCGCTCCTCCAGGGGCAGGGAAAGCGCTCCTCCAGGGGCAGGGAAAGCGCTCCTCCAGGGGCAGGGAAAGCGCTCCTCCAGGGACAGGGAAAGCGCTCCTCCAGGGGCAGGGAGAGCGCTCCTCCAGGGACAGGGATAGCGCTCCTCCAGGGACAGGGATAGCGCTCCTCCAGGGGCAGGTAAAGCGCTCCTCCAGGGGCAGGGATAGCGCTCCTCCAGGGGCAGGGATAGCGCTCCTCCAGGGGCAGGGAAAGCGCTCCTCCAGGGACAGGGAAAGCGCTCCTTTAGGGGCAGGGAAAGCGCTCCTCCAGGGACAGGGAAAGCGCTCCTTTAGGGGCAGGGAGAGCGCTCCTCCAGGGACAGGGAAAGCGCTCCTCCAGGGGCAGGTAAAGCGCTCCTCTAGGGGCAGGGAAAGCGCTCCTCCAGGGCAGGGAAAGCCCTCCTCCAGGGCAGGTAAAGCGCTCCTCTAGGGGCAGGGAAAGCGCTCCTCCAGGGACAGGGAAAGCGCTCCTCCAGGGACAGGGATAGCGCTCCTCCAGGGACAGGGAGAGCGCTCCTCTAGGGGCAGGGATAGCGCTCCTCCAGGGGCAAGGGAGAGCGCTCCTCCAGGGGCAGGGAAAGCGCTCCTCTTAGGGCAAGGAGAGCGCTCCTCCAGGGCAGGGATAGCGCTCCTCCAGGGCAAGGAGAGCGCTCCTCCAGGGGCAGGGATAGCGCTCCTCTTAGGGCAAGGAGAGCGCTCCTCCAGGGGCAGGGAAAGCGCTCCTCCAGGGGCAGGGATAGCGCTCCTCCAGGGGCAGGGATAGCGCTCCTCCAGGGGCAGGGATAGCGCTCCTCCAGGGGCAGGGATAGCGCTCCTCCAGGGCAGGGATAGCGCTCCTCCAGGGGCAGGGAAAGCGCAGCCGGCCTCGCCTCCTTCGCCTTGCGGCAGCTGTCGGACAAACCGCGAATCCCGCTGTTTATTGTGTGCACAGTATTTGCACAACACCGGGCACACTTGCTGCTTCCACATTGTTAAAATGTTCAGTAATATAGATAAGAACAATGAACAAAATTAAATTGAAGTAAATCGGTTTATTCATTTGCCTTAATGGTGGCTGTTGACTAATTGCATTCCTCGAAAGTGAAACTCACGGAACACAAATTTAGTAATTTTATTTGGCAATTCGAGTTCTTTTAAAAAAGGACTGTGTGTACAGCCAAGTTGTTTTCCCGTCCTCTGGAAACGTGGTGAGTGCTTATGTAATGTTTCAGTACCTGAGTTCAGAGGGAGAAACGTCTCATTGAAGGTCATTGTACTGGAGTAAACGATAGTCATGTCAAGGATGAATGTGGAGAAATCAATTTTTTTATTAGGAAATCCCCTTCTCTTTCCTCATATGTCCAGATTCAGGATTTTTTTAGATGTGGCCTTCAAAAATTAAGAGATTAAGGTAGTAGTGTGGAGCTGATTAGAAAGTAGAACCATTGTTTTTTATCATATGAGTCTTTTCAGTAAAAACAATTAAGTGAATTCTGGATGAGACATTTTGTTCTTTTCTGGCTAAGCAGCCTGCATGAGTTTTGAGAAACAATGCTTGAAAAAGGGCATTGCACTCACACGAATTGCCTCTGATGTTGTTTTCCTCTGGGGTTCTAGAGGTATTTGAATTATGAATTATCCATCCTATTAATTTCCTTTAGAGCCAAATAATTTCTTCTGAATAAATGTTCTTGTCCTGAATGTATATGTATATGACTACTCCTACATATCTACATGTAGTTTTTACAATCTTCCTAGCAGAAGAGGCTAAAGAACTTAAGCAAACGTGTGAGAGTAGGAGGAATCAATTATTAAGTGAGGCAGTTGAGTTCAGAGTACAAGTAATTGTGTAGAAACATCCATTTTTATGAGGGTTTGATGACACACAGAGTCTGATTAGTGGAAAAACATTTTGAAAGTATTTTATTTTCTCTCTTTACATGATAAACATTTATTTCAAGGCTCTGCTTATAGTGGGAGGCCTGTACTACCCCGAGTCCACCACTGATGAGGAGGCTGACTGTTGTTGAGCTGGCAAGAGAGTACAGGAGGCTTGGTAGAGCTGAATTTATTTAACAGGTTTATAAAATTCTAATATTTGAATGTGCTTTTTTTTTCTTTTAAATGAGTACAAGTGCATTATAGAAAACTTATGGAAGTAGGGAAAGGTTTTGGAAGGAAATCAGAGCCATGCCACAGTAGGAAAAATATTTTACAGATATTATAATAATATGTAATCTGTAATTGTTGGAGCAAGAATTCCTGAATTCAGCAGTCACAAGTTTTAAAGACTTGAGCTGTGCCCTGGTTTGTGGGATGGAGAAAAAATGATTCCCCAAGGAGTACATTTGACAAGTTGTAATTGGCAGGGGTGTCAAGGAACCTGCTTTCTGATGCCCCAGAGATGGGGTTATCAACAACAATCAGATCCCCATCAGGTTTGTGAAGAAGTGGTACCTGTCTATTGAGTTTATGTTAGAATGTTTATATGAATTTTTTTGTTCAGATCCCATATATGTTCAATTTTGGGCATTGCTGTTCAGATTCTCATTCTTCATTCCCCTTTGGATTCTTTTGGGTGCTCTGGAGCAATGCAGGGAGCAGGGCTCCTAGTATAAGGTGAGTGTGTAAGAACAGTCACCTCTAGTGCCTCAGACCCTGCAGCAGGAGCAGGAGCTGCAGCAGGATGTCCTCTCCCTGCATCCCTTTGGATGTTGTGGTAGGCTTCCACGACAGAGCCAGCTCCTGCTGCTCTCACCACAAGCAGCCTTCAGCCTTGTTTGCACAGCAGGTCATGAGCTATCCTGCCCCCTGTCAAATCGTTCCCCTGAGTGCCACCTGGCTCATGCTTAACACCAGGCTGTGTCTGCAAGGGGAGAGAGTGGAGTGGGGTCAGGTCACCCCCCACTGGTGCCCCCAACTAAAATGTGTGCTGGGATGCTGCCCTGGAAGAAAATTGTGTAGGGCTGCACCTACTGCTGGGAAGGGTCTCCCCTCTCTGGGACAAAGGACTAAATGAACTGGAAGCATTTCATTCGTGCATCTGCACTGCTGTTGGAGCATGCTTGCTGCATGCCAGCAGTGGAAGTCTTAACCAAACCCAAAACAATTTAACCACCAGCCTAGTCACCTAGTGAGAAACTTGATCTGCTGTTAATATTATTTCAGGCTTCAATAGTAAAGATCAAACCTTTGTGTCACAAGTGAAATTTTATTTATTCAATTACTAGTTTTCTTAGAGTTAACGTAAAAATCACAGTTTCAGTAAAGAAGACTTTTCTGGGTTTCTACATAACTACTAATCTTAAGCAGCACTTCAGTATCTGACAGGGGGCGTGTTTGATGTTAATTATATTTTAATGTAAGCATAACCATGTAAAAATTTGCTTTTATGCACAGTCTCCTATGTGAGTTTATATTTTGAAATATGAGCCTAAGCAAGGAAAAAAACCAAAATCTTTACAGTCTTCAGATTTATAATCTGATTGTCATAGAAAAAGTACCTTGTCACTTCCCACTACATGGCTCTTCCATACAAGTCTACCTTTGCAGCATTTACTTTGTTATACTTGATTGAGTATATTACTACAGAGTATTATTTATCCAACCTTTGTTCTGAGAAGAAAAGGTAAATATTATGGGCTAAACTTAATTTTAGAATGTTATAAACCTAGCTCAGAAATGTAAGCCTGAAGTGATGTCAATTTGTGACACCAGTGGCCTCTGAAGCAAAAGAGAAATGGATTCTGGATCCAGCAAAAGGAGTAAACTTGGGCTTCTATCCTTAGAGTTTCTATCCTTACTAAGCTGCCACTCCAAACATCCATATCTGGAGGAAATGTAATGAACTGAATTTGCTCCCTCAGCTGGAAGAGTTTTGGCACATATGTCTGAAGACTTGCTCAGCTACAAGGGAGCTAGCCCATGGTTGAGATTATGCACATCTGCCAGTTAAATCAAAGATCCCAAGGCTGAATGCAGCATTCAGAGGCATCATGTAGGCCATTGAATTTTATGGAAGACAGTGTCTAGACACTGATAAACATTCTCTTGCATCCACATGCTATAAAACTCTATATAATTGTTCTCATTTTAGTAACAGCTTTCAGAAAATTACTGCTAGGAATATGGAAGAAACATTTTACGCCAGTGACCTTAAAATTGTAGTACAGGGATCTAATTGTGTTTTCCAGTCATTTATGCAATGGAACTAAAGAGTATCTTTTTTATGATTAAAGAATATACAGGAAAAATACTCTTTTCCCCATAAGAAAAATATTTGATTTGCAAAAACTGTGGACATGCTATACTTTTGTAAATACAATGCAGGTCTTAATGCTTATGTTTATAATGTTGCTACTGCCTGTATATTTTCTGACTTCAAATGTATGAACAGGATAGTGAGAGAAACATAAACTATCTACATGAGTCTGGGTATGTGCCGTTCAGCCAGTATGCGCATAATTTTTTTCTAACATGATTTTATTTTCAAAATTGTAAAACATGACAGAAATTATAAGCCTGCAAGCAATTTACAACCGTCTCATTTCTGGCTTATACATTCCTAAACAATTTTTTTTCTGGCACAGATGGTAACATCATAACTTCAGATCTCATTGCCATCCATTGCTGTGGCTGTTCCTGGGTGTGGGAAGAGGTGATGATTAGCTAAGACAAAACTTGCTGTTCACAACATCTTGAAATTTTGTTTTTATTGATGATAAAAATGGTTTTCAAATAAACTGAAGATTTTAATGGGAAATGGTTTGTCTCTGTCAGAAGATTTATTTTTTTTTCTTTTAAGTCAACTGTACATGCAATCATATAACTGATGTTTCCTGTGCTATATATTTCTTTTGTTTTCATGCTTATACACATTAAGGATATGAGAAAGTCACAAATGCAAGACAACAGACATAACTTGGAGGAATCTGTAAACAGCAACATTTTTGAAACCACAGACCATCTATATTCTTAGACACCATTGTTGCACTTCAGCCTTTCCATGCAATTATTTATTTTTCTGTGACATTCTCAATGGATTTTGAGTCCACAGGAAGCACATTGGTATCATTCTCCATTCTGCTACTAAAAGGATTGTTGCATTTTGGCCCATTTACAATGTATTCCTTGCCTTAGTCACTGAACATATTTTAGGAAAGAACACATGAAAATTGGGCATTTCTCATGCTCCCAAAATTAAATGGAGTTAAGCAGAGTTTTGCTACTTCTGCTTTTTAGTTTTACTTTGAATTGGATATGGATCATTTATGCTGTAGAAGCTGAAAATACATAGGAAGACTAAAAGGGCTTACAGGAGGAATAAATCAGAAATCTAAACATTGGAACTCGTGTCAAACCTCACATGTTGTGATTATTTTTATTTCAACTGTTCTCTCTCACTTGAGGTATTTGCTTTTCATTTCTCAAATTGTATTGGTCTTTCAGTGACTTTGCAGCATCCTTCCCTGTCACCTTGACTAAGAAATTAATTTGGTGGCTGTTCACATTAATGTATGTGGTAAGGTAAATCTATCCTCTATGTTCCCATTTATCTCATGTTGAAAGGAGAAGAATTCTGAAAAATCTATCTTGGAACATCAGGAATATCAGCTAATACCTTTCCAAGTGCTTTTGTAGTAGTGCAGAAATGTCCAGGTTGGAGCATTTGAAAGTCAGAAGCAACTTTGGTATGTTCACTTTCAATTTTTGTGTGAATTCAATAGCTTAAAACCTCTGGCCATTCAACGGAGCATTTGGCTCTGTCCTTAAGTATCTGATAGAGTTAAAGGAATTTGCATTCAGGAATTTGCATAATTCATGGTCCTTAAGCTGCTATTTTCCAAAGCTTTTGTCAACTCTTTCTGTCTAAAAATATCAAACTCTAAAAGTCTTGCTGTGATTGATATTTCCATAAAGTCTAATGAATGTTATGAGCATACCAGTGATTTTCCTCATTGGTTAAGCATTTAAATGTTTGATGGTGTTTTCCACAGATAGTCTTCCATTTTCTTCTTTACATGTATTCTTGTTTGTTTGTCTTAATGACTTAAGTTTACTCTCTTTGGCAGCCTTCTCATCTGAGATGTCCTTGAATTCTTCATAGAATCATAGAATGGTTTGTATTGGAAGGGACATTAAAGATCATCTAGTTCACACCCCCCTGCCATTTGCAATTGGTTTCCCAGTCTGTTCTGCTAGTAGGAACATGTCCAGCTGCCAATTACTCTTACATGGTAGTTGCTTCTTTAATTGCCAGATATTCTGTACTCAGGTGAGAGCCACGCTAGGTGGGATTTGGTGAGTGGTGTGGAATCCTTAACTTTTTGGAGGTGAAGTCCATGCTACCTGGAGTAACAACTTCTTTCAAATCCACTGGCTATGCATCAATATAACTTCTCTGATCTTTGCAGTGGGAATTCTGATAACTCTTTTTAGGCTTTAGAATTACATTACATCTAGACACAAGACATATCAGTCTCTCAAAGTTCCACTAATATGCAATGTACTTCTGTTGGTTCTGTGCCAGATTTGTCAGCAATCTGGCTTTGATTTAGGCAAGTCAAGTTTCAGGGTATTGCCATGCATGTGTCTTGAAGTGCAGCAGTGCTCTTTTACAGGCGAGACTCGAGGTCTGTCTATCAAAGTGGCTCTTGGGCTTTTTTTTGGAACACAGCTATGAGATCTGTGAGATACCTCTCACTGCAGATAGGAAACAAATGTGGCTTTCCCTGCAGCATACTGAGAGTGGAGGATTGCTGTGCATGTTAAGACCCTGAAATTCTGCAAGACAGAATGCTACTGACAAACTTTGTGGTTATATTCTGAAAAAGATTGTAATACCAGTGTAATGGAGTCATTAATCTTTAGAATGCCATTTCCAGAAAACTAAGTTTAGGGCTCCAGTAGTATGTGGGACTCCTAAATCTGCAGTATTTTTGACTGGGAAAAAACCTCTGAACCTTCTTCATTCAGTTATTTTTAAAATATAGTACTTTGCAATAGTTTGGAAACTTCAACCATAATTTGGAAGAGCAAGAAAATTTGCTTATGTGGCTAATACCTAAATTGAGCTGGTAGTATTCTGACAAATGGCTGACTTTTTTCCCCTTGAATTACTATTTATTGAAACCAGACTTTAATGACCAGATTCAGTGTTGATAAACTTCCCAATATAAGGAGTTGTTAGAAAACAAAATTTTTAATAGTCAAAATACCTGCAATTTTATAATTAAGGAAATTTGAGGGGGTTTAATTAAAAATTATTTTTAAATGTAGACTAAACAGAAGTTTAAAAGAGTAAAATATATCTAACTAAAGTGAAATGATTTTGCCTAGACAATTCTTTTTGTGTGTATAGATAATTGCTCATGAGGACTTCAAGATTTTTATTGCCATTGTATTTGAGAGAGTGATATTTTTTGAATACCCCAAATGTTCACAGAGCTTCTATCTCTGCTACTTATCTCTACAAACACTGTAATGTACAGGCAGGTATGTCATCCCTCCTCACAGCAAAGGATCACTGACAGACATGTTTGAAATGGGGGTCCTCTGCTACAGTACAGTGGAAGTGTGAAGGGTTTGCTGAAAAATATTTCATATATACATGATATGGGAGTAAGTTATTAAATAACCTGCAGCTTCAGCCCTTGGTCACTTCAGTGAAACTGCTTGTGGAGGGCTGCTTAATGAAGTTTTCTCTGGCAACTTGTGAGAAATGCTTCTATACTGATGGACAAACCAGACTGGGCAAATCTGGAACACCTTGGATCTGGTAGAAGTATCTCTACTCAGCAGCATCCAACATCAACAAATTTCAAACTGATTCTCTTGAATGAAAAAAGTTCTGAGCTCCTTACTAAACTCATGGGCCATTTTTCTTGCTTTCTGAAGATTTCAGACTGAAGTACAGCTTGGCTTAAGAGCACTGACCTTTCAATAACTTTGATTTATCTTCTATCTTTTAAAATATAACCAAAGTGACAGCCTTGAGCATCTTGCAGGACTCTTGGGCTTGCTCACAAACTTAAGTCTCAATGGTACTGGCTGATCTTATCTAGTACGAATTTTCTGTTAGTCCTTTGGAAAGTTTCTGATATACTGATTAAAAAATTTACCCCTTTCTGCTTGCTTGAGACTGTCTTATGTACAAATGCTTTCCCTCTTCATTTCATTTTCCCTAAACAGATTTTATTTTGATAAAATAAAATTCTCTCATTTTTCCTTATGAAGAACTTTTGAGCAAAACTCTGTTTTTAGTTTACATGATTAAAGTTCTCAGGTAGTTTTACACTCAGATGTTATTTCTGCAACAAGTATTAATAAGCAGATAAGAGATGTCTTCTAGCATCTGAGAATGTCATGTAGGAAAAATAGAAATGAACCTGTGATCAGCATCCGGCTCAAGCTCCCAGTGCTCAGTGTGGGAGCTGTTGCTCTTACACATATTGTGCTGCTGCAGAAGTGGGAGGAGATGAAACTTCTGCCATTTCTATGGCATCACTCAGTAAGGTGTAAATGAAATATGAAAGAAAAACTCTCAGCCCACTCAATGCACAGACAGAAAAAAAGATGGTGCCTTCTATTTGCTGCTGTGATATGCTATTTGCTGTAGTATTAACCTTACACAGTGCCAGAATGCTTCCTAAGATTTACAGTCTCAGGTCAAAAGGGAAATGATTTCTTGTTAGGTCTCCTTTTTCTCTCTTTCCACCAACATGCTGCTGCATGTCAAAGCTGGTTTTGCAGAGCAGAGCAGGGGTGAGGTGAAAAGACTGACAGGAGGATCCTGTTCTGAGAGAAAGAAATTGTGTGTCAGTAGGCACAGTTTGCAATGAACTTCAGGGTAAAAATGATAAAAATATGAACAGTGAATGCAGCTTCAGATTCAGAAATGTTTGCTGATTTCATTTTATTAAGTTGCAGCTCATCTGGGTGATTTGGAGGGAAGGAGCTATAGGTGGTAATGCACCCATGCTGTGTTTAAATTCATTAGCACTGGGGAGTCTGTTTGTGTTGCTAGGTAGCTCATTTAGTGTGACAGCAGTCTTTGATGCAAATGGTTTTCAGCCCAGTTTTACCTCTAAGTCTTGCCTTCATAGCTTAACAAATCACTATCTAGATCCTTGTGGTATCCTGCTCACTATTTTTAAGCCATAGACCAGTCTTCTGCCAGCCCCCCTTTTTTTATCTGGCTGGAAATGTTCAGTGGTTGGATCTTCTGAACTAGCTCCTAAGCTGGTGTAAATAAAGCAGCTTCACTGATGTCAATAATAATATCAGGCCTGTTTACAGTAGCTGAAATTCTGTCCTTCAGATGCAAGTCAGCACCTAATCTCCATGACATTCACACAGAGGCATGTATTTTCCTCTGTTTTTCTAATCCTTGTGTGTCCTTTGTAGAACTCTGTGATTTGTGCTGAAAACCATGCTGAGAAATAGGATGAAGTGACATGAATACTGGTTTAAAATGCTGGACATCCGAAATCCTGCCTTGTTCTGACTGAGACCTCTGTATGACAGCACAATTATTTTACTCTCTGCACCTAACCCTTCCCATCACTCTTCCAGTCTTAGAGAAGTGTGGGGATAAAGTCAACAAAGGTCAAGATGCTGCAGTAACAGAGGCTGCAGTGTAGATCAGTGGATAACATCTCAAACAAGCCCCACTATGGACAGAGACATGTCCAGTAACACCTCTGTGAACCAGCACAAACTGAAAAAAGCAGCAGCCTGCAAGCTGCTCGGGTTCTGCACTGCTGTGTGAAGGAGGGGCTGAGTGTGGTGGGACTTGTGAGCACAGTGGGGTCTCTGGTTACAGTAAGCACAGAGACAGCAGGGATCTGTGCCATGATCTTTGTACCAGGCTGCACGAGAGGAAAGGGAATGTGCAGGACATATATTCAGGTTGATTCAGCCTATAGATCTGAGAACTCTGGAAAGACATGATAAAGTCTAGCAGGAGGGGTTTATATAAATGCCATTCTGGTGAAGCAGGGAGCATAATTATATGAAATTTGCTCCATCCTGCAGCACTTGCCAGTGATGACAGGTTCGTAGGGAAGGCTTAGTGATAAGAAATCAAACCAGCAACATTCAAAGAGAGCCAGATGCCTTTGTAAAGGCATGAAGGCAGCTGGGTCATTAAAACATGCTACAGGCTGTTGTGGCATCTGGAGAAGGCCATGATAGTGCTCATGTAATACTTGTATTAAATCTTAAGAAGGCCAAAAAGCCCTTTGGTGCAAGAAGTGAACATCACCTACATTGAAAAATGCTGCAACACAACTGGATGAGTGAAAATTTGAAAGGCCATTTGAAAATATGGCTGCAGAGGTCTTGGTCTGGTTGGTGGATCTATTCACCTTCCATAAAGCAATTTAATACTTAATTTGTGGTGTGACTGTTGTAGACAGAATTTTTTGTTTCTGCCCTTTAATGAATTCTAAGTAAAAGAAAGCTTCCTTATTACTACAAATTGAGAGGGTAGTAAAGACAGGACTAGAACTGTTGCAACTGAAAGTCACATAGAGGAACAGTGCATTAGATGGGTTAATAAAATCTCAGGCTAATCAGATAAAAGACACCACAATATAAATTGCTTTTCTCTAAAATAAACAGTGAAAGTATGTTTCAAATATACTACATACAGGATCAGGCAAAGGTAGGACTTACTATTCTGTATGCTATTCAGATTGATCATAGGGGTATTGTTATATTATAATGGTACTATAATATACAAATACTGGTCAGATGTACATTTAAAAATAATGCCAAGTTGTTCTTCTAAACAAATTCCAAAATTATAAATTATTTTTGTAAAGATAGGTCCTTTTTAATTTTAGATTGTAAATGCATGTTTTCAAACCCAAGAGATATACATTCATTCACTTAATTTATGTCTGACTACATTATTTTAGAATTGTCGGTGATCTTATTACAGACAATTTAATTCAAAGTATTCATTTCAGTTTCTAATGAGAACCAGCCTTCTGACCTTATTCTAAGGAAAAGGATGGATAAGAAACAGAAGCTGTTGGAAACAGTTGAATTTTAAAATTTATATTGTTGCTGTTATTAGATTTATTTATATTTTTTCTATAATTTTTTTCTCTACTTTTTGCCTATTTTTTCTTTATTTTCTGAAAAAAAATAGAACAGGTGGTAAGAAAACAAACCAAAACACAGAAGATTTTGGATCATTTAAGTGAACTATCAGGTAGAAAATGCAATTTAATGTAGAAAAATGTTAAACAATTCATCTGGGAAGAAGGAATCAGTGTAAGGGATCTGTACTAAATATGCAGTCATCCAGCATACTGATTAGGAAAAAAGATGGAATAGTTATAGAGAAATGACTGCAATTCCTGTGCATTGTAGCATTAAGAATTTTGAACACTATATTAAGGAAGAGAAGGCAACATAGAAGCTGGATTGGAATTTCATTCAAAACAGGATTTCAGTTTCTTGCATTTTTTTCTCAGTGGCTGAAAAACAAGGAAAATAATTGCTCAAAGCAATTTTTCATATCAGCGAAATATTTCCTTTAACATTTGCATGGAAATGTCTGTTTTTTCAGTCTAGTCTCAAAAGGTACTTCTCTAGATAGAAAAAAAAAGCCAAACCAGAAATTCCAGCTATACAGATGCACACATCCTTTACAGATGGAGGAGTATTGATGCTGCCTTAGGCTTATGCTCCTATTACACTGAAATGTAATGCAGGGAGTACTGCATTTAGTGATTAACTGCCTTGCATCTGAACTACTGGAAGTGGTCAAGAAATCATTTCTGGTTTTCAGTTCTCTCAGCCGGTTTTTTCTGCTCAGCAGTTTGTTTCCTGAGATCACAGGTAACCAGGAAAGCATGCTGGATTGCAGGGGGTGCTGAGTTAAGCTTCTGGGCACGTTGGAGTGATGTGTTAGTCCTGTTTGCTGTTTCCAGATTCATGCTTTTATTGGTAGTGCTGCAGAATATGGTCAAGTGCTGTGTCCAGGTATTCTTTTTGTTTGTTTCCTTAAATTCTCATAATGCAAAATATTTTTTTTCATGTTTCTGCATCATCTATCCCTATAATTCTCCAGTATTCCAGTTGAAAAGCCTTTTGTGCTGTCTCAAGGTTTTTCTCTGTCGGACTAGGAAGTGAAGTGTGCTGCATTAGCACGGGGCAGCGTGAGTGTGTGTGCCTCTGTTTGTGCAGCCCTGTCGGGAGCAAGGCAGGACCACAGCACTGCTGGGCACTTCTCTCCCAGCACAATGGCCCATTGTCATGCCAGTGTAAGAGCTGCTGTACCGTCTGCCTAGCTCATGGGAGGCCAGTGGCTGGTGGGATGGAGTGTGTCTGTGTCAGCTACTCCTGTTTGCAGTGCGGTATTTTGGCATTTTCCTAATTTACATGGCAATTTAACTAGACAGGGGCTGGGCATCCACGCCTTCCTGACAGCACTGCAAAAAAGACATGATGCCCGAAAGAGAGGTGAGCTTAAGCAGGAATATGTTATGCAGAAGCATGATGTCATGGGTGTTTTAATGCATCATGCATGAACACAGGAGTTTACCTGGCAGCTGTGCTGGCAGGGCTGAATATATTCTGCCAAAACGACTGACACAACAGCCCTCTTCTGCCATTCAGAAGAAACACATTTTGGCAGAGTTGTATGATGTGCTCCATACATGTATCAGAATCTCTATACCTATAATCTCTGTATTATTACACCATTTAGTCTTTGAAATGGCAGAAATTTACATCAAATGGATGCTACCTGCCATCTATCACATCAGCATCCTGCACAGCTAGATTTGAGCAGGTGACCTCATAGCCTGGCTGTATTTTCAAAAACATGCTTATTTATGCAAATACATGCTTATGAAGAACAAGGAGAAGAAATATATTATCTGATTAAAAAAAAGGCATAGCAGAGACCCTCACTCAATACCCTTTGCCTGACTTCGTCTGGAGGCCAGAAACCAGCAGATGGCAATCTCCTCCTGTCTCAGGAAGAGAAGTGTTTTACTGCAGGGCCCCTGTATGCATCTTCCCATTGCTTATTGCAGTTTACTTGAAGGGCAAAAAGACCTGGAAAACGTAGGCAGCCCTTTGTTAGGCACAGAATATCATAATATGGCAAAGCAAAAGTGAATTTCTGCTTTATGCAAATCCGAGCTGCTGGTATCTGAGAAAGAAAAAGCAAGCTAACCTAATAGAATGAATTTGTATTAATCTTTTTCGTTTTGAAATACAGGACACGGGGCTGTTTTACAGCATCATGGTATTCCTCCTGAGTGCTGCTAATCTTTTAATGCACCCTTAAAAAAAAAAGAAAATTGTTGATTTCCCTGTACCCTATGTTTCCCTTTTCCTCCAGTGTTTAAAATGGGAAGAAACAACGTGATCTTCAGCTGACTTAAAAAGGAGTCAAGGAACAAAAGAAAAGTGTTTTTCTTCCTATAGTGACAAATTTGCCATGCTAGAGTAGTGTGTCCAGGCAGCAGTGTGAGAGTCTTGTTTAGCATTTGAATTGGAAAATGGATGGTATTACAGGTATTGCTGTGTAATTTTTATACACAATTTTTTATTGCAGAAGAGAAGATTAATGCTGCTAATTTCAGTCATGTGAAACTCTGAGCTGATAAGGGAATGGGATTTTTTCAAAAGCAAATAGTAGCAGAAAAAGGAATATTCCTTTTTTATATCTTGTGCTGGAAATAACTTTGTCAGCAATCTCCCCATATTGCTTTAAATGATCCTGCATTATTTCATGGAGTATTGTACTGCAAATTTTTGATCATCCATAACATAATGATGGAAAAGAATACTAAATTAATATTCTGGATATTCTGACACTGGTAATCACATGAGAAAGTATCTTTGGGAATGTAGGATTTTCTGTACTATCCTTAAATGTGATTCTTGATGTGCTGTCCGTCTGGTACCCTCTATAGTAGATTGCAGTCCTGATGTACCATATTTGTTACATATTGCTACCTAGCTGAGTGTCATGGGCATCTCTTTATGAATAGTGTTCGAAGGAGAGCAAAATTAGTTGTTGCCTGTATCAGTGTAGCACAAGATGGAGGGGGAAGTACTATGCTAACTGTGCAAAAACTGGAAGGGAAGCAATGCTCTCATTGCAGAGCAGGAGACCTGAAAATATTGTGATCATGCACGTCAAGATAGCTGAGGTAAGGGGAGCTGGCTTAAAGTGAGTGTTACTACCAAGGCTGATTTTTGCACTTTGTTTTACTTTATTGAAAGGATTTTCATCTGATTTTGTAGATATTGTGTGATCTGTAAAAGGTGATGAGAAACGTTGACTACTACCAGACACTCCACCATGTATCACTTACTCCAGCTTACAGGTCCTCCTGCCTTTTATAGGCAGTCAACTTTTCTTTATATATGAAAAACAAATGGGGAAGAATCCAAGATGCTCATAGAAACATTGTGTTTTGAGCAAAAGGTAGACTGATGGATGTGCCATAACAGAATAAAAAAACTGGCCTGTATTAAGATGGGTGAAAACAAAAGAAATAGGCTGGTTCATTGGATAGAAGGAATTGATTTATGAGGAAAAAATCACAAAACCTTAAATTTTCTAAATGATAAGTGATACAAGTGATTGTGTACATGAAAATATAGTTCTGAAAATATAAGCTCATTAGCACAACAAATATTGCTGGAATTATTTTTCCTGATAAAAAGGAACATCTCTTGCGATTATATTAAAAAGGAAAACAGAAATTAAAATCGCCTTTTATGCAAAAACCTTTATGTTGTGAGCCATCTTCCAAAGGAAGTAATAAACCTCCACTGCTTGAAACAGCTAAATGTTCATTGTATAATATAGGATGGGAATATATAAGCATTTTCCATCTCCATCTTGTGTGCTTAAAGGACAAAAAAAGTGCTGCTTACAGTTTCTTCTCATCCAGAGTGAATTGAATGTTTGTTTACACTATGGTGGCAGAATGAGAGAATTATTTTCAGTCAAAATTTGTCATGATACCTACATTTGGCACCTCAGTAACATGTCCTCTGTGGAGGACAGGGATATGTATTTTTAAAGGTGATTAAATGTGTACAAATAAAGCAGCAGTTTGGCTTAATTTAAATGTTCTCAATCACTCTTTAGAAGGACTAGATTTTTTTTTATTTCCCTACTGTTTATATGGGAAACCTGCACTTCTTTGAAGCCTACCCTAGAGTCTTAAAATTATAGATAGCACCTCACTATGCATCTGAATATATGTGTGTGTTTTTGAAGCATTTTACTGCTCTTCCAGAGACAGTCATGAACTTTTGTTTTATTCAAAATCAGTAAACAAGGCTACAATTCAAAATTCTCTTTTTCCTCAGCATTTGGGGTGATTTTACACCGTGCTATGTTCATGTAAACGATTACAGAAGATGCACAGACTAAAAAGAAAAAAAAGTTGGCTTATTTTTCTTGACAACTGAGTTATTTTAAAGTAATTTGCATTTTTTTTTTTATCCTAAGCAAGGACTGAGAAATCTGAGGCTACTGTGCTGGTTTTAGGGCTGACACTGGACTTAACTGGTACATGGGTTTTCATCAGCCTTATTCAAATATATCTGGAATGCTGCTTAAAATGAAGCTTCTTTTTTCTGATGAAGAACTAGGGATGGCACTGCATGTCTTTCTGGTACCCTAATCCCTTTTGGATTGCAGCTCACAGCTATCAAAGTTTGCCCAGCAGGATTAAACCAGTTTAAGAATAGTTTCATTCCATCAGTGCTGCCACACATATTGTGACATAAATGTTACCAGAGGACTTTTGGGGGAGATTCCCTTTCTATAACATTAGGCCCAGAATAAAGTGCTTCCAACTGCATTGTCATTGACATTGCCAGAAGAATTCTCAGAACCTCAGTCCCTCTTGGTTTTGTATCAAATGCACAATTTTATGGGACTGACATTCAGGTCAGGGTATTCTGGTTCAGCAAAATAAACTAACTTTTTAGGTGGCATTGTTTTACTGAAGGATTTTTAAAACTTAAATATACACTGAAAAGAGAATGGAAGGATTTATATAAAGTGGAGGAAATAATATATTTACTGTGCAAATTCAACAGTATTGGACTGTTGTGCCTGAATTTTAATACTGATTTGCACTTTTTGTTTTTGCAGTAGGAAATAATTTTGGTTTTTTTGTTTTCTTGGTTTTACTTGAACTTCTTTCTAGTGTAAACTAAACTAGTGTAACCGATGGCAGTGCTCCCAGTGAGAATTAAACTCTCAGAAAACATGATGTTATGCTCAAAATCTCTTTTCATGGGCAAAGAGAAAATGCACCTGAGGTAGGGCATATGCATAGATATATAAAAATCCAGAAAGACTTTAGATAGTGAAATTTAAGAATTCAATAATAGCTAGTCCAGATGTAGCTACTACAATAAAAGCAGGGATAATAAAATAGTTAAAATTGTCATATATTCTCTTAATTTCTATCCCATTCCTGACCTCATACTCAGCTTTCTGCTGCTCCTCTGGTCCTAAAGTCAGAGTTTTCATTCTGTTGAAGAGGTTAACAATGAATTGTCAGCACTTGGAGTCCATCACTGAGGGGTGTGATGTTCATGATGATGGTTTCTTCTTCACTCAAGGATTCACTTTTTGCTATTTTAGCTAACATATTTGTACATCTTGGCTCTTTGTTGGTCTGCAGATCCATGCTAATTACAATTTACCATACTTAGTGCTTTTTAATGTATTTTAGATAGTATTTATTTTTATTCTTAGCTACCACTAAGCTTAGTTTTGGCCATCTCTAGGTCTGCATTTCTTTAATGGACTACTGTGGAATTGTTTACAGCTGTGCAGCCTCCAGAGCCAGTCTATGCCCCTTCTTTTTTCTTCCCACCACATTCTTTTCTTTGCCTCTCAAGACCTCTGCTTGGCAGGCTTGTATTTCCTATGTTACCTTATCATGCTAGGTTTGTAAAAGCTAGAGTGATATCATGCAAAAATCAACAAAAATGAAACAAATTAGCTATAGAGGCTAGACAATTAAAAATACTGCTCTTACAGCTAAAGCAAGTGTCTTGGTGTAACCCTAGATGGCAACTAAATACCTGGCAGCCATTTGCTCACTATTCCTTCTCCCCCACCTGACATAAAACACATGGGTTGAGATAAGAGTTTAATAGTTATAGTTTATTAATTGAAATAAATTTTAATTAATATCTGAAATAAAGTAAAATATGATAATAATAATGATAATGAAAAGAAGAGG
Source organism: Luscinia megarhynchos (assembly GCA_034336665.1). NCBI lineage: Eukaryota > Metazoa > Chordata > Aves > Passeriformes > Muscicapidae > Luscinia > Luscinia megarhynchos. Next base: position 33,872,048 of record CM067568.1, on the reverse strand, counting down.
GAGAGAGAGGAGTAAAATTCAAGAACAAGTGATGCACAGTGCAATTGCTCACCATCCACTGACCAGTGCTGGCCCTGTCCCAAAGCAGTGATCAGCATTTCCTGGCCAAGTCTCCCCAGTTTATATGGTGGGCATAATCTGTGGTATGGAATATCTCTTTAGCCAGTTTGGGTCAGCTGTCTTGGCCATGCTCTCTCCGAGCTTCTTGTGCACCTCCTCAGCTGACAGAGCATGGGAAACTGAAAAATCCTTGACTTTGGGAGAGCATTATTTAACAGCTAAAATGTCAGTGTGTTATCAACATTATCCTCATACTGAATCCAAATCACAGCGTTGATGCTAAGAAGAAAATTAGCTCTACCTCCAGTAAAACCAGGACACCAAGTAAAACAAAACCTGCAGGCAGGTCAGAAAAGCCTGGACAGAGTAAACTTGGCAAACTTCTGTCCTGAGGGAGTGCAAGTTCAGTACACAGCTTATGGCTTGCTACTAGCAATGACAATGGTGTATTACAGAGCTACATGGCTGTAGGAGAACAGGTGGCACTGAGCAGATTTCCTGCACTGATATTCCCTAACGTTGAGGCTGTAATCTTTTGTATTTGATTAGTTTAAGCCAGCTTTCTGACAAATGGCTGCACAGCTGATGACCTGATACAGTCAGAACTTAAATAATACAGGAAAAATGTTGTGGCAGGAAGACAATGATAAAGAATGTCTCCACAGAGAGTGCTCTCACTTGGTGTGAAAACCAGGTGGTGTTTTCCTCTTCAGTCATGGGGAAGAGTCCTCCACAGCAGGTGTAGAAGTCATTTATGTTCACTCAACCACAAGGGAAAATTTTAATGTGAAAGATGAAATCTTCCACTTAGGGGAAATAGAGTTCAGGTGCAGTGCCCAGTAATTCTCTTCAATTTAAGTTACACTGGATATTTGCAGGTATGGGGACAAAGGAAACACTTACTTTGATTTATGATCATTTTGATTTTTAATATGTATGTCAAAGTCTGATCCTCATGATCAGTTTACTTGCTTTCAGCTCAAGACCTGTGGAGAAGGATAACAAAGTAATATGTTATCTTTTCACTTTGGTAAAAAAATCTGAAGTGGAAAATAAAGAAGGGACAGCCAGGGCTCTGTAAGCTAAGATCTTTTTCATGCTGGAGTAGAGATGCCTTTATTCTGATACTTGCTCCTAGCATATATGTTTTGTTACATAAGAAATGTGCCATCACCATGATGCAAGAAATCTTCATGTATTTTTTGGCACAGTCTCAGTCAGGAGGGGCAAGGGGGTAGTCAGTCTTCTTTGCAAAAGTGAACTCTATAACCTAGGGACAGCCTTCCCTTGGAAATGAGAAATGTGGCTGTAAGGTATTTTCCCCAGGGCTCGAGGAAGCAGTGGAGTCATTTCCCCCCTTTCTAAATAAGTTCCCTACAATATAATTATTCTGTAAATGTTGACATAATTTCCAGATATGTTTTAAATAAAATCCCAAATAAACTTATGATTTGTGCCTGGAGTTAATATTTTTTAAGAAAGCTCTTGGAACACATACAAGATGAGACCTTTCAGAGAGTTTAGCGACTTACTGACCAGTAATGGGACTTACATCTTTTGGTCAAATTATAGCAAATTTTTTCCCAACTAAAAATCCAAAATAACATATTTTGCAAAAATTGAACAGTTTTTAATAGACTGAAGTCTTAAAGTAGACAGAATTTACATAGCAAAGTATTATATCCCTGTATGCAAAGCACTTACTAATCTTAAAGAATATTATTAACATGCAGTTCAAAATCAGGCAGACATTACAAGCAGCCAGACAAAAGCAAAATATCAGACTAGATGCTTCCTAACCACTCTTATTCCCTGGTATGGATAGAGTTACATGAAGAAAGGGAAAGAATTACAGTAAGAAAAGTCTGTTCTAGCAGAAAAAGGCTGCAGTGAGTCCCACTGCATTGCAGGGTACCCAAAGGGAAGAAGATGCAACTTTCTCAGGCAAAAAATCATCTACTAACCTCTTTTGTTGAGAGGAAGGGGTAGTAGCTGTTGGTGCAAGCAACGTGGGAAAGGGCAAACGCAGACTGAACATCAAGCTGAGAAGAAACTGAATTGTAGAGAATGTTTTTCAGGAACCCTGAAAACTAGCCTTTAAAAAGCACTTTAGAAACATGAGATTATCCTGCTGAAAATGAGAGAACGTGGAGATGTCTCTATTTTCTTTGCTTTGCATATGAAATGCTCAACCAATAAATAATAAGACTTCTTTTCTTACTTCAGGAAATGTATGTATCTTCCTCTGATTTAAACATAAAATAGATAAATAATAAGGTAGTATAGAAGCTAATTTTTTGTATTATTTTTTTGGCAATTAAAAGTAAGAAGATGATTGCCCTGTATTTCAGATGAGGCTGTAAGATTGAGACAATAACATGACAAAGGTGTGCAACAATTGAAGCCTGGGCAGTTGCATTTTACACTACACTGGTACTTCTCATCATGAAGGAAGCATAATTGTGTGTTACAGTGCAACAACTACATTGAGTGTTGGAGTTCTTTTCCACAACTCTTAAATTCACTCCTCTCTTTCAGCAAACTGCTAAGTGTTAAGATCAGTAAGTCTGTGTTTCTGTGGCTGCTTTGAAGGTGATATGTACCTAAGTGAAACATTTTATTTCCTTGCTTGTCACTATTACATGAATTGAGAATAATATTTCAAGCACAGCTATTATTGATATAATCCCACTATATTGCTGTTTTCACAAATCAAAAGTGTTGCATGCACATGCATCCATTTGAATTTCACTTTATTTTACCTGAAAGCCATCCAGAGAGGCTTATCTCTTTATAGAGGAAAACCCCAAATTCTGAGTAGTGGATGAACAGGAGTATTTATAGATGTTAAGATGCAGATTTTTGATAGTATCCAGTTGCCTATTTCTATTAATTTCAACAAGAACATATTTGCATTTTTCTAATTCTGTTCCCTGATTTAGAACTTAAATATGCATTGTCACTTTCCACATGTACAATATTTCTGAATTTTCTTCTTCCTGTAGTTGGGATTGTCACATCACTGCCTTCTCTTTGGGTATGGAAGCAAAGAATGAAGAATTGTTGAAGTGTCTTTGGAAGAATGCCAGGTTGGTGAATCACAGATATTAAAAGCAGAGAAAAAAGTCCATTGGGTCACCTAGCCTGACCTTTGCATTCTGCACTGTTACTCATGCAACATACTCACTAACCTCTAAATCTAACCTTGTTTTGATGGTTTGTAATTCTAAATTGCTAAAGGTGGGACATGCAATTACTTTCAACTTGAATATTAGTAAGGAGGAAGGATAGGCATTGTAAAAAACATGGATATCCAGACTCTTACTATTAAGAAGTCTTTCCTTTTAAATCTCAATTAAACTGTTTTCTCCTTAAGTATAATAGTCCCTTTGAATTTTCATCCTTAGGTAGTCTGATTTACAGGCTTAAGACCAGAAAGGCATTATGATAAACTTTTACTCTGACCTCATGAGTAATACAGGCCATAGAATTTCATCCACTGATCCCTTCAGTGGGGAGAATCATTCATTACATCTATACAAGTTAATTCCTTTCCTTCATTAATTTTGAAGAAAGTATTTATAGATTGAGATCTTCCCTGTGTGACAGCCTTTGCATTTCAAAACTACATAAAATTAGGTGGTCTTATTGGGTCTTTCCATACAGCTTCATTTTTCTATCTTTATATTGTCTGAGAGAGATCTTCAGAAAGTGCTAGATTTGTCTATAAATAATAATAAATTAGAATATAATAAATAATAAGACTTATTTTCTTACTTTGGGAAATGTACTTATCTTCCTTTAATTGAAATATAAAAATAGATAAATAATAATGTAGTATAAAAGCTGATTTTTTGTAATTTAAAAAAGGACATGACAGAATTCAAAATGAATGAGAATGAGAAATTGATATGATTCCTCAGAAGCAATATGTCAATGATATGAAATTTTAAATAATAAGTTATTCATACCCAGAAAATCTCAAAAGGGCAATGAAAAGTCATGTACAAAAATTACACGATCTCCTTTTTGAAAAAAAAAAGCCACTAATCCAACAATCATCAGGAAAAAACCAGAGGATGACAATTTTAATGTGTCTTATCTAATAAAGACCTTACATGTTTCAATTTTAATTCACCATACAGACTAGAGTATGAGGACTTATTTTCATGTTGAGCCATGTGCATTTTAATACAATTTTTATACAATTAAAAATATTTCTAATTTAAATTAGAAATTACAATTGTTACAATAAATCATTATGGTACTTTATAATTGTCTCTGCAGGAGATGGTACAAGTGTGGTATTTCTGTAAGGAAACATCTTTGTTTTTATTTTGAGTGCAGACAAGAGCCCATAATGAGTCCTTGGAGATAATACTAATATGTAACTTAGTGAAGAAATTAATAAAATCTGTTGGGATTTTTTTTCAAAAATATCAAATGCATAGATTGGTGAAGAAAAAAATTTCACAGGTTTAAATTTCAGCTATCCAGATAACTGCTGCATTCACTATTTTCTGACCAATGAAAGCACAAAACCAGTGTCTAAATACCACCACGGAAGTGATTTAAAATTAACAACATACCTTGATTCCCATGCTGGAAAGCCACCTGGAACATGATTGAAGTAAAAGCCCCACAGCACTGAAACACAGACTATTTTGTGGAAATACATTTTTTGAGTAGGAGTAGCTACTCTCACACATGTCTAGTATAAACCTATAAAAACAAGATTGAACTATCTTTACTTAATCTCACAATTTATCTCTTATTCATGTATCTTCTTTCAACAATATATATTTTACAAGTGTCCCATCCTCCAAACAGCATAGCTTCTTTTGGTTTTCTTATTTTTGCCTCTCTGCACACAGCTCTTTTCATACTGCTAGTAGTTGAAAAAGATTTGGTTGGAAGAAGAGACAATAGGCAAGTTGTGTTCTGCTGGTGATCAAGCGTGCAGTGTAAAAGTGGACAACTTGGAAGAGTGCAGCAAAGGTTGTGGTGTTTAATACATGTTTGTTTTCCTTTAGTTCGGCTTTTTTTGAGAAGAACAGAACTGATCCTCACTGGAGTGTGATAGATTAGACAAAATATAGAACTAGATGTTGATAGCTATTCTGGAAAGCGATGTTACCTGTGTCTGCAATATGTGCCAGCAGCAGAAGAACCATAGGAAAGTCGGGGATGATACACAGTTGGTGATTTCCCAACCAACTCACAGCCCTGCCAGCTCTGCAGAATCCATGATGTCTCCGAGCAGTGTTTGAGGTTCTGCCACCAGGTGGTGGTAAAACATGAAGAAGGAGAGGAAAAAAGTTGGCACAGTAGATCTGATTGAAAGAATGCAGCCACCCTGTCGTCTTCCAGACCCATTCCAACACGCGTTGTGGGACCTGCAGTGCATTTTGACCATGGCAGTCTGAGAATCCATAGAGGTGAGCTTTGCAACAGCCGCCTCTTGGAGCCTATGAAATGTCATTGCAGACTACAAAATGTCATTGCAGGCTCTGTTGAAGACCTATAGTAAGAGTATCTGAAAAGATGAAAGGAGTGGTGGAGCTGGAAGGGGAACAGGGCAGTGGAATGAACTTGGGGTTGAAAAAACCCAGGGAATTCAAGCTGTAGGGATTAGTAAAGTGTGAAATAGTTTAGGATAAGGAAATTAGGGAAAGTGGGTAGAAGAGAGTTGATTAAAGACTTGGATGCTTTGTACGCAGAGGGCTGAAAAAGCTTTTGAAGTTTGTCTCTTGCTATTTGCAACATGCGTCACTTGCTTGGCAAATTATTTAGCACACTATGTAATGTTTGCAGTGTTATCAAATTGCAGTCCCACATTCCTTTATTTTCTTTATTTTTGCATTCATATGCATTTTTAGTGAAAGCTTGTTAGAGTTTGTGCCTTTCAGTGTCTGACGAGCATTTGCTACTTCTTTGACTCATTTTGTAAATGTTCTCATATTTGCTAATCTAATATTTCTACGCATTTATAAATCACTTTGGTTTATCTGCTTATTAATAATACTTTATAAGACATTTGAATAATATTTGGGATGTTATTTATTACATGTGATAAACATCCAGCTAGTGCAAACAAATACAATTTTTCTATCAGCAGAGCTAATACAGATCTATAGTTTCAGCTAACAGTCTTCTGAAATGCCCATGGGATTTAAAAAAAAAGCCTTTGTGAATTTTGCATTTTGCATTTTGGCTGACACCCAGGCTAACAGTTTCAAAGAAACAATGAGAGGTTTAATATATTTGAGATTTATATTGTGGTAGATACAATTGCATAATTTCCTAGACATTTCTGCATAATGGTGCCATAATTCCTGCTGTTAAAATTTGCTGTTGAGTTTAGCCATCATTATAACTAAATTCTCCTGCAGACTATAACAGCAGGAAACACTGGAACAATGTATTAGTCACAACAAATTAAATTAGCAAATAGTTACCAAGATTCTGAGACAGTAAAGATAGAAAAGATACAGCACAATGAGTCAGTTTCAGTTTCTGCTGATCTGAGGTTATTCCCTACCGTGATGGAGAACTAAGGTTTGAAGATGTGTTTGAGTAAGCAGTGGCCAGGTAACCCTTTCAGTTCTGTTCACTTGTTATCTAGTTCCCAGCTGGATAGAAGACAAACATCTAGGGATTCTGAACTGCAAAACCAGAATACTGGAAAGTCAAAGCCATCTCAATACTGACTAATCTTCAAGTCTGAGTTTAAAGAAGCACCTTCAGATGAAAGAGCTCATCTTCACTTAGAGCCTCATTCATCATTCATTACCAAAAGCCATCCAAGTCCACCTCTGCTGTAATAGAGATAATCAGAATTTCCAGTCCAATCCAAGAAATGTGTTACCACCCACACCTGAAGGTGAGAGTAATTCAGGAACTTGTTAATAGATTCCTTGGGGTGGCTTAGAGTGGAAGAACACTTGAAATTATCATATATATTATATATATATGATATATATATCATATATATTATATAATTATCATATATATAATATATATATAAAATATATATATATAAATGTATATAGGCTTATTTTAGAAACATATTAATTTGTTTTATAAATGTATATATGCTTATTTTAGAGCAACTTTTTTACAAAGGAAAGCAGATATACAGCTACGTGTGTTTTTATCTATTTGTAACATAAAAGCATAAAACAAAGCATAAGGAAACTTAAGGAAAACATACTAAGGAAAAGAGGAAAAATAAAGAAGGAAAAGAAGGAAAAGAAAGAAAGGAAGAATGGAAGGAAGAAAGAAAGAGAGAGGAAGGAAGGAAGGAAGGGAGGGAAGGAAGGAAGGGAAGGAAGGAAGGAAGGAAGGAAGGAAGGAAGGAAGGAAGGAAGGAAGGAAGGAAGGAAGGAAGGAAGGAAGAAAAAGAAAGAAAGAAAGAAAAGAAAGAGAAAGAAAGAAAGAAAGAAAAGAAAGAGAAAGAAAGAAAGAAAGAAAGAAAGAAAGAAAGAAAGAAAGAAAGAAAGAAAGAAAGAAAGAAAGAAAGAAAGAAAGAAAGAAAGAAAGAAAGAAAGAAAGAAAGAAAGAAAGAAAGAAAGAAAGAAAGAAAGAAAGAGAGAGAAAGAAAATAAGAGAGGAAAAAGAATAAGAGTAAAAAGGTAAGTAGCCACCATCCATTTGTCCAGCCACGAGACTTGGTTGTTGCAATTTCTATGTCTGGTGGTCGAGGTGATGGTACCAGTGTTGCCAAAGTGATGGTCACAATCTGTCCAGGGTGGGGGAAGCCCCCAAGACACAAAGTCCAGTGTGTTAATATAATGCTCAGGCTCGGTGGGATTGCCTAAGAGCCTTCCCTGGCTCAGGGAGTTTCACACTGACTAATGTACTGTGTGGATTGCAGGACACTTTGGGAGATTTTAATAGCTGATGACACTTTGAGAGATGTTACTGCTGCCTGTTTGTCATAGTAGTTGAGTCAATTGTGCCTCCTCAGGAGCCATGAATACCTCCAGGCCTAGATGTGGATGGTACTTTCTCAGAGGGGAATTTTTACAGCTGAGTCACTGGTTTAAGGACTTTGGCATGACGAAAAACACTATCATCCCTCATAGGACTTGCCTCTTACCAGTCTCTTGTCTTGTTCAACACCTAGCTGTAGCCTCTGGTGATTGGTGTGTTTGAATCTCTAAGCATTAACATTCCAGTCTCTCACAATGTACTACTGAACATCTTTAAAAGCTGATCTTCCTCAATGGACACAAAAAGTCAGTTCCAATTTTGTCCAGAGAGTCTCACAAGGCAGTTTAATTTCCCTTGTTAGGGTATCTGACAGTCTTCATAGTATTTTCCCTTAAATTAAGCCTGACTTTTTTTTCCCAGTTTTATAAGAGTATTATTAATCTATTCTAAATAATATCTCTGCCTTCCTTGTTCTTCCAAGCAGCCAGACAATAATTGCCTGTTTCTCTTCACTGCTATTGAGGGATTCCACTGGTTCAAACATCCCCAGTGTATTATTAGTCCAATTTTATTTCATCATCATTACAATGAATTAAATGGAATTATAAAATTCTAAGCCTGGAAAGCAGAATTAGACCTGTAATTGCATTTACATCAGAAGCTAAATTTCCTTTAACCATTTTAACTTTCATCTAAAATTATTGTAGAAAACTCTTTGCAGAGGTAGGTTACCTACTTTTCTCTACCATATTTTGGGCTGCAGCAGGTTCCATATAAAAGTAAGGTGTTAAAGAAATCACAGTTGGAAAAAGAGTGTTTTGCTTCCAGAGCTGCTGAGATGCAGGCTTTGTGCACGGCTGCAGACATTGCTTGGGTATTTAAGACACAGTGGAACTTTGACCTTGGCAGGCTAGGCAAAAGACAGTGGATAAATTGCAGGCTTCTGTTGGTTTTTGGAGAGCTTACAGGGTAGCCATGAACTTTCTTCTGACCTTCACAACCATTTGGTGACGTGAAAAGCGCCACATACTCTATACCAGAGATGTCAGGGGGAATTCAACAGTTTGATACTAAGCTAGAGTGTTAAAATACAATGGGATACTTGAGTTAATGCAATGCTGGGGATAGGTTCCAGCAGAGTTTCTTTCTTCATAAAAAATTGAAATAATTTCTTATTTTTTTTTAAGAGAAAGGAGTCACTTATCCTTTTACTGAATGTATTTAGTTCTTGTGATGTCAGATATGTGTGAGAGTTTACATTTGAGAAAAAAATTTTGTTTTTTTCTATAAAGTTGATGTGAGCCTAATTTTAACTGCATTTTTCTTTTATATCTTAGGTATGGTAACATACCCTCTGATCTTTGACATGATTCCAGCAGGAAGAGTGAAAAAATTTAGCTTGTACTCAAAAATCCCTGTATACAGATGGACAATGTTGACAGAAAGATTCTTATCAGTTTCTGAAACTAGAAAGATTTTTCTTTGTTTCTTTTATATAGCAACAAATTATGCTATCAGAGTGAAGGAATGGTTTGAGAGTTATTAGATTTTCGGAAAAGTTAAATATATGAATTAGATAGGAGTGATACATCTCACTGTCAAATAACTGTTCTGTGATAGGGAATATATTCTGGATTTTCACAGCTCTAATATCAAGTGATGTCTCAAAACAGTAATTGGAAATAATTTTCATGGAAGATAAAATCCAGGTGGATTTTATCCTAGGATTTCTTTCTTGACCTTTAAAAATATTATTGCATGGTAAATACATGTTTCTATCCAGTCAAAGATCTCAGGGAATGTAAGTATTATATTTAGTGTATTGTATATTAATTTATATAGCTATGTATATCTGTATAGCAGCAACATATGCTCTACACTTTAAAAAAAATAAAATTCTCTTTGCTAAATTTTCTTTTATGTCATATTCCTCCAGTACTTTCTCAAGGGATCTTTGTGATTAATTCATATCATATGACATACTGACAGACATTCAGGACAAATCTAGAGTATATGAATGCTCTTGTAACTTTCTCCAGTCATAAATATGAATATGTATTTTTTCTGCCTCTCTAAATGAGATTGGGACTATGGGAGACAATTCTGTTAGATTTCTTTTCATGTGTTGTAGAGTGTGGGTCATATACAGAATTTTGACCTAGAATGAAAAGTGCTTGTTTCATAGGCTTATTTTTTTAAATTTTATTTTTTATTAGAACATTCCTTCTTCAAAATGCAATTTAATTTATAAAAAGCTTTGCTTTTTAGAGGTTTTTTTCTCTCCATGTAATGTATAACAGAATATGTAATAACAGTTTATTGTAATTCCCTTATACTTTTATGTATATAAACAGAAGGAATTATCACATTTAAAGCTGAGGAGATGTTTCAAGCAGCCAAAAATACAAAATGTGAGGAAACAACTGCCTTGATGCAAAAATATGGTTTTTGAACCTGCACATGAAACCATCTGATTGTGAAGAAGTCAGGCACATCTTTGCATCTGCCTGGAGGCAACTGGTTCAGCCATACAACTTTCGAGGGGCTCCTTGTGCTGTCCACGATTCCTTCTAGGTATGCAGGCATCCATTCAGTTCTAGTTTGTCATTGGAAAATTATACCTCTGGAATGTAGGTCTTCAGAATAGATCATGTAATGGATTAACTTGGCTGAAGTAGCAGGCAAAAATCCAAGTGGCTTCAAGAGATCTCTTGCTGATTTGGAGTTTGTTGTCTAGCTACCAGTGTGAGGCAGTCATTAGTCAGCTTCTGGAGATCTACAGGAAACTCTTGAAGCTATACAAGACATTTTGAATAGGCTTCAGATTCCAAGGTCTAAAGTACTTTGAATATCAAAAGTTTTTTAGGAAACAATGATTTTGGCAAAAGACTATCCAACCTTTTAAAAAGGATCAAAGATTCCAAATCCACTAAAAATAAAATTAGTCCTGTAAATGTTCCCTTTTTCTCCCCTCACCCTCCCAAGATTTCTGTTTACCTGAAAATAAGTGTTTAAAAAGTACCTGGAATTCTAATTTACATCTCTTCTTAGAATTTGGGATGCCACTGATGATTGCTTTATTACACTATAAATTAAATCCTTTGACCTTTGATAGGAATCAGCCCTGATAAATGGCGAAAACCAAATTTTCCAAGATTTTGATTTTGGTATAAATCAGAGCAAAGAATTTCTGAAATCTTGTTTGCCTTTTTTTTGCCTAGAATATTGATTTCCAGATAGTTTGGTTTCCAAGCTAGGTTAAGAGTACATCCAGAATTTTCTGCCATATATAATTGATGCAGCACAGAGGAATGAAAAAGATGTGCATTCTCAGCTACATTAAAAGACTTCGATCCTGTTAAAAATTATTTCTTTTTCTAAAACAGAGGTTTACTAAGGGGATAGTTCTTTAAATCTAGAGATATATGAGACTTAATGTATAGATTCTGATACATAAAGATGGCTCTTGTCAACAGGACTGCAAAATCTTGTTGCTATTCCTGAACTATCCTTAGCACCTCACTACTAAGATAGGTCTACCCGAATGAGGCATAAAATATACAGTTCAAATGATTTGCCTAAGAGAAAGGCAAACCTGCTGAGTACAGTTGTTAGGAAATGGGTGCAGTGTGAGCAGTCTTGCACATCTTATCACCCTCCCTTATCTCCCTCCTTTTTTACATCTCTAGATGTAAAAATATTTCAAGTTTTCTCCTTTGTTCTGATATCCACCAGTCTGAGCTGTGGCTCTTGAATGTGGATATGAGAGTTCTTTATTTTCATAAAGAATTATACCAGCCTCCTCAGCCCATTAGTGATTCTGCCTGCCTGTCTCCTAGGCAATCCCTAGTATATGACATTTAAAAGGTAAGAAGTGTAACATGAAGCCTCAGTGTGATAAGATTAAAACTTTTGGTGCACTTTTCACAAGGTAACTTTGAGGACTGCTCTGTTGGAGCAGTTTCTTCTAGCATACAATAATTAGAAAGAGCAGGAGGAACCACTATTATGAATTTGTAACTTTGAGACAGCTCAATTTATGGAAAAAGCATAGCAAGTTTCATGCTGTGCAAAGAATAATGTACACATGTCCACTGAAGCACAAACCATGTGGTAGATGTTGTTTTCCCAGGCAAGAGTGCTTGCATCTGGCATAAAGAACACTCCTGATTCCTGCTTCCTTTTTTTCATTCAGGGAGACATATTTATTTAATTATATTAACTAGTATTATAGCTCTTTACTACACACATAGTAGTTATACAATAGGTAAGTTATTATCTTTATTTCATGTGCTGTATCAGCAAGAGAAATCCTCTTAGTCCCTCCACTGCCTGGGAGATAATAGTGGATAAACCTTCAAAATTAGGAGGAGTGAACTTCCTAAAATATGCTGTTTTACCAGACAAATCTATTAGACTTACTTCAGATGAAATCCCTCCTAATAAGATAAATGAAGAAAAGTTTTATTTGAAGTGTGGAATAGAATTTAAATGCCAGACCTCTAACCTTGTCAAAATAAAGGAAATTTTGGACAGAGATAACCTTCATTCCTGAAGACCCAAGGGCAGAAAAGTTTTAAATGCTTGCAGAGTAGAGCAAGAACAAATCTATTGGTTTTTAGGTTTGCAGTTCTTAATTTGTCCACCTAAAATGTGAGGTTGATATAACACTCAACTTAATTGTTCTGTGGATTTAAATCTATCTGATCTCCAAAGTGTTAACTGACCTGTAAGAACTTAAGAGACTCACGCCCTTGATGATCTTCAAACTGCAGCCTGATAAAACCCACAGGTCACAGTTTTTGCAGCTTCTTCACACTGCTCTCACAAATTGGTTTTGATATCTTTCAATAGGAAGAAGCATGGAATTGCCAAGTGACTGATCTAATAATGAATCCTCTCCAGTTATTATAAATAAAAACCCCACACCAATAAATGCAGCTATATCTCTTAAAATATTTCTGGGTAAAAATATCTGTTCTCACTGAAGAACGTGATGGAAACCCTCAAAGTCACTCTTCATATTCTCTGATGCTTCTGTTCTATTCCTATCCATCCCTTGTTGCTTCATCTAGCCATGTTTCTCTACCTGTCATATATTTCAGAAAAATTTAAAATACATGGGACAATTGCTTATTTACCATATTAAGTATAACTTTAAAAAGTAATCCTTTCTAGCATTTTCAATATTCAAGCATACTAACTATTGTGCTTATAGTATGAAACTTCTCATATGATGGGTGATTTCTCTGCTTGTTGACAGGTGAGTATTTCTCATTTATTATTTCTATCTGTATTTATCAGTTTCTTAAAATAAAGAGGATAACCTACTCAGTGGCTAAAACAAAACCAAAGGCCATGAAATATAAAGATATTTTAAAACATTTGAAGGGCATTTTAAAACACGTACACATGTATGATCACTGAAAAATTTAAAAATGTCACTTTTTATTTAACTGAACCATAACAGATGTGCATAGTTGTTGGAAAAACTGCAAATATTTCAGAGCACAATCACCCTAAGTTGGATTTGGCAGAGTAGAACAGATGTGTCCACCTGTTAAGAGATTAGGCTATCAGATTTGGGTATGCAAGATGTGATTGAAGCCCATAGTGGGAGCTATTTAGGAATGCATCCAGGTTAGCAGGAGGTAACTGAGATTCTGATTACTGTAACATTCCACTTTGCCTAATTCAAGTCATTGATCACTTTGGGGAAAAGAGAATAGTACACCCAGGACCACTGAAGGGAGAATGAATATCCTACACTGTGTGAAAACAGGGCAGAAATTATACCTGGTTTTCAATAACAATGAAAGATAAAGAGAACAGGAGGTTCTACAGGGGCTGCAGAATAGAGTGGACTCCAAAACCAGTTATTTATTCTCTTTAAATTTGACATCCTGACAAGCAAGCAAAATTGTTGATTCAAAAACTGTAGCAATGTTAGTAAGTAATTCTTTTGAATCACTTCAATAAGCTGTGAGGATAATCATCTCAAAGCATACCCAATGCACAGAATATCACATTCATTTTAATGGGAATTTTGTTCAGCCAAGACTGGAAATTAATTCTGCTTCCCTGTATTTCTTAATAGAGAACAGAAGCATATGGTAAAAAAGATAGAGATCAAAGCCAGATTTTAGGAAGCAAAATGCAAAGAGAACAAGACAGGTATCGTGGTGAGTTTGTATTTTCTTGAGGAAAGAATATTTTTGCAATTGCTAAAAAAATCTCCTTACCACTTCTGTTTTTCCAGCTCATTCTGAGTACTCCTGATACTTTGTACCTTGGGTACTGTCTTACTCTGTAGATCTATTATTTTGCAGAAAAGCTATAATCTGTTCCACTTCTGGGGTTTCAAATGAAGTTCTAATTTAGTGTCACTGTTGATGATGAAGTGTGAAGCAGAAAAGGCATCAGTGGATTTTCAAATGCTGGCTTTGTTATATAAATGTTAATAATGAAAAGTCTGATTTTGATTTTCTATGCTGATATTAATTTTGTGTAGATGAGTGAGAAAGAATACAAATGCCAGTAAATTATAATTAAATCCATTGTTCTTACTATTTAAATATTTCCTTATTAAGGTTGCTGTCTATAGTTTGTGTTACTCATCTGCAAAAGTCCAAACTGACTGACATGTGAAATTTGAATGCTTACAGGTATCTAAAGCTTAATTGTATACATTATAAAGAAAGTCCTAAGAAAATCTGTGTGACTATGGCAGAACTGCCACTGAAGAATCAGAAATACAAGTAAATCTCTGGGTTCTCATAGTTACAGAAATTGTTCCATTCAAATCTGTTTTATTTCTAACTGTGAGACTAGAAAGGCACATAAAGAGGTCAGACCAGGGTGCAGAAGTACACAAAATAAAATGAAGGTATATGAGAGAAATCCTCATGTTCCTTTAACCAGAGCTAGAATATACCATGTCATTTCTATATAAATCTTGTCAATGGAAAAATCTGGTTATTTTTTCAATTTATTATTTAGCATGGGATTATATTTTTGTACTTTATTATGACAGCTGATGAAATGTTATCAGAGGACAGTGTTTAACTTTTACAATTCTGTCAGCAACAAAGTGGATCAATCACTTGGAATGGGATGGTTTGGACTTTCTGACAAGTTAAGTTCAGGAAAAAAATTGATAGTTTTTCCATTAAAGTTGTTGATTTTGGTTTGCTCCATTGTGACCACTTTTTAAGCATGTTTTATAGTATGCTCAGATAAACCTCATACCTTTTAAGGAAACATATAAGTATATGAGCAATTATCAGACCAATTTTCTGAAGCTTGTAATAATCAAGAGTAATCTGATTAAAAGCACTTTCTTTTCATCTCAACATTTTCTGTAATTATTGCATGGTTTTGAATCTTGAGTCTTGCTTTAAGCAATAATCCATTTTCCTGGGGAGGTAAAGTAAGGCAATATGCAAATAGTACTGTGAATGTATTTCCTAACCTTCCTAGACATTTGGATTTATATTTATAACCCTTCTTCCATCATTGGATGCCATGGTTAGGTAGATTGCTACTCTGATTGGCATGATAACCTGAAATTGTGCAGTAATAAATTTTATAATTAGAAAACACTTTCCAGGTTAAAAATTTTATTTTGCATGAGAATTAATATTTATCTTACCAATGGTAAATATTTTATGGCAAATAATTAAAAAATATTATTAAGGTTTCATATATATTTTCTTCAGAAAAAAAAAAAGAAAAAAATTTTCTTTTTACAAGTTCTTTGTTCTCTCCTCAGAAGAGTCTTTCAGTTGTGATGACTTGGACCAAATGGTTCTGTGCATTTTCCAGCTAGCATTCAGGTAGGAGAAGCTTGAGACTAACAAATTCATTTTCATATTAATCAGAATGAAACTGAAGGCAAACCCGGCATAAAAATCAGTTAATTAGAATGGGTAATTTTTAAGGTGTCAGAACACAATATAAATGAGTGGATAATATAAAGAACTAGAAAACAAACAAAAAGTAATTTTTTCTCTGTCCATGGCTTTTTGGACATGGTCATCTCAATCAGAATATTTGAAAGGCTTTTGAGTCAGAACAATAAGCACACTTCAGGGCTGTGGGCCCCAAATGATGCCTTTCTGCTGTTGACAAGGATGTAAACAAGCTGCTTTTAGTAATGTTCTTGCTATTGTTGGAATGAATAAAGCTGTGGTTGCAAACACAGCTGAGAGATAGGATGGGTTTTAAATACTTTTGTTCCTGCTGAGCCATTACCAACACCTGCAGTTAAAATAATTATTTCAAATGTTTTTCTTTTTAAAAGAAGAAGTAGTTAGCAGTAGACCTGTCTTGTTATGGTAAATTAACATCTGCACTTAATATGATTCCCCTTGGTTGTAAATATCCTGAATTAAAGCTTGTTATCTCCTTTGGAAAGTATGTTTTATGATTTCACCTGTTTGTACAGAGATAATTAAACATTTCAGTGAAATACAGGTTGGATGACTATACTCTTATTTTAGCCATCACAGAAATTATGGAATATTTTTACAGCAAATATTGTGAGCATTTAATTAAACCTTATCCTGAAGTAAAGCAAGCATAACTGGTGAAGATAGCAAAAATGGATTAGAGATTCTGAGATTGAAGAGAAAAGCTGAACATAAGAATTGGCTATCTTGTAATTATATTTTTTAAAGAAAATGTTTTCTTAATCATAAAACCCAAAACTTAAAGCACTTTATATTCTAGGCCTAAATATGAAAGCCAGGAACAGATGTGGAATAAACAGGAAAACTCTTTGCCTTATTTTAACAAAGGGTTTGTACTGTGATTAAAATGGAATTACTTGGTTTATATCATCATCAAAATAGCTAAAAAGGGTGCATAGTTTTTCTACATGCAAATACTCTAAAAATATTAGGAGCTAAAAAATTTATTTTAGAATGCTACAGCTTCAAGTTATTTTTATGTCTTGTCTTTGACTATGCATTGTAACTTGACCAGATCAGAACTTATCAAGCAAGCTCTCAGTTCAGTGTTATTTTCTACCTGCTGTCAGAATTCAGATCTATCAGAGTAAGCACTCAAAATAAATTGTTCATTTATACAGCAGAATAAGTGTTATCAACTTAACATCTGGTGCAAAATTATTTGGAACCTTTGGTGACCTGGGCTCAGAGTGATTTACATCAGATGGAGAAGCTGATCTGTGCTTTAAATTGTCTCCTAGGTTATATTCCTACTTTGCAGATTTCATGACACAAACCCAACAGTGTTAAGATCTTAAGATAATAATAGAATGGTTTGGTTTGAAAGGGACCTTACACAACATTTAGTTCCAGTCCCCCTGCCATGAGAAGGGACACTTTTCACTAGACCAGGTTTTTCCAAGCCCCATCCACCCTGGCCTTGAACGTTATGTTCCACTGTATCCAGCTGCTCATTCCCATTTCCTGAGTGTGTAATGTCACCTCTTTGTGACTGCAGGGATAGTTGTTGGTCAGGGTGTGAACAACATAACGGAGTTGATGTTAAACATTTTAAAATTTATTTATTGCAGATACTCCAGTGTCTAAGAGACCTCCACAGAGTAAAAAGCAAGCACTTAAAAAATTGGTGTCCTACTTGCCCAGAATGATATTTTCCTCTAAAGAGATGCCTAAAGCTTCTCACATTTGGAAGGAAAGAAGATGCAAGAATTGCTTTGGTTAAATAAATATCTGTGCATTTTTCTCCTCCATGAACTAGATTTAAAAAAACCTTCAGTAGAGTATAGATGATATTAAAAAAAATTAAATAGAGGACATCCTTTAGAACGATTGCTGTCTTTTATTTTTTTTTTTACAGTGGTGTTTCTGGTAATAGGGGATTCAGAAGGGATATTTGGGCAAGTTTCTTTTCAAAGCATGGAGCATTTCACTGATCTCCCTTAGCACCATTCATTTTCTGACCACTACATCCTGGACTGCCATCCTCTCTCATTTAATTCTTCTTCCTAGCCTTACATACATTTAACTAGATTGTTCAAGCTAGTCTTACCTTGGCAGGAGTTTTTGCTTTTCTGAAAGATCAGAGTAGTGCAGCACACTTGCTCCCAGAGAGTGCTTGCGAGTGATGCTACACAAATCCCTGCCTCTGAGATTGAGGGCATCACCCCTATTATAAACCAGCTATTGTAGGGGACCAAGGTTAGCTTCTGTCACCTGTGGCTGGGTCTCCCACATCAGAGTGTGAATGCAGCATTGTCAGGACTTTGGGCAGATCTCTGCTTTTCGTGTTTAATTTTGCTCTTTTTTCCCCCCTCTCAGTGAGTGCTGATCTGTGGCCCTTTGGATGCTGTGTGCCCCAGAGCTGCCACTACAGGCACCCAAGCTCTGCCAGTGTCAGCTACATGAAAAGTCTATATTTTCTTTCAAAGGAAAAAGCACAGTGATGATCATAATTAGGTAGACTGTATTTCAGGGTTAAAGAAAGACAATTCTTGAACCATAGCTCTTATTTATGGGCTGAGGCTAGCATTATTTTACTCAGCTCATAAAAACTGACTGGAGAATAGTGAAGGAGGTTATTAAGAGGAGGTATTTAAAAGTTCAAGCCACTAGGACTTATGTCACCTCTATTCTGAAGTAAAGCATTTCTTTTTGATTTCAAGAACTGGTTCAGTCAATTGCAAGTATAAGAATATAATGATTTTTGAAGGGCATTTCTGATAGCTTATATCAAAATTGGCAGGCATCAAACACACTCCAGCTTGTGTAATAGAACTGCATTCTCTTTAACTCACCTATGATTTAACTGCTGTGTGAAAGAACTTTAACACCTATTGCCCCCTATAACAATTACTAAAAAAACCCCTTAATCTCAAAAGCAAGGCAAAAAGAACAGGTTATATTAAAATGTGTGCTTTGTTACTTGTGATTCTCTTGGGGACTTTTTGTTTGTTTGTTTGTTTAAATTCACTTTAGAATGAAAGCACATACCAAAATTACAGTATATTTAAGAACCCACAGAATTTGTCACGAATAATCAATATTTTTCAGTATTTTTCATCAACTGAATGTTCATGGATTACCTTTGAGGCAATACCAGATCAGTATAGTTTTGTTGACTTTATAATGAAAAAACCCCACACATTTCATATTTATCCTAACACAACTGAGCACAGCATTTTGGAACTAGGCTCCAAAATTTCAGAATAAGGGCAAAACAAGAGGGAAACAAAATGAATAATCTGTGGGGATGCCTGAGCCTTCTTTACTGATATTTATTAAAAGGAAACAGTCTTATTTAATTTGAATTTAAACTTGATAGTAATCTTCCAGACATGTCAGTTGAAGGGTTTGAGAGGATGAATTGCTTTCAAGACAGCTGGGCAAAAACCAAGGGTTCTGATGATACTGAGTGATTTGAAAATGTTAACAATTTTTCTTAGAGATGACAAGTTATTTTTTTAACCATGCTATCATGGAAGTATTCACTGTGAAAGATTCACCTTGAACTTTTTGTGCTGTTACAGTGACATATGTTTAACATCAAGTTGTTTTCCTGATCCATGAACACTACAAAATCTTTTCTAAAGCCTTGGAAAACAGACAGAGATGTGATTTTATATAATCCAAATACATCTTTATCCCCAGCTTTTTTTTTTTTTTTAGATCCAATTTTTATGGCATTGTTTTAATGAGATGTTATTAGTTGTTTCAATACCATTTAATTAGAATTGGCATAATCTTTAAATCAACTAAAGGTTCTTGAACACAGCAATGATATTTACTTTCTATTTTTTAAAAATAAACAACGTTAAGTCATGGCTTTGGACAAAGTATTGGGATGATTTATTATTACATATGTAAGGTATCTTTGTATGATGAAGAGCTGCATGTATTTTTTTCCTGAAGATATAGCTTTGTTATGAATACATATATGTGTGATTGAGACCAGCTGAATCAGATGCTAATTTCTAAAATCCAACCTTTTAAATAAGAATGTGGGGTGTATTAATTTGAGTTTAATATTCAATGTATTTTTTAAATGTGATTCAAGCTTATGAATATATGTGATATCCTAAAAACCAGGCAACTCTGGTGACCATGCCCAGACTGTCTCCGAAAAGGTGAGGGTGATTATACATTATTCTATCACTGATTGCTGAAAGCAGACTAGCTGTTCCTCTTGTTAGTCTAAATTTTAGAGAAAAATGAAAAGTCCCTGACTTGACTGGCTAAAATTAATTCTTTTTTTTTTGGCACAGTATTGAAAAGACTACAGCTAAATCTTTCCGCTATCAGGAGATCAATTATTTTTCCTTTGTTGAGTAGCTTGCCTGTCTAACAGAACCTGTGCCACCCTGGCTTATAGTCCCAGCCTTAATTAGTCCAGTTTCTTATAGAGCCATGCTCACTCCTTGATTTGCCCTTAACAAGCCTGTTCCTGCAGAGACCTCTGCAAAAAGGCTCAGTATGGAGTACGTGGCTGCCATACTCGAGTGAGCATCTGCCTTGAACTTTCTGATCCGCAGCCTTTTGGCTCATCCTGCGCGGATTCATGTAAACTTCCTAAATGTCAAGAACAGCATGTAGGAAAAGTTTTGTACCCTGTTTTGTAATGCTTTTTTCTGGTTGCAAATATTGAAGTAAAGACAGGAAACACTATGAATTTTAATTTCCTTCTGGTTCTAGTTCTTTTCTGTTCAGACATATGGAGGAGGTTATTGAAATTCTGATTCTGCAAGTTTCTCTTGTCATCACTCGAAAAAAATTTAGTAATGGAAAAGCTGTGTTAGTTGCAGGACATTCTACCCACATCTTTACTTAAGCACGACTCAATTGATTGTATGCACATCCCAAACTTGCTTCATAAATTTTTAGAGCAGAAAGATACTAGTTCCCAGGAGGTGGTAAAGGATTTGCAGATTTTTTTTCCTGGCATGTTCAGAGGCGTTTCCACATTGTATATAGTGTCTGTACCAGAACAGAGGGTTTAACCTGCCTAAACTTAAGCTGAAAAGTCAAAATCCCAGATCCCTGCCTTATTGTCTAAAGAGTAGAATATCTGCTGCTACTTCAGGGAAGCAGAAGTAGCCAAAACTCTTTTCTACCTTTTAGCCTCAAGACTGCAGGAAACATATAGGAATGTTGTGTAGGTGGGAGCCCATGTTGTGGGGAACAGTTGCCAGTGTTTAAGAACCCAGAAAAAAGTTAGATTTTCCATGGAGAAGCAAAATTAGCCAAGGACTAGTCAGGTGTTTTGCCTTCTATTTAGCATTTTCCAGTAAATAGAACCTCTGACCAATCCATCAGATAGATTTTTTTCGGTACATGGTCAATATCCCCTTAAACAGAGAAGATGGTGGTTCCCAATAGTTTAGGAAGATCCAGTCTTAGATCTCAGTTATGAGAGCTGATAAAAGAGTTTTCACCATGGTGAAGACCTAGTTTATAACGGGAAAGGTTTGCATTGGTTGGGGCTTTACTGACATTCACATACTCAGGATGCATGGAATGCTCTTACACTTTGTAACAAATTACAGTTTTGTTACAAACACATTTCCTACAGGTAAAATATTAGAA
The DNA here is from genome assembly GCA_034336665.1 of Luscinia megarhynchos. Taxonomy (NCBI): domain Eukaryota; kingdom Metazoa; phylum Chordata; class Aves; order Passeriformes; family Muscicapidae; genus Luscinia; species Luscinia megarhynchos. The sequence continues at coordinate 33,850,503 of CM067568.1, read as the reverse complement.
GAGTCCATGTAGACCAACAAATAATTTATTTCATCCTTTTGCTGAGGAGGTATGATGATCAGCACTATGCTGTTCAGTTTCTTTCTGCTTAGTTTTTTAAATTCATCAACTGGATCTGCATATTTAATGGATACCAATACACTCTTTAATAGGCATATATAAATTCGTTTGGATCATTTTAATGAGATATTACTAGCAGCTTCAGAACTGCTTAATTAAAGTGTTGGTATGATCCTTAAATCAAATAAGGGGTTTTGAACACAAAAATATTTACTTTCTATAACCTTAAATCATGACTTTAGAAAATTGCTAGAATGCCTTTCAGATTACATATGTAAAATATTCTTTTAATGAAGAATAGCATGTAATTTTTTCTGTTAAGATAGGCTTTCTTATGAATACATATAAAAGTGTTATGTGTATGTTTAGGTATGACAGAAGCCAGATCCCTTCTATCAGAGTATTAAGTCAGTGAACAGCACAGACATCAGTATACTTGTTACTCTCAGACTTGTTTTGTCTGGTGTGTTTTCTCTTGGAGTTTAGGTTTGCCTTACTTAGCTGTAACAATAGCTGTTTAAAGACCAGGTGGCTGTTATCTAGTTTAAGTTCTATTTACCTTCGTATAACTGTGTGGATAATTATAATTTATAGTTTTGGTGCTAGCAGACTTTATAAGTAGCTGTCCTCTGTAAGACTGAATTATTTCTGCAGTGTGATGATGATGCACTGTAAAGAACTTACAGCTTAGGCTTGACAACAGAGACCTTGTAGGTGTGAACGCAGGCTAATAAACGGAGGCTCCATTAATAACCTCCAGTGGACAGCTACTAAAGGAAATGCAAACTTAGGAGCTTAACAAGGGTAATTTTTGGGTAACAGAAAGTGTGAATAATAATAGTCTAACATATACAATGCACCTTATAAAGGAAAATTGCTTGTAGCATGAAGTTATGGGCCAGTAAAAAAAGATCAAGGTCTAAAATGTGTAAAAATCCCTTAGAAGAATGTGCCCAAGTGGACACAGGAGAGAAAACAAAGGGAAAACTGTCAATAGCAACATCCTGTGCCTCTGTCAATATTCCACACTCCTGCTGAAGATGCCAGGGTTTTTGCCATATTTCCAAATGTTTTCCCTCTTCACCAAATCTGTTGACCTTAAGACCAAGAAGCAGTGGAAGGGTGGAGATAAAAAAAAAAAAGAGAGAGGTATGTAATGGGAGATCTTGCTTGATAAGAGCTTTTAACTGCAGAACCATTAAGTAACTCCTTTTTTATTTCAAGTGTGTTCCTATCTCTGTGACTGAACTAACTGCATTAATTTGATGCATTTTAGTTGTGCATAGAATTTTTTTGCACTACACTAAAGGTAAAATCTTTGCTTGACATTTTATCTGTAACAGGTTCCTGAGTTTAATGAAATTTAAGAAAATTGAATTGTTTTGCATCTACATTAGGGATACACAAAATGTTAATGCAAAGTACTTTCACCATAGGTTTGCCCCAACAAAATAAATCATTCAATCCTTCTGCTGAGGAGGCATGATGACTGTGTACTGGCACTATCCTATTAAGTTTATTTCTGCTTAGTTTCCTCAACCTGTACTTACAAACTTGATTTTTAAAATTTAATTAATGCACCTTTTATAAGTGTATTTCAATTCCTTGGCTTTTGGAGCAAAGTGCTGCCGTGAGCAAATGTAGAGAAGTCTTGATAGATTGATTTTTCTTCAGGAGTGTTCTCTGTTATCTTGCCAACTTTTTCAACTAAGAACAGATCATGTCTTCCTGTTACAACAGCAATCACTCTCTTATTTATGTCCCTGCTTCTTCCAAAGAGCAATTAATAAAGCTGAAATAAAACCTACATAAATCAATCCTAAGGTCTCTAGCATGGATAAACTAATTGCAAAAATGTAGTTTCCTTATATGTGAGTAAATATGTGCAGAAATACAAAATGGGGAGGTTGGGGGTACGATTGTCAAATCAAGATAAGATCTTAAATTTATTGCATGCTATTATTTGACGGCAGGAAATAGAAATTATTTATGATATGGTGGGATGTGGAGTCCCCAAGTTTCATGAGCATTTGGGAGTATTATGAAGAGAAGCCTGTTGAGTGTTGGGTTTGGAGATCACCTGTATTTTATATGCAGAAATCTATGGCCTATGTATTCCATATAAATCTCTCTGCATCATGGCTGAAGTGAACACACATATTCACATAAACTGCTTCAGCACTAAGCCTAGTGCAAAAACCACATTTCTATAAAAATGCCTAAGTGATAGTTAGAGATCTGCATAGGAAATGGGCACATATCTTGCAAAATTTATATATATATATTTAGTTTTTAATAAGTTAAATAGTTCAGTTTTTATAATGACTTTATTTATTAATTGACATGACTATTTAGAAAATATTGAACAGTGAAACAAGGAAAAATATTTTATTTGAAAACAAAGTAGAAAAGTACTTTTATACAAAGAATGAAGATTTCCATTTATAAAATTTAGAAAAAAGCTCTGTTGTTTTCACTTCTGACAAATGAAAAATCTTCTGCTGTTAGTTTTGCTAGTGGTGAACCCTGTTTGCCATTGAAATACTATTGCTCACTTCTAGCTTGAATTGATTTGATCTTGATCTGATCATCTTCTGAGATGAAACATTTGTGTGTCTATTTATGACACTAAGAAACTTTTTGTATGATAAGAGAACAAACTGTCTTTTGCTGTAAAGTTTGTGAAGTCCTCACATGCACTTCTCAATTTTCTGTGAATATTTCCCTGCTTTTCAATATTTTAAAAATAACGACAGGGCACAATATTCAAATATCTATCTTACCTGCTTCATAGAAGGGAGTAAAATCTCATCTATTTGAATACTAACTAGTTTCTTATTCATTTACTGGTGACTTGTGTTAAGGTGTTGATTGCAGTGTTACAATTTAAGGTCAAACTAAGTTATTCACCACAAACTCCAAATCCTGGTATTACTTCATCAAGATAGAGTCCCTCCATTCCTACCTATAATAGTATAACTTCAGTACTGTTTAAGAAGGCTTTTGACCTTGACATGGCCTTTAGTGTAGAATTACATCTACCATGAATCTGAACAGTTTTCTATTTCAGCCTTTAATTTTCACATGCGTTTCATTTATGAAATCAATTTTTTGTGTGTCTTCAGGTATTTTAATTAATGTTGTATTCCAGGATTGTATCAGTGTAATATCTGTCCATTAGGAAATATCAGGCAGGTGAAATGTCATTTGTGACCTTGAATAGCTCTTATTTATTGTTCTTCAATACTTTATAATGCTTTGTGGGATAGTTTTGGAGTTAGTCACACTCAAAATCTCATTTTACTGCACTTATGACTGGACCAGCATAATTTTGTCACTTCACATTTTAGACCTCTCTTATGATGGTTCATTTTCTCTCTCTCTCTGTATCCTGATCTTCCAGAAATGTGCAGCTAGGCTAAATTTTTTTCACATATGAGTCATTCCTATAGTATGCTTGCATTCTGCTGACTTTATGTCCTGGCAGATTTGGCTAAACAAGTGTATAACTGAGGATGCATAGAGGAAAATTTTCTTAAGCATTACAGTATCTTCATTTTATTCATCTATTCTGCTCATGATGGATTTATAAAGGGAAGTCAATATCACATGAACTTAAGAGCTTTCATTAATTTTACGTTTCTTGTACAGGAACAATGCAATAACACAGCAGAACTGAGGGACTGAGATTATAGTCCTGAACCCATTGCCTTTGCAAATTATCTTCTTGAATTACTTAGTTTTCAGTTCTGCTAACATTTAAAAGATTGTGACAGACTGAGGCATGAGGACTGGTCTATCATTGCAATTTGCAAAGAACTCTCTAAAATGTACGTTTACAAAATAAAAATAATATCTAAGATAGTACAATATTGTTGCATCAACACTTTCAAATGTCATGTCAGTTGTTCATGGGCACCTACAAGAGAGGTAGAAGAATGTTGTATAAAAACACCACAAGAGAGGCTCTTTAAACTGTATAGAGGCAATGTTTTGCAGCTATATTTTCAGTACATCAGTGTGGGTAATATGAATTAATGAATATTTGTTGTCTAGTGATCTGGATATAAATAATGAAGAGCCATGACCAAGATGTCTCCAGCCTGGAGTCCTACCCTTAAGGTGAGCTTGCTAATACCCATAATGCAGTGTCTGCATCATACTTTTCTGTCTTGTCCAGTGAATGTTTAAGAAATTACATTGAACTATTTTATATGGGCAATATCTCAGTATAATCTTGGCAGAATAACTTTCTCTAAATTAGGCAGAGAAGTGATTTTAATTCAAGTCTCAAATATAATATATATGATTTAGAATGCATCTTAAAGTAAGAAAAATGAGATAATATTTTTCATGTCAGGTTTTATGAGCCCATTATTTATTTACATTTAACATTGAAACTAAGTAAACAGTTTATACTGGAAAATGATAAAGAAGTTTCTAATCTAGCTAAAACATTATTAATTGCTTTTAACCTGACTGTCAAATTGCAAAAGAAAAAAATAATTTCCATGCACAGTAAGATTTTGAGCTACATCCATCCATCATTTTCATGCACAATCCACATCATCCATGGCTGCTTGTGTAAGGAGGACAGAAGTAACTGGCCACTTCTTCACTCAGAAGGAAGGCTGATGAAGTTCCCATAACAGACTATGAGTGTTGAAAGTGTGAGTTTGAACATTGTTTGGTCAAAAAACCTCAAGGCACAAACATTGCTGATTTGCAATATATCTCACTGATTCTTTGTAGATTGATTGTAAATTACTGGTTTTGTTGTTATTCACAGAATAGGAGTTAATGGGATTAATATATTTCACAATTTGTGATAAAATTATAAATCTAATTAGTTCCTTATATTTCTGTGCTTTAGTAAGGCTGCTAAAGATACACCTTTTAGTGTTTCAGTATTCTTGTAAAAGTATTATTCATGAGATCTTCGATAATGAGCAGAAAGGCCTTCTCCAATTTTAAATATCAGTATTCTGCTTAATAAGAGCTATCTTCTACATTTCCCTATCTGTTCAGAACAGACAGGAAGACACCAGCTGTTGCAGGAAAACACTGCTCAGTTCATGCAGCTTAAATCAAATCATGATCAAAGTGGTTTATTGATTCATCAGTGACATGCAATTTAACCAGCAACCAGTGAACTACATATTCAGGCTCTGTATCAGCAATACAGCAGACAAATGAAAATGATCAAGGTGCTTGCAGGCTATTAAAAACACGACAGGTTTCTAGGCAACTTTGAAATGTTCACCACAACGTTCTAAGTGCCCCCTGCTTTGGTCCATCATTGGCAGAGTGAGCAACCAGCATCCCCACCCCATCGAGCATGTGCCTTCTTCCCTGTCCTGCTAGGGATGGTGAGAGCTCCTGCTCTGCTCCCTGCCAAAGTGCCCTCACAGGCACACCTGGGCCTGTGTCCCTGCATGCTGCCCCTGCTCCATCACCTCCCTGGCTGCTGCCAGTGTTCAGCTGTGACACTGCTCAGCCTGGCTCTGCAGGGTGGCTTGGAGGCTGCATCACTCCTCCAGTTCGTGCTCTTGGTCTTTTTCCACAGTTACAAATTTTCATACTTCGTGCTTCTTTTGAAACTAACTTCTCTTTGGTTTCAAAAGTCTCCTTGAAGTTCCCCAAGTTATGCTTTAATCCAACTGACAGTTCTTTAGCTTGATTAATATCGAAGAAATGACATCTCAGACTTGTGGGGTGCTCCCTTTAAATACTCTGCTCACACTTGTGTTTCTGCCCCAGCAGCTGGTCTTATCTGAGCTGAACAAATTAGGTTTGGGCTGTGCAAGTGCTTCCATGGTCAATTAATATATAGAATTGAGACAAAATACTCATGTGTGTAGGACAAGTGAAAACTGTCACTGTTGGAGCAACATGGCAGAATTGATTTATCTGTTTTAGTCAGAATTAACTGAGAGGCCATCAAGTATAAAAGCAGTAATGTGCAAATTAAAAAAGATTATTACCTGCAAAAAGAAAAAAAGGCTGGGATCAAGAAATTTCCTAAAATAATATCTGATGAAAACAAATGTGATTTGACAGAGTCACTTATCATCTACTTGAAGTGATTATACTTTCTATTGATTATAATGAAAGAAAAATGGAAGATTTACTGTATTATTTGTAGGGAAATTATCTTGGGCTTATGAAGTGGAAACAAAGCTTTGTCATTTCATAAACAATGAGTAGCCACTCTCTACCATCTTTGTTTCTTTTCACTTCTGGTACTTAATATTTTCTAGCAATTGTTCTAATAAAAATATCTGGGGACTTTTTTTAAAGCAATCAAGATTTTTGCATGGGACTTCTTTTATTTTTTTTAAGGGAAATAACTATTTCATCATTCCAGAAAGGAAGAAAAAAAATGCTAGCTTGTTTTTCATGTAACTTTATTTTGAGTATACAAGTATATTATCCAAATTTTGTGATGTAAAGTACTTTGCTTTGGGTAGGAAGCCCCTTTGCTCTCATTACTTTCAATCCTCATTTTTATGTTTGTGTTTTAAATGTTGTCAATGCAATTACTTATTGCTACATGATCTGGCTTTGGGTAATGGGTAAACTCCCTCCCAGACACCTGCTCACTTGCCCCATTTGAAGGTGACTGTGAGTGACACAGGGCAGACTCTGACACCCTTCCACAGAGAACATTCCTGCAGTATCCATGCTAACAAAACTTAAAAGTTATGAGCAGATTTGTACCTGATTCTGCACAATCGCTTTGACATAGACAAAGAATAATCAAATACTGTGGCTGAACATGTCGAGTGGGATTTTTATGATAAATCAATGTAAATGCACAAGAAAGATTACTGCCAGACACACTATGCCAAATTACATACTATGAATTTTGCTTTTAGATTTTAGGCATTTTTATGCAGGGCAATAGCTGGAAAGAATTTCACAGCAGCAGACATTTCAGACTAGGCTAATATATTATTGTACCTTATTCCAAGAAAATTTATAAAATTCTACAGCACCCTTTATCTCCAAAATTCAGGAGTCAATAATTATCCTTTTTATCTGTGACACCGACAAGTAAATCTCAGTCTAGACTTTAACAGCCACTCAAAAGAGTCCTGATTATGTTCCTACATGTCTATTCTCTTCTCTCTTTCACACTTATTAAATCTGGGTACGTTTGACTATTGCTCTGTATTTGTGGTAATGAAATTTACAGGGTGACTTTCTACTTTATCCAGGCTTTGGAAGGCTGACACATTAGAAGGAAAGATACAGAGCATGCACATACTAAGTCATGCTTTCAGAACAGTGAAAATGGAACATACGTGAGGATCTGAATGAAACAGCTGCCCTGACTCCTAACTTTTGGAGAAGGATTCTTCAAAATCAAAAATTGACTTTCAGGCAGGATATGTTTCCAGTTTTCAATGTGTCTCAGAAGTGTTCCTTTTAAAATATTGCTAAAGATAGCTGGAATTCTGCAAAAAACTGCAGGAACAAAACGGTCTAAGTATCTTTCTCTCTCAGTCATAAAAGTGAAATAGAGCCTGGACTGTACTACCTTGGACCAGTGGGAGCAACTGTATTTCAGGGAGTTAATGAGAGGCTCAGAGCAGGACTAAGGAAAGGCCTGGCCATAGCTCTCTGCAGTACTAACTGCAATCCTACTCTCTCAATACTAACTGCAGTCTGACTCCTCCCTGCTGTCATGAGCCTTAGGTGGTGTCTGCCAGGGCACAGACTGCCTCACTTAAAGTCTGTCCTGTCTCAGTGTGACCACTGAGGTGTCCCTTTCTCCACAGGGCTGTGAATGGTAGAGATGTGACAAGGCACCTGGCCATTGTCAGCTCCCTGTGAAACCACAGTGAAGGTCACACCTCTGCAGTCTTCTCTGGGATATAGCTGGTGTCAACACTTTTTCTGACTCTGGTTTATCTCATTTCAAACTGCAGTGCCTGGCCCCCCTGAGGACTTTCAGCCAGGTAGCTAACGCATGTATTACAGTACAATCGTATAATCTCATCTTATTTTTTTTTAATATTTTTTTATTTATTTGTTTATTTATTTTTGACAGCAGAAACAAAGCATGGAAAGTATCTGTTTGGAAGAGTAGAAGACATTTGAACTCCTGCCCTGCCTGGGAGGTTTTTCTAAAGTAGAGGATCATTCATTTTGTAGAAAATTTTGAGAATCTTATGGTAAAAACTGTCAGGAAGTTAATTTTCAGGTAGTGGGCAAACCTTTCTTGCAATGAATCTGGCTCTGTAATGAGAAAAGATTCTATCTGAATAGCTTGCTGTTTTCTTTGCAAAAATATTTACAGGCAAGAGTCTTTTTTTCTTCAGAACAAATCTGTTCTTTCTACCTTATGTTCAACTGAAGTAATAAACCACTAAGATGCATCACAGTTTCTAGCTGGGAAAAAAAATATGATTACCATTCATTCAAACCTGGACAAGGGACAAAAATGTTAAGTTTTGAATTTGAGTAGGACTGTTTTCCAAATGTTTTTTAGAGTGCCCCATGGAGCATGAACTGCTCTTTTGTGTTACTCATGGATGGTTGTGCCAATAGGCTAATATTTACCATGTCAGAAAAAGATTAAACCATGTGAATATTAGTTCATTCCTGTTGACATAAGGAAACTGACAGTCATGTCACATTTTATCATGACATGCACGAGACAAAGAACAGCATCATAAAACCCTGTTCAAAGCAGCCTGTCATGTACAGCAAAAAATATAAGGAGATACTGTCTGACTTTGAATGTGCAGTAGAAATCTCTACTGTCTCCAGTTTTCTTTGGTAAGAAATGTCTTATGCTCAACATTTGAAATATATTAAAAGTTGAATTGCTTTCTGCTGCAATATTTTCTTGTTTTACTAATTCCCTGTGTTTCACCATATCAAGTTGTATTAGCACCATGCAGTTGGCATGGTTGAGTCTCTTCATAAAGATTATGGGACAATAACAACAGACACAGTGGATGCCATGGATACCGTGGGTACCGTGGTGAGAGATTACTATAGGCAACCCCCTGGGATGATGACACTGATAACTAAGGAGAAAACTCATGTGGCCAAAACTCAGACTAACCTGAGGGACAGTTAAAAGCGCCTTTAAATATATTAACAGCAAAAGGCAGTCCAGAAATTGCATTATCCCATTTTTATGATGAGGACAGTCATCTTGCAAACACGGACATAGACAAAGCAGAGATGTTTAATGCTTTCTTCACTTAGACCTTCAACACCTGTTATAGGCTCTGGGGATCCCAAAGGCATGAGCTGGAGGACCATGACTGTGAAGGTGATAGACACCCAGCTGACTCTGAACTTCCTTCTCCAGCTGGATCCCTATGTCTATGTGCCATGGTGGGATTCATCCTAGAACACAAGAGCTGGCTGGTGTCACTGGGACACTTCTGTCAGTGATTTTTGGAATGCTATGGGGAATGGTGAGGTCCCAGTAGACTGGAACCTGACAAATGTTGTCCCAATTTTCAGGAAGAGTAAGAAGGATTACCCTGGACAGTACAGGACTGTCAGCTTCCCTTCAGTGTCTTATGGAGATGATTATTCTAGGAGATGTTGAAAAACACCTGAAAGACAACACGGCTTCTTGAGAGGAAAGTCCTGCTTATCAAACCTGATTTCCTTCTATGACTGGGTAACCCACCTTGTAGATCAAGTGAAGCCAGCTGATGTAATCTTTCCCGGGGGAATTATAGGCCTCGTCGCACATTTGTATTTTGGTACATGCTTTTGGATTTTTAAAGAAGATGTTAATTAAATTCCTAAATCAGAAATTTGAACTTGTACAGCCTTCAAGTTCTATCCAGGAAAGAACATAAGCATATACTTCAAGGATGTGTTTATATCTAATTTACTTTACTGTTGGTAGAGGCTCTGCTTAATCTGTCTGCTGAATAGATGACATCTTTATGAACTTTTTTTGTACTAATACTATAATTGTGCAGGTGATCATTATTCTAGATAAATGACACAATATGGTGTCTTAAAGATGGATTCCTATCACTTATGACAAGTTGAAGCCACATAGATCCCTGGGATTAGCACAGTTCTGCAGATTTATACAGAGTTTATGAGGATTGTTTATTATCAGTAATGTCCCTTTCTCCCTTACTGCAGTATGCCCTATGAAAGTGGGCACCTATTTTAAAGGGTACCTTTGAACTATATTCAATCCCATAATTCGAGGGTAAAGAGTTACTTTTTCTTAAGAAGGCAACAATGGGTGAGAAAACAGATCTCGCAAATCTTACTTTTCAATAATTTCCATGTAATTTTCAGTAAAAATATTCCAGGTACTGTTCTTTCAATTGGCTTAAATAAAGAGTGAAATTTGCCAGTTGATAGCTAGTGTTAATGTTCAAATATGTGTTTAAAATGCAGACTTTTTGTTCAATTCTTTGGTGCTCTTATACTGGCTGTATGTCCTGGGAATGTTCCCCTCATGTTTTTCACTCTGTGATGTGAAACAACCTCCATAACTCCAAAAATTGCATGAGAACTGTATCCCTATGTCAGTAGTGATACATCTTTTCTCCAAAACACCTCCCCTGTCTTTTTGAGTATTTGAAAATGTCTTTGATTGAAGGTAATTATTCTGTATTTCTAGGTCATAGTTTGATATAATGAAAAGGGAGTGGAGAGAGCCTTGAGACTATTTCCAGGAAAAAATAACCTTCAAGCAAGTTCTACCAAATGTTGAACATTTGCTCTATACGTAATTAGTAGGAGGGAGGGGGAAAAGGAAAGTGTCATTTTCTCTGAGTGTAGATTATTTACAGACATTCTGTTTCCTAATACTGAGGTCTTGTGGTAGGTCTTTTTTTTTCCATTACCCCACAGCTATTCATTAGCTGATGTGCCAATGTCTGTCACAGTTTCTCCTGTGGGACAATGGTGTCTTAATATTTTAGCAACAGCACAAAGATGTAATTATCCGTAAATAATTTAGCATGTGTTTCATCCATGTGGAAGCTATCCAGTCAGTCAAAGCAAAAAACTCCCAACATTTCCTATCAAAGTTTGAATCTTCTACAATATGTTTTTTGTCATCTTTGGATTCTCAAAATCATTCATTAGGTATTTTCTTCCACAAATATTTGGGAACACCAAAACCATCTTACATAGCTGGGGACAAATTTCAGACATAATGTGAATAAGTATATCCTGAGAAATTTGTGATGTTTAAACCATATATAATATTACTGAATATTGTGCACCTCGTTAATATTTATTACCTATATTCAGGAAGAACATACACAACTTTAATTAAAAGTTTTTTAAAGATAAGACTATTAATTATGCTGGTTATATTTCTTCTTCTTTCTGATCAAGCAAGCATTCAAAAATTAATTTTCATCAGCTTCTTAACTTTCTTGTTATTTTTCTTTCTTTGCACTTTACCATGACAGTTTTGTAAAATGAGAATGAGACGAAAAATTAAAACATTATTCACCACATGGGCATTTAGAAGGAGAGGAATTTAGTTCACTGACACCAAACTCCAAAGGGTCTAAAAGAGGCAGGTCAGATCTGTGCTGAACATTAGTGCTAGCTTGTTCACATGTTAGTCGTGTCTGCCATCTGCCTATGATTTACCTAATTTCTAAAACACACTGCCTAGAAATAAGTGAGTGAATGTGAGTAATCCCAAGGAATATAATAGCATTATTTCTTCTTGGGAAGACTGGAATGCATATAGCTCTTTCTAGGGCCAAGGTTAGAAAATCCTTTTGCATGGAGGCCTTGTCTCCCTATATGCAGAGAGTTTGCCATTCTCTGGAGGATATATAGATGCACGTAAATGACGAATTTGATTCATATTTAACAAAATTTGATATAAGATGTTTCCAATGTGTATAATTTCTAACTAGAGGAGGAGCTGACTTCAGCTATTTTGAATGTTTAAGTTTCAATGAGGATGGTGAAAGACTGTGTATTTACCTGAATATGTGTGTGTATGGGACAATTTATGAATAATCTCTCTTTGTATTGCAATCTCAAAGGTTTCCCTGTGATTCTGAAGTCAGAATAGCGTGAGGAATAATCTCTGCAGTCCTCAGAGCAAAAATCTGTCTGCAAGTACATGTCTATAACAGAGACATGTATTAGCTAGAGCTAACATAAGCCATGAAAATCTATGCTTACGAGGAATATACTTGACATAGAATAAGTTCTAGCTACTTTTGCTGGGAGATAATGATTAACGAGATATCAGCTTGTTTAAATGTGCAAATTACACTCACTTTCAATGAGGTGGGAAACAATAAGCATGAAAATATTTGTCCAAAATTTCTTTTATTTTAGTGTGCTCCATCAAAAGTGTAAAGAATTTGCAAATCAAGGGCTTTTTTTTAGCAGTAAGTGAACACTGTTATTAGTTATTAAATGAGTTCTTCTGCTTTGGTATTTTTGCTATGCAAAAAAGTTACTTTCTTTGAGTGACCAGATGAAAGATATATGAATTGTTGAAATATATTAAGCATAAAACCTTTCTGACTGTAAAATATTAGAAGATGGAGGCCCAAACCTTGAAGTTTCTTTTAACAGAATTTTATATTATAATGGAGCCTCACTAAGTAGAACCCATCTGACTCTCCAGTGTCAACTCCTAGAAAGCTAATGGAGCAGTAGCAGTAAGTATTCATAGAACTATGAATGTGGTACTGCAGAAACACACTAGTGATTTGAAGTCATATCTTTTGTGGTGGATATGTTTTAGACATATTTGAATAATATTTGTGAATAATATATGAGTTAATTTTTTTCCCAGTTAATTATCAAATGCATTATTAATGAACGCATATTATTCAATTGACATTTTAGAAGCTAAAATAATTTTATGTAAATAGATTAATCTAGATTTTCCCCCTTTTTTCTGTGGTTTTTCCCTTACTAAGATGACTTCTACTAAATTTAGTTTTACCAGAGAAAGGATTCAATTCAATTTGTTTTTATTATACTGTTAACGTGCATTTCTAATGTCCCCATGGGAAATCACTGTAGTGTCATTAGTGTGCTGTAAATTCACATCAGAGCTTAATTTACAGTAATGTGACTAAGGAAAAACTTAGTAAGTACATATGATTTTTCACAGAGGTTTTAATCTTAAAACAAACATATTCTTCCTTGTTCCTTTAGCTGCAGAAAAATACTGGTTTTTGTTAGACATATGCTTTAGTTTAATTGTCACATTAAGTATGATTGGAATAGAAAGCTGACTATGGAATTAAATTATTTTCCTTATTATTTTATTATATAAACTCACAATATTTACTATTAGGTAGTCTCCAATTAAAAAAAAAAGTTGCTGAAGTATGCAGTATTTAAATATATGCATCTTAATCTGGGTGTTTTATGGATATGAATATATGAATTACCATGCAATTAACGTTGATTTAATGAGGAAATTTGACTATTTATAGTTTTATAATTCAGGCAGCATCTCCTCCTGTCTATTAAGATTATAAGGATTTGGTTTTGGAGGACATATTTTCTTCATGTGTGAGTACATTGACAAGTGCAGTGGAGCCCTGATAACTGATATGTCTCGATAATCTTGTCTAATTGACATCTTGGACATTTTTGAGTTTTCACATTACCAGCTGCATTGGTGAAGCGTTGCTAAATGAAAGTATGCAAAACTTGTTTATAGAGCTCAGATGAAATAAATAGTCTGTACTTTGGAGCACAGCCCGTGAGGAACGAAGTCTTGCTAAACTGTAGAATGGTGAAACTGATGCTTTAAGTACTGGATAGGGAACAAATAACAGGTGGGGCCTTGCCATCATACAGCTATTTCTGTAATTGCATCGTTCTTTTTTTGAAAATATCTCCAAAGGAAAACAATCCTCAACAATCCATTTGGTAAATGGCAGAAATAATGATCCCAGATCAAATCAACAGATGTCCAATGTCCTGAATTGTCCATCACTGCAGTATTTCTGGCTCCTCTTTCTTCCCTCTACTACTCTTGCTGTGGGAGTGGGAACAGCCTAGAATAATGTGCCTACTTTTATTTTTTTAGTGTTTTCATAGATGGGCAAAGCTCTAGAATGAAATTAAGATACAGTTATAAAAAAGTAATGAGACAAACATTGTCACATATATCTATCAACCTGGCTTCAAACAGGAAGTGTTTGTGCTGTACATAGATATCAGGAATACATGTATTATGCAGTGTATTCTGAAAGTGTTCTAGCACATTTGGTCAAACTATTCCTCCTATTTAAAAGTTAAAGGAAGAGTAGAGCAGTGAGGACTGAGCAGAGCTGCTAGTAGACAAAATACTTAGAAACTTTACAGTCATTATCCTTACCTCATCCATACTTGTTCACATCTTTCCTGTGGCTGATACCCAATCCACTGAGGGTCACTGAGGCCAATATAAAATTGCTATGGACATTAATAAGAGAAGGATTTCCTTTATATTGAGAAGGTTACATTTAATATATTAAAAAAGCATTCAACTATAAAGTGAGTTTTAATTGGAAAAATAAACAATGTCAACATATCTTTGAATATTCTATTCTGAACAAACAGTAACAGCAAAAACCCTCTAAAAATGTCTGATATAAGTGACATTCATACTGAATAAAATACATGATCAGAAACTGATTATAATAAGAGTAATAGAAATATAACAACATCAGAATTAGGTATGTCTAGATAGATGAAAGTTAGAAGGTCACTTTTTCAGTCTTTGGTTATTTACTTTGATTTGTAAGTATTCTGAGTATTTTAAATATGGTGATGTTATTAGTGACAACACATCCAAAGAAAAATCTCAATAAAATCAACGAAAATAAGAAAGATCTCTAGGGGAAAAATAATATAGTTGAAGTGTCAGTCAAAGTGAGGAACCTTATTAAAAGCAGAACAGCCAAATTTTCTGGTGAGAAATAGAAATAGAAAATGCAGCAAAAGATCTATGTTATTTTATCAGATCACTTTAGAGACTTGGAAAACAAACAGAAATTGCACAGGAATGGAAAGGATTGAATGTAAGGTGATAGAATAGAAATAATAGGCCAATCAGACCAGATAAGTCACAAGAAACAGTTTCAAGGAGTAAAATAAGTAATAAGTAATATTGTATAAATAAATTGAAAGGACAAAATGCCTTACTCATCAGAAAGGAAAGAAAATAGTGGGCAACATAGTGAAGACACATGTATGGAGTTATTTTTCTACAGTATTGTAAAAAAATCTATGGTGATTGATTCTTAAATCTTTTGAAGGTTGTAGGAAGTATAATAAAAGAAGAATGAGTGAAATGAAATGTAGTTAAGTGAAGTGATTAACAGTTTATGAGACACAACCTAGGGTGACTTTCAGTAATGGGGCTTTGGCTCAGGTTAACTATGAGCTGATCACAAGTGGGGAAATGCTTGATCTTCTCCTATGTGGAGTTATGTCATAGGGCAAGAAAACTGATGTAAATGAGCTGCCAAAATTTCCAACAGCACTAGATTCTTTTAGCATTTTTGTTTATATTTTTTTTAAAATTATAACTCATAGAAACCCTTCCAAGTACTGAAACAAACCTCTCTATAGGACAACTGGATCAACAAACGCCCAGTGTATGGAAATTCTGGTATATGATCAGTGAAGAAATGGATCAAATCTTGACAAATGGAGGAAGATGGCAAAATTCCCCTGTATGCTCTCCAATTTAATTTGAATCTCATTATTATGTTCTCATACTTTAAAATTCTCCCTTGTATCCACATGACAGCTGTAAATAGTGTAGCAACACATCTGTGTTTCTTCACCCACTCTCCAAAGAAGGGATAATGAAAAATATTTATGCTTCGTGTTTATGTGCTTATTGTAGTGTTTCTGTATATATGTATTACTGAAGAAAAATTCTTATTGATTACAGTCATAATCTGGTACCTCAGAACAGCCTTGGAAAGGATTAATCATCAAAGAATATATTGGGAGCAGGATTTTTTTTGTACCTCCGCTACCCTACACAATGCTTATAGATTAAAGGCACAGATCTATTATATTAATGCAATAAAATATGTATTAATGCAGTTTTCTCTTTTCTGCAGTTACACATAGACCTTGTGACCAAATTTCAGAAAGAAATCTACCTTATAGGGGGTCCTTTCTGGACATTGCATAGATATTAATTTTTAATTGGTGATAATTGTACCTCTTCTTCAGAATAATACTAATTCACTGAGAAATCTCTGACTGTGACAGATAAAGGATTCCAAAGTATTTGTCATATGTGAAATATTTTCTAATTGTTAATGTTATCCCTCCCAAATATCAATTATTTTCTTAATTTCTTTGCTTATGCTAGACTCATTGATGTTGTATCTCTATGCACAAACAAATCAATGCCTCTTTTAATTATTTCATCTAGTTCCAGGAGACTCGTGTTCTACTTAGCATTAATATGTGTATGTGTGTCAATATTTCCCAACTCCATTTCTATTGTTTTGTTTGACTTAATGTTTGGTAAGTGTTTAATATGTGAGCTCTTATCTTACCTTTCACATTAAATGAGTTGGAAATTTATGTTTTTCAGTGGTTAAATTTGATCTTTAGGGAAAATGTATTCAATATAATTCTTTAGTAACAAAAAAAAAATCTTATTTAATGTGTAATTGTTATAAAAATTTCTCTATTCTATTGTAATACTTTGTGTAAAAATCACTATGTGCTTATACCTGCTTCTGGTGTACAATCAAAGTAAGTCTCAAGTTGTGTACAACTAAGGTAAAGTTAACAAAACAAACAGTGGATATTTGCATACTACAAGAAAAAAAGACCTGTCAGATTCATGTTCTTCTTGAGTTTAGTTGCCCTGAAACATACAAGACTGTAATATAATTTAAGAAATTCTTTTAGGTTGTTTAACTAACAAGCTATATCAAGTCTGTCAATGATTACACTGAAAAGCACTGGAAGTCTGTCAAGGATCCAATAAAAGCTATTTTACCTGCATACCTATACTGTACTGATTTTTGAATATATATACACAGAATAGAAAGCTTAAGGTAGCACAGCCTCTGTGGAAATAATTTCTCTGTTTATTATAATCTGTTTGAGTTTAAATTTATTAGACCTTGGAGGAAGAGTAGAGATTTTTATGTTAATGTCTTTCCTGTGGCAGTCGAAACTACTGCAAACAATGCAAAGAGTCTGAAAAAAACCTATTGTGAGACAGATTAAACAGAGTGTATAGAGGAGTTAATGAATTAGGGTGTTAAACTTGAGTTGTTTTCTGTTTTGCAGTTTTACTGCTGGTTTTTTTTAGGATTCAACATATTAAATTCTCAGGGGGTCACCCTGTCAGCCTCAATTCTGTGGCCTGGATTTAGTTGAATCAATCCTAATTGAAATTCTGCACAGGTCTGGTATTCTGTGGAGATTGCAGATGAATGACAGTGCAGTGGCAGGAAAGATAAATATGCTGGCAAATGAGATCCAGGGTCTCCACAGAGGATGGAATAAATTACTTTACCAATACAGTGGAGGTAATATGCTGGAGAAAGAAAGTGAAATCGAAGCTAGTTTAATACAAGACTTGTTAAAAAACATATAAAAAAAGAGGCCAACAATACAGTTAGGATTTACTTATTATACAGATGTCTGACGTGAATGTATTTAGACCACTTCTTTTCTATTGTGAATAATGAGCAATGCATACACTTTAATTTCATTTATGCAGACAGCAGCTTGCACAATTTAAATTCGTGCGGCATTCTGTGTGTAACTCGAGGCCCAGTGGTAACTGTGGTACAGCATATTGATTAGCAATTTGATAAATAGATAAAATGGCACACCGAGTTTAAGGTGCTTCATGAAAAATGTATTTAAATGACCTTGGCTAATTAGCGTGAATAGCTTTGAGGCACTGCTGCCTGAATGAAAGACATTTTTAGAGTCCAGAGATTTAAAAGGTTTCATGACTGGATGAGCAAAATTTAAACCAAGGGAAAAGAGCAAACATTAATTTTCATAGAAATTAAGGTGAATTAGATGATAGAACTTTTAGAACTGATAGAACTTTTTTCAATTTCTTGCAGGTTCTGTACTGCTCTTCTTAGCATATGCCTGTTACTCTTTTCAGTCTAATTGCTAAATTGCTTACATAACTAGGATTTCAGCACTTTCCTCAGAAGCTTATATTAGAGTCTAATGAATCAGAAAGTATTTTCCAATATACATTTAAAATTATCCTTTTCTCAAGGAAAGCTATTACTTCTTTAGGTAGCTATGGTCTGTTGTGATACTTGAAATAATTCCATTTTTTCCTCTGTGCCTGTATCCATCAACAAATATGTAGATGATCACTTAGCAAAATTATAGGAATGTACCTCTTTTATTGTCATCTCATAAGCCACTTTTTTCTTTACCTAACAACAGTATTTATTTGTCTTTCCTGAGCTAATTTTTGCATAGTACTGATGTTGCCACAGTGCTAAAGTTAGACTGAATTTCTAACCCAGGCTGGAAAAAGTTCTTGCCACCTGTAAATTCTGGTATCCATCAGCAATTTTTACTGTCCATTTTCAATCGTGTTTCATTCCGCACCTGACTTTATTTTTTCCCTGTTCACACTTGAAACCTCCTTTTATCACTACTGTTTTCTTCACAATGAAATTGGTTTGAGTCTGTAATTTCACTGGAAGTGCTAGCTCATGCTTCTCTGAGTTCAGCCTTTATTTTCAGTCTATGTTTTGAAAAAGTGTGTTCAGAGGAAATTTGGCATGGATCTAAGTGAGCATGGCTCACTGAAATCACTGCAGGCTGCTGTGCTAATAAGAGAAATACATCTTTTGCAGCAAGTAGAAGAAAGTTGTCTGGAATGGAGGTGAGAATGGCAGCTCTGACTGGAAGGGTCTCCTGTGAAGGAAATGAAATCTCCCTGGTGGTGAGTAGTGAACATGCACAGCCAGGCTGACATTGCCATAGATCAGTGTGACACCTACCTTATACAGGGAGCTCAAGTAAGAACTCTCTTCCAGCACAATTAGATAAAATTTCACTAGTTTTTAATTCTGACTTTGACTAAATCACACCATTTTAGTCACACTGGTTAGTACTAGTTATCCCTTTAAGAAAGTCCTCAAGACCTGAGCTAATCTTGGGTTTTTACTTGTGTAATATTCTATTTCTGGACTGTATGTGACAACTGGTAGAAATTATCAGCACAACCTGTGTTTTAAATTTTTTCTCCAGAAATAATGAATTTTTAATTCATGATTAATGAATAGAATTAATTAATATAGTAACTCATTGGATAAGACTATTTTTGGGATGACTTGTAGTAAGAAGAATGAAAAGATTTTTCAGTCATAACAAGGCTTTTTAGTTAATTATTTTTAATGGAAATATTCTATACAAAATAAATTGACAAAAATTTTTAAAGTGAAATCCTGCAATATTGTAACAGCTTCTTACTGACTTTTTTTTTATCCAATTCTAATATATATTTTCAAAGTATTGTTATATAATAAAAAGAAATGGGTACACTACTAAATAATTCTTTTTCTTCTGCTCATCTTGGCTTGATGGCTGGAAGGGACACCTTTGCTTTGACATCATTTTGCTCTAGTTTTTGTTTCTTCTTCATTGACTTTCAGGAACTTCAATTTCCTATAATAATGTACTAAAATTGCTGTTATTACTCTTCTGTTATTGATGTGATGTGATGTGATGGGTCTCTTAGGTTCTGGTTTTTCCTTTTTTTTTTCACAGGAAAGATGTTCCAGCTTTCTAATATTTTTTGTGGTCCTTCTCTGGAACTGTTCTAACAGATCCATGTTTTTCTTGCACTGGGAGCTCCGGAGCTGGACGCAGTGCTGCAGGTAGAGTCTTCAATGAGCAGAAATCTGCTCCATTGACACTGAAGACACTCTCTATGGACTAACCTGCATGGAGATGCTTCACAGTGCCACCTCAGTAAGTGACACAGCAGTATGAGCCACTCATCCACCACACAGATGAGGAAGCAAGACCTTGTGCTCCACCCTTCAGCTTCTGATATCACAAAGCTCTGTATAGACTACTTTTTATCCTCCTGTTTTCCTCTGTTAAACAGCATTTGCCCTATTTGATCAGTTCATCTACTTCCCACTGTATGTAATCGGGTGAGATTACTTATTTGTTTATTTAGGACTCTAAATATATTAGGGCCCTAAAAAGTTTAGGACTCTAATGCGGATATATTCCTTCTGGTGCTGAATTTAGGTTGTCTTTTAACTATTTTTTTGAAAACAGATGAGGATCCATAAACGAAACTAAATTGATAGAGAAGTGGTATAAAAATGAACATAATACTGATTAAAAAAATTATATTACCTGACTTTTATCTTAGTCCAATGGACACTGCCATATTAGTTCTAGATATATTTCATTATACTTACTATGATAAATAATGACTTTATGGTCCTGAGGAATGCTGTGAGTCTGTCTTAAGCAATATATTTTTCAAGTTTTAGTGGTGATTTTGACCTTATACACAATATAAAAAAACTCAATAAAAAGATTCTTATCTATGTAAATCATTTACTTTTGCCATTTTCAACTTTCACTAATATATACCTCATCTTTAGTAGGAGCTGTATACTTGCTCACACACTCTAGGTTTTTTGAGAATGTGTCAGAAAGAGCTTCAGCACTAAAAAATAAATTGTAAAAATAAATTATAAATAAAATAATTCTATTCCAGAAATAATTTCCTTAAAATGGGAAATTTGATGTTGCTTCTGCTTTACTTGAAAGTGATGCCATAACAGAATCTGCAAATTTGTTAGTAAAGGGCCTTTTTATTCATCTAACTGTTGATTCAAATGAAATACACAAAATTAGATCATCTATGTTTACACTCAGAAAAAAGTCAGCATTTCACGATAATAAAGAGATCAAAGAGAAATGTTGCTATTTTGGGAAATAAAGCAAAATTGCTGTTTCTGCTATTCGAAAGGGAAACTGTCATTTGACAAATGTCAAGATAGAGAACTCTTCAGAGTCAGAAGGCAGTAAATGAGCTTCAGAGTGGAAGGTTCAACTTAATATCTACACCACTAGGTACAGGTTGATGGTATGGAATTACCATAAAAAGTATTTATTGTTTTTACAAATACTTTGTACTAAAAGGAGAGTGCAAATTTTTCAAAGTATGCTTCAATTAGGCTAATCTTCAGCAAGGGACTGACTGCTACTTGTGTGAAAGACACTTGTAGAAATACCTGAGGTGCTGCAGTATGAAAGTAAATCAATTCGGGCACCAAAGTTTGAACAGTTGCTATCAAAGTGGCTCTTGCTAGCATTTGCAATGATGTCCTGCAGAAGCTCTGTTCTCTTTTTCTGACAAGCAGGCTGGCCAAACAAGTCGTCCCTCTGCTGGCATGTATGCCATGTGGCAGTGATGTGACCGACCTGCTAGCAGGCAGAGTGCCATCCCGACAGATGGGCACGGCTGCAGCCAGCCAAGGATATTTCATTCCATGTGCAGCAGATGCACACGCCTATTAAAAGTGTCGTTCCCTGCTGAGAGAAGCTAAACAGCAGTTTGCCTTGAACTTTTTAGAGTTGGCAATATAAGGCACCACTAACCCAGCTCTGAACTTGATTGACATGGAGCATCATGAGATACTGTGAGGAGAGGGCAAGGAGTTCAAGGTAGTCTCCTATACTGTTGTTATTTCATTCTTCAGGAATTTAAAATTTTTTTGATAGACATTATGCCAATAACACTTGACACAGGAAAAACCATAAAGCAGAGAGCATGTCCTCTATAGCTAACTTTATCAAATATGCAGGCTGTACCCAGAGACTCTAGAAGTTGCACTTGCAGCACAGCACTGAGAAAAATATTTCCCTTCCGGGCAAAAATTAATTGTGGTCATTACTTTAATGATCAAAGCCCATAAAGGGCAGCAAAAGTATCTATCACTGCGTAAGTAGCGGAACATTTAATTTCCACTATTAACCATATTTTTTAAACTAGAGTAATATATCAATAGAAAGAGTACAATTGAAAACACAGGCTGTTTTTATCAAAATTATTTTTACTTAACTGTATGAACAATATACAGAGGTAGCTTTTGGGCACATCTAAATTTTTACTGTCTGGAAAATAAAACAACTAAGATATACTGTTTCAGGTGATTTCAAATGCTCATATTCCAGCAAAGCCACCATTTTGAAGTTTGT
This sequence comes from Luscinia megarhynchos, assembly GCA_034336665.1. Taxonomy (NCBI): domain Eukaryota; kingdom Metazoa; phylum Chordata; class Aves; order Passeriformes; family Muscicapidae; genus Luscinia; species Luscinia megarhynchos. The sequence continues at coordinate 33,828,246 of CM067568.1, read as the reverse complement.
ATTTAAAAGAGTTTCATGATCGTTTTTTATGAAGTTCCTTTGAAAGAATTTGCTGAGAAACGGGATGAAATGAGACTATGTCTAAACTTGATACTCTATACCAATAAACCTTTGATTTTAAGCTGGGGGTCAGAGCAATACAAGGAACAGGGCAGAGTGAATATATCTTGCCATTTAGATACAGTCTTTACTGTTGTCAGGATAGATAATGCATTTTTGCCCTCTATTTAGAACTTGTGGAAAAAATGAAAGACTTAAATCCTTTCAAAATGCTATATAACCCAGCCTGGAAATAGTCAATATAAATTTTGCTTCTATCAGCTTCAGATCTTCAATTACTGCTGAATTAAAAATGTGTAACCTGGCTCAAACCTAGTCCACTTTTGTGAATCAGCACGTAGAACATACACCCTCCATCACTGAGCAGTGCTTGCTCCCTAGGATACTGCCCTCCTCCTGCAAGTGTAAATAAATTCTGAAAAAACATTATCTCCCCTTCATGTCCCCAAATTTGCCCAATTCCTATCATTCCATAAAAAGTAAGGATCTCAGTTTGATATAGCTGGTTACCGCCTTATTTATTCCACAAGAGGTGTAGCATCTAATGTTGGTGATGGCTACTGTCCCCGTACATGAAAGCGATAAGGATTTGGAAAATAACAACAAACTCACATTTTCATTTTTAAGTGATCCCTAAAGTCTACATTTCTAACAGTTTTTCCTACGGATTAAGTTCTGTTCTTAGATCTTGCCTGATATGGTCTGACAGAAAACTTCATCCAAGCAGCCTAAAAACCCAGTCTATGAAGCACAAAAATAGGAAATGTCTTTCTGCTGCATCCTGTTTCTGATCATTTCCAGAAGTGATAGACTTACTCTGCACAGAAACAGATGCATAGCTAATTTCAGCTAAAATCCTTGCCATCTCTATTATTTCTTCTCATTTTGGGGCTGGACAGGGAAAGAATTAAATGCTTTCCCACATGTCAATGATTTATGAAGCTCTAAATATAAATAATTGTTCCAGATTCAGTTCTGTGCATGTATTATTCCCACACCATGTGTTTTATTTTCCTTGTTTTCTTGTGGAGGTTTTTTGTTTGTTTACTTGTTGTTTTATTTTGTTTTGTTTTTTTAATTAAATACTCCTATAGTAGATATTTTAGGTTTTTTTAATTTAAGGGGATTATAATATGTAAAGTTTTCTTATATATATTAAATATTTACATTGCTGTTGTTGAAATTGTGAAAAATAATGCATGATCTGAAAATTTTAGTAACTAAATATTTGGGACATACCAATATTTGTATGAAGGAAATACTCTGACAGTTTTACAGAGATATAAATTAATTGTACAAAAAGTCCAGCAGACAAAAGAAAGGAGCCTTGTGTTACTCCATTATACAGTTCTGAGATGTTTAATTTTCAGAGAGTAATCTAGCAGATTGTATTTCTAAATATAGGCTGGTGTCTACATCTTACCTTTAATTTTAGCCTTATGCACAGTTTCAGACAAATATCAAGTATCTGAAAAGATAGTGATTTTCTATATGTTTTGGGAGAATAAGTGTCTAAACAGAAAAAGGTGCTTAGCAATGTTCTCATGAGGGTATGGATGCAACGAGTAAATTTATCAGGTATCAAAAAATCCACACAGGAACACCACTGAGACAAAAATCTCTTGGGAAAGGGGCTTTGTAAAGCACCACTGTTCTTAGAATAATAGTTTAATATTTTATGGTTTTTCTTGCTTGAGACCAGGACTGCATGAAGACTCTCAGGGTGTGAAGTCAACACATAAAAACTAAATTTCACTGAAGTTTGGAGGCACCCAAGAGCAAGTTGTCTTATTCAAAGTAGCTGAATCTTTTCACTTTCATATGTGGACAAACCTTGTATCTGCTCTCATCAGACAGTTGTGGAAATGTCTGCCACTGCCCTGGGTTGATGTATCTGAAGATATATTCAGAGAATGTTCTGTGGGATGAGCAAATCTTTTAAATGATGATGGAAGAGAAGTGACTCCAGCTTTAAAGTGACCAAGGGAAGAGCTACTTGAAACAAGTGATCCATATCTTAAGACTTAAACCCAGTGAAAAGCAAGATAGAAACTTAATACAATTACTTAAAAAAAGCTAGCAATAGGAAGGATTAAGTATCTTCGGAATTCTATAAAATTAATAGTTAACATGAAATTTTCATGATAGTGGCTAGAAAACTACTACTGCTTTGCATTTTGAAAAATGGAAGACTTCAATCAAACTGTTCATTTCAGTGTGTTTATATTCATAATTTGTAGTGCCAAGTACTATACATTTTTTTGCAGGACTTATAAACAGATGCCATTTTTGTTATTGTCCTCGTTGAGCTAAAAAAATCTTTCAAAGTAAAAATATCTAAAATATAACTTATATCCACTGGGAAAACTTTTGGCCAGAACAATAGATTTGTGATTAAATTTTATCAAAGAAATTTTTATCAGAAATTTTCTAGGTTTCTTGAAATGTTCTGAGTTTTAGTTGGAAATTATAAAAGGACATATTTTTGTTTTGCATGGAATTTTTAATAGAAAATTTTCAAGTGTGATCTCTTTTTTCAAAAAATGGATATTTTCCCTTAGGAAAGAGAGGTGGAAAAAATACCCTGCAATCCAAACTCAAATTCCTTTCTTAATGGAAGTGTTATTAATAGGACTAAAATAGCAAAAATATTTTTTCACTAATCTTTCATTGTTCATTCTTAAAAAATTTTACGTTCTGAAGATATTTTGAATTTGTTTGGTTGATTTGCACACTCCTGCATCAGCATGTTTTCTTTGAGTAAAACTGCAATGTGAGGTGTGCACATAGAATTAGTTTTTACCCTTAATAGCCAAAAGGAAAATATTGGTTTCAAAGCAGTAACCATCTGGTCCTTCAGATACAAACATCATTAAAATATTCATTCTCAGATACATAGGATACATGTAAATTATCTGACAGTTTGCCAAATAAATACACTTGAGGAAAAAATTATGAATGAAGAAAATGATAAATTAAAGGCTATAGTTTAGTTTGGAAACTAATTTGAAGAATATTTATTCTGGGAAATTTGTTTCATATGTTTATTTTATTACTATTTATGTTCCCAATAATGATTCTGCTGGAATTTCTATCTCAGATATGAAGTAAAGACTTAATTGCTGAAGCTCACAGAATGATCTTTTATAATTACACCAAGAATATTTCAGCAATGTGCAGTTTGGGAAAAGAGGCCATACAACAAACAAACTGCTCCTTTTCCAGCAGGGGAGATGGCAGCTCAGATGGCTATAGTCTTCCAAAGGTCTCAAAGAAACTTCCAGTGGAATGCTTTTACATGATCAAAGGACAAATTGGTACTATTGATAGAGATGCTGATGTTTTAGAGAGAACTCCAGGTCAAACCAAGTACTGCATACACACTAGCAGACTGGAATTTTTTAATGTACTGCATGTTTGAGATGGAATTGAACACAGCATGTACACTGTGTTGAACATGACTAAATAGCATCAAAGTCGTTCATTATGTAAATATTGGAATGAACCTTTTGAATTTTAACTTATAATTTTAGGTCTTCTCTCTGAACAAAATAATTTCATTAAAACTTGCATTTTTAATCAAAACCTATATTTTTGGTTACTATAAGTTCAAGTTCACAAATTTTAGACAGCTCTTGATAAAACTGTGGCATTTATGTAACCCTGAAGAAACTTACAAGCTATCAGGTGCAGTGTTTGATTTGCAAAGAGAATGTGACTGAAGTAAAGGTGCATTTGCATTTTCCAGTAGATTCACAGGAAATATATGATGTGCTTTCTGTGACAAGGAATAATTTATTATAGCTCACATGATAAAAAGCTTAAAAATCAAATCAGTTATTGAGAGTTCTATGCTGTCTATTTATTTTCAATCAGATAAAGAGGAATTTAGTACTGAAGGGAAAAAAAAAGCAATTTGCATAGCATTTTGGATGGAGCATTTAAACTATAATGCATCCCTAGAACACTATTCCAGGGACGCATTACAGTCATATGATCACAGAATGATTAAAATTCCATAATGGAGTATTTCTTTTCCAGGTATACACATAAAAAGATCTCTTATCCTTACAATTTAACTTCCATCCACTCAAACAATTTTGTTCATTAGGTACTGGTGTGGAAGGTAATGCATCTAAAAGAATGAACTCTATTTTCCGGTACAGGACAGTTCATTATCCTAAAAGCTCTTTCATTACATCCCTTAAATTGTGAAGGCAAAGGACATCCTGCCTCTGATTTAGCCTGAGAGCAATGTGCATTCTCGAAATAAATGGTGAAAATGTCTGTAGGTGTGCAAATGTGCATGTGCACGTGGATGTAGTGGTACTTCTTTTTGCCCTTTATTGAAGCAGTGAAGCACAAAAAAGTTGAGAGTCTACAAAGTTAAAGCAGAGGAAATATCATTAAAGTTCTTTTCCTCTCTAATTTTGTACTTTTGTATAGTGGTTCACTAAAGAATAATAGAAATTTAGATATTCAGTTCTCACTTTGAGATTTATGTGGAATACAAAGAGTAGTTTCTAGACCCTGTAAGAAGGAGGCTGCTTGATTACTCCAACAGTGAATGAGATTCTGAAGCAATGTACTTGAAATGACCACATGTTTTAAGACCAGAAGAAAGGTTGGCATGCTCAAGAGCTGATTTGATTTTGTTTCTCCAGCTGATATAGTTAACCCAGTGGAAGAAACTTCCTGCCTCTGTAAATTTTTTTCAATTTCTGTCTGTTGACCATTATCACTAAAATGATACTACTATTAAAGGTATTAAATCATATTATTACAGCATGACTTGACAATGAAATCAAGTGCCAGTAATACCACTACACTTGACATTAGCATAATTTTCTGTAATTTGTTCATGGATGACTTGATTATCGTGGTGGGTCTCTTCCAACTCAGAATATTCTGTGATTCTGTGGCTTTTCTTTGCACTCCCTACAACTGCAAACAAATGTTGCCTGTTAGCACACATTAAATAAGGCACCTGTATCCTGAAACATCAAGTCTGTTGGACATTTTTTCCTTACTCTTAAGAAAACATTAAAAAACAACTGTATAACAAACAAAAGAGACATAGATGGATATTATTACAAGTAAAAAATAGTAGCATGACACAAGTTCACTTGTATGAGCTGGTGTATGTCTATTGAAGTGAATGGAGTGTTCTTCATTAGACTGTGCTGACATCTAACTAAAGGCTTTGACAGGTTCTCATCCTTGTGGCAGAATTTCCTTTCCATTACCTTCTTTGACTTCTTACTGACTTTTTACTTTGGTTTAATATGCACAGCGTGAAGTCTCTGAATTATCTAACTAGATTTATACTTGCCTAGTAAACTGCAAATTAGGTGATTTCTTGCTGATTCTTTATCAGAGGAGTCAGTGGTCTCACTAGTTCTGCTGACAAATTTGTAAGAGTGTGTGATGTAGCCTAAAGGCCATGAGTGTGAAACATCCTAAGCCTCTCAGACACCCTTTACATGTGCATAATCTGCAGCACTGATCAGTCAGTGCATATATGGACCAGTCTAGAACATAAAAAAATCTAGAGAAATGCCCACTAGTATTAATTTTCCCTTTTATATTAAATTTCATTGTGGAAATCTGTAGTTACCTATGGCTAGAAATGCATAATGCATAAATTCTGGGTAACTACTTATGATTTTATATTGTATTGTTGAACAGTGGAAGGGGAAAAGGGACAAAACCAGGCTCTCCAGTGATGAACGATGGGATGGTGTGCCAAAACTGGAAGAAATGAGCACTACTGGGATCCCTCAATCTGCTTCACCAGGTGTTGGCTACAAAGTACCACACCTGAAATGTTTCTACACTATAGCCCACAGCATGAGGAACAAACAAGAGGAGCTGGAACCTTTGGCCCAATCCCAGAGATTTGATATCATTGGTAAGTGAAAGCTGGTGGGATGAGTCCTGTGGCTGGAATGCCCTGCCAGATGGTTGCAGGCTCTTCAGGAGAGATAGGCAGGGCAGAGGAGGTGTTAAGGGATTGGCAGTATATCTAACAGGAGGCTTAAAATTCTGCATAATGGACAGACGTGTTAATTGAACCCATTTTCTAAATAACTTATCTGTCTTCAGGTAACTCTGCTTCAAGACTAGACCATGTCACATGCCTTGTTTAATCATACAGGATAAGTCTGTAAACTAAACTAGGCTGGTTGCTGGTGAAAAGATTAGATGGCCAAGGTTTGGAATGTGGGATTTAAAATATTCTGTAACTAGAGTAGATTAGATATTTCAGATTTATGTAGCCTATGACTGGTTTTACATTGATTTTGTCCTTATTGCCCTCTTAATTTCCTAGTGCACTGCACAGATATGTTAATTTACTACTCATCCTGAATGTAAGGTCACAGTGTCTCACTTTTGTTTGTAGTTGATTGCTTATCACCTATTCGAGATTCCATTTCTATTTACCATAGATTTGATGATTGGCCCTCAGTAAGTCCCTACAAAAGAATACTGATCATGTTTTCTCTCTAACAACTGCTCAGTAATTTCACAAGATGTAATGTAAGTCTATTAATGAAGTAAAGTGAGACCCTCTCAGCTCGTGTTGATTGTGCTTGTGGAGGTGCTTACCAGTCTGTTGAATACATTCTGCAATTTTTTTTAAGCAGCCAGAATGTACACTGAAGATCATATGAAGAAAAACTTAAGCCTCTTTCTCTCTTACATACAATACACATGCTGATTCCAATGGAAGATATGTAGCTAAATCCTCTGTACTATATGGATATTTCAAGAGCTGATTTTCAAGCCCAGTGCACTCCTCCTCCCTGACCATCACTGTCAGCAGGTAGTCAGCAACATACTGAAACAGATTCCAGATGCAGATCTCAGATGTCGTTGAAGAGGTTTTTTTATAACATATTCTGTAAACGTATTTGAGTTATGTTCAGTACTTATGTGAGAAAATAAAACTGATGATCTAGAATTTTAAAATATACTGTATTTTTATAACTTAAAAAATGACAAGTGAGAGAAAATGCCAGATGGACTATTTGGCTTAAAGTTGTAACAAAAACGGAAATTGATGATGACAATGATCAGGCAAATGTCATTTCATGAGTGAAAGTTCCCAGAGCATCTTGGTTTAAAATTATTGAAGTAGTTACATGGCCAGCTTGCAAGCATTTCACATCAGTAAGAATTAACAGTTTCTGTTATAAAATGTGCAGAGTAATTCTTTAAAGATTTGTCCAATGAGGCTATCTCTATATGTGTCATGCTTAACTTCTATAGTTGCAGATTGTCTGCTTTGCATAAAATACTTACAAAATTTATTGGACTAGGGAGGCAGAATATGTAATGGTTCATGACTAGTGTAATAGCACAGTGATTATGGTACTTACCTAGGGAGCAGGGGTGGGTGGTGGTGGAGGGAAGGCACAAATTCCTCTTTGCTGTGTGTGACAAATAGGATACTTGAAAAGCAGTAGAAGTTAGTGTGCTTGCCACATGAAAGGTAATTTTTGGAAAAAGTAATTATCACAGGTAGTGCATGCTCACAGAAATTAATGGAGATCCTTTTTCCATATATGAACTACTGTCAATAAAAAGTCTGCTCAAAATTTTCATGCAAGGCCAAGGAAACTTTTTCGACAATACACCTCAAACTTCCAAGTATCAAAATATGGTATGGTAATATTTTACTTAAGACTGAAATTTTGGGGAAAAAATGCAGAAGACATAATATTCTAGAAATCCTACCTTTAACTTTCAGGAAGGCTTTCCATATCTTCAATATGATTTTTCTTAATTTTCAAGTTACATAATGGAGAGTTATAAAAATGAGTTGATTTCTGTGCCACATTGATCTCAGAACCAAATGAATTTCTTTTATGATAAGGACCATTTAAGAGATAAATGTTCCATGTTGCTGGGTGAAATAGAAAGTAAATATGGACATTCTTTCCCCTTAATATGTGTCTTCCACATTTTTAAATTAAGGTAGGCACATATATAAGTTCCTTTCTAATTACTCCTATAATGTCTAAATTTGTGTTTAAATGAGACACTTGCAGGGTATATCAAAGACATCCTTGATCATTTATCTATTATTTTAATGCATCTCTAACCCTTGGTATGTATTTGTTTGCTACAATGTGATTGTAGGCATCTCTTCTCTGCCAAGGTGCTACAATAGATGTTTAAAAATATTATGATTCATGTTGCCAAGGTTTACTTCCAAGGTCATGCTGTCAGCTTCCCACTGGAAATACCCTTCCTTAAACAAAGAAGAGAATGAGTATCCAAGTGACTTTTATGTCACATCCAGTGAATAACATTTAAACATTAAAAAATTTATTATCTATTTAGTAAATATCAATAGGGAAAGAAAGGGGTAGGGTGTTGCAAGTAGAGGACTGAGATTTATACACAGGTGCTTTAAATCAGAATGGAGATATTACTGAATTATCTTCAGATGCTTAGTATTTGCAAACTATTATGTTCATGTTTTTTACACATGTAAAAATGTCTGAAGTTAAATATTTTTCACGTGTGTAGACTAAACTTTCAGAATGAATGCCCGAGGTGAGCAATTCTGCAGTTAGTTAAAACTATTGCTATGTATTTTACAAATTAAATTTACAAAGCTGCAAATTTCTTCCGGTTCAGTCTGTCTCAGAACTTAATATCTTAAGTACAGATCTAATAGGGACTTAAATGTTAGATTACCCTAGGCCAAACTTTCAAAATGGATTCCTCCTCGAAGAGTTAAGAATTGTTTCTACAGATATAGTGGTACAGAAAGAAATATAATCTCTGTTGCTGTGGATGTTCAGGGAAGCAGACACTTAATATGCAGTGCCTGACCTGGAGTCTAGTAGCTATGGATAAAAGTGCAGAGAGCTGACTTCTATGTTCTCAGATCTGTTTATACATTTTGCATGAAAATTCTTTCATTTAAATATTGAAGTAACTGGGAGAAAACAGAATTAACCTCTCCTGTTTCTGATCAGCTTTACAGAACTCTTTAAGCAAAAAGTCATACCTGTTCTTGCAGGCTTGGGCAATTGTTGAGTTTTGCTGCAGACTAAAAAACTTTGAACCACTTCAGATGGAAAAGAAAAGACCATAATTTACCCAAACCAGGATATCTTGAAGACTCTGGCATTCTTGTGGAAGAGGTGGGTTTGCATGTTTCCAATAGCAATATGAGAAAAAAAGGGGCATCTCTGCTACTAGAAATGTGGAGTAGAGATCTCTGTATTCAGATTAATAATTACTATGTCGAGACAATGCCATGTATTGGAGACTTCATTTGCTCTTAATAGAAGAAATCACAATTTCCTAGAGAAATTGCAGAGAGTCAGTGCTTCCAGCATAAGAGAAGCAATCCACAAAGCATTCCTTAAAGCTCTTTTCTTCCGTACCAGTCCTGGTCTCATTCCTTCTTGCTCTCAATTTGCACTAACTCTCTTTCTTTAATAAGTCCCTAAGACCTTATAATTTACTTGAAACACCAACCTGATGCTTGCTTCTGCAGGAAGTTTCAAGCATTTAAGTCAGAAACTGCAGCACCTAGAAAGTTTATGAATTTGAGTTCAGCAGGGGTTTTGGCATCCAGCATCACTGGATTTAGGGCCTAGAAACCTACCTGAGACCATTTTTTCCTATTTTGATAATGGAAATATTTCCATGTGATAATGTATATATAAGATAGCTATCTCTAAATTCCCTATGCTTCCTTAATAATAAGTTATTAGGACAGACATTATTTCTATATGAGTGGAGATTAGCTCTTGGACCTACTTTATGACACTCAACCTTCTATCTCTAAGTTTCTTTTTCCCGTTATAGCTACTGACATCACCAGATAGGCAAAATTTTATATATAAATTTGGAATTAATCAGTGTTCATTACTATGTTAGAAAATGCGAAGATTTATGGATCCCTGTTTTAAAGAATAGGATGAAAAGAAAATGACTGAAAGTATGCTGAAATAATTTTTAATTAATTTTTAATCCTGACATTACAGTATATTTTTTTTCTGAAAAAACACTTCTGGAATAAATTGCTATTAGATCCTTCTCCCTTTGTTCTTTAGATTTCTATGCACTATCTTTTACCTGGCAGATGTGCGTGTATACACTCATAAGTGAAGAATAGGAGAAATGAGTTGAAGGAGGTGGATTTAAAGCTGCAATCAATTAATCTGTTGCTAGGGAACTGTCAGCTGCCCACTCACAATATAGCAGTTAGCTGGCTGGAATTAGGAACATATAAAATGGAAGTACAAAACACTACAGTTCTCTCTCTTACCATTGATTTTTTTAAAGTTTACTAATGTTTTTATGAAGGAAAAAGGAAAGAAAAGTTTAACAGCAAAGGTGAAAATGTCATACATGTTTCACTCTTAGTTGAGATGCTTAGTTAACTCACTGCAGGAGTTTGAGTTCGTGTTTGGCTACTTTTATGTTTATCATTCTTAACCAATATGAGGTGGAGTGGTGAAGTATGTGAAAATATATTATGGAAGAGCATATTTGACCACATCAGGTTAGCTTAATGTGGTTTGATTGGGGAATACTTTGAAACTCCTAGGCATTTAATGGAACACCAGTTAATTAAAGCTTGATGAATTTCAAAGAGTGAGCTGTGGCTGGTTGAGATAAGAGATGACCCTGCCTGATACATATAGAAGATTTAATTTCACTCACTTAGAGCTCACTCAAGTGTGTGAGGGACTTTAGACTTAAAACAGAATTCCCCATTGTCACGGTGTGACTTGGGTTTTGCCAATTTTAATATATTTAATTTCTTTTAGAGACAGGATTTAGAAGTAGAGACAAGGCAGGCTCAAAACTTAACAAGGTACAACAAGAAATTTATTAATAACACAAAAAAGAATTCAGAATAAGATTCCTAGATTATTCCCTACTCCCTTCATTCCACATTCCTTAACAACATCCTACAGAAAACACTTCAGTCAGTTATCCATCCAAATAATCATTTCAGTTCACTTAAGAGAGGGAAAGTTCCTTTTTTAGTTATGGCTTAGGGGTTGTCTTCACCTTCACAATCTACATCCACCCAGGAAAAATTGCAGATTATGACTCTCCTCTCATTTTTTCACAGTCCTTCCAGAGCTATGCTATGGGTTATGTTACACAACTGGGATACCACTTTTAAGCTGCTGAAAAACAAAATTTTCTTCATCTCCTTCTCTATCAAATGTCTCTGTTCATATTCCAGTCCCAGAACAGAGAGAGCTCCATTTCCCCGAGGCAAAAAGTCTTCTTCTCGAGCATCCAAACCTCCCCAAGTATATTTCACAGTTTAAAGGAATTTTAGTGAAGTCACAATCCCCTTAGCCCACAAAAAAGGGTTTTCAGCTACTTATCAGTTGCATCTTTTCAACCTCTTCCCACCAGGAACTTTATCTTCATTCTGCTGACCTCTGTAGTCTCCATGCTTTATTCCTTCTCATTCAGGGGAGCTCAGGCGATCGAGAATCTTATCCAGGCATAAAGAAGTTAAAATTGTATCCAGATCGTGGAAGAAGCCACGTGGAGAGTCGAGCTGCCTGGAGCCATACGGCCAGGAGTGGGGGGCCGGGGCCTGGGACCGTGCGGCCGGGCCGGGCGCCCCACCAAACCGGGGGCCGGGGGTCGGGCCGGACCCCCCAGGCCGAGCCCAGAGCCAGGCCGGGGAGCTGGGCCGGACCCAGCCAGAACCACCGCACCTCCCGGGAGCCGGAAGCCGAAAGAGAGCGGTTAACTTAATCCACTGTGATTTGGGAAAGCGAAACAACCTCCCATTGGTTTCCCGAGCTGTCCATCACCAAACCAGCTCTCCCATTGGTCCCCGCAGCTCACAGGGGAAGCCCCCAGAGACGGGACAGCCCCTCCTTCCCCCCGGCCTCGTGCGGCCTCCCTCAGGCGGCTCCACCCCATTCCCCCAGCACGGGAAACCAGCACACCCATCTAAAGTTCACATGTGATTTTTGACTATGGCAAAGCATCTGTCGCAGGCGTTTCAGGTTTGTTTTGATTGTTCTGGCAGAGAAGGACTCATTTTGAAATGACTTACATATAGTTTGGAAACTTTTAGAGAAATGTTAGCATAGAAGCTGAGTTTTCTTACTAACGATAGTTTCCATTTTAATTTTTAAACATTTTCTGGTCTTCACAGTTTTCAATATTAATGTTAAAGACTAAAGTAAAGCACCATTAACAGTTTTCCTGTAAGTGTCTAGGTACTTTCCTGTGAGGCAGAATACACTGATCCTCTCTGAACAATGTTCTCCTATGGTTTCTACTGGCAGAGGATAATAAGCTAGACCAAACTTTGAAGTTTTCTTCTAGTCTTATAATTTGTATTCTTGCTTCCATTTCTACATATGTTGATATATGGGAGAGGCAAAAAAGTAGCAAAAGATGTGATGCATATGATTGGCTTTGGTCATTCAATCATCCAGCTACCTGGAGTCTCCTACATATCAGCTCTAGTGTCAGCTGTAGTATTTAAAGCTCTGTGTCTGCAATGTTAATGCTTAATTCACATTTATAAATTGGAAATCATAAATATTTTCATGTAGGAATTAACCAACTTAAACGTGATCCACCATCCTGTGAGCTCTGTGTATGCCTTATGCACTACATTTTTTAATGATTTCCTGTAAGTGCCTGTGACACATAATACAAAATGGCTATAAACAATTGTTTTCAGTGTATGTAAATAAGAAAGCTTTCAGAACGAAAAAGCAAAAAGAAATAATTTTGGGTCATACCAGGACTGTCTATGCTTCTTAATTTTCTAAACAGAAAGAGTTGTCTCTGTTATAGGAATGAAGATTGCATAATTTTGTTTATTTTTCATTATTTATTTGCTCTTTGTGATGGTGGAACTCCACGTTATGGAAGTAGTTGAAAAATATCTTCTCTAACTGATCACAGAGTTGAGACAAGCATTTCAGCACCAGAAATGGCTGATCATGACCCCCATAACTGTGTCTCCATCTCTGTTCACATCTTACTCTGCTCTTGTCAAGATAGCACTGCTGAAATCAGGTTCCTAAGTGCAGTAGTGCCACTGCTGCTGCAATGAAGATAAAAGGGAAATGCACTCATCTTGTGGCCTCGGGTCTCTTGCTTTGCTGGTGTGGTGTTCTGCTTGTGTTTTCTGGGTGGAGACAGGCACAAACCAGGGCAGGGAGTGCAGGAATGGTGGTGTGGCTGCTCAACTCCAGTACATTGCAGTGTGTGGCTTCACTGGGGTCAAGCACTGGAGGAAGGAGGGAAAAAAATTGTCACTGTGCCAGTGTAGGCTAGACTCTGCATTTCTAAACTGCAACTACATTTCAGAAACACTTAATTTTATTTAAGGTTTTGAATTTTAAGTGTTCTGCTTCTGCCCCAAGTCACTGGAAAGCAGCTGAGATGAAGTGCAGTGACTGGGTGCACCCACTACTGCAGAATACAGAATAAGCAAGTATAAAGTTTCAACCTGGAAGTTATTACTTATACAGTTTGTAGACATTAAACAGTTTCAATACTGTAAATTTAATATGTCAGCTCAAGTCCACAGAACAGGTAAAGTTTTGAAATTTCAGGGTTGAATATTCATTTAATGTAGTAATGTGCAGGTTAATTATGTCAGGATAATGTGCAATTTAGCTTTTGAAATTCATCTTAGAATAAGAGTTGCTGGAACTATGACCTCTGTTTGGGTGTATTTTTGTGCCATCTATCTGTTGTTTGTACCTCTTGCAGCTAGGTTTTTCATTTCAGGGGTATGCAAATAACTAGTAATAATATCTTATTGATTTCTCATGTTCAGGTACTTTTTATTCCATGCTTCAACTCCATCTAATAAAAATTCATTGTAGGCAGAGAAAAGATGCATATTAATCACAAGCTAATCTGAGTTTTATTTTATGTTCTGATGAAGAATTTTTAGTGAGAAATTTGGATGTTGGATCCACATATTCACTGGAGCAAATTTCTTTTAAGGTGTGACTAGGAGGAAGCCCACAAATATGAAGGATATTTTTTTTGGTGCATAGATTATTGGAGTCAGGAGACAGATCAATTCTATTATGTTACAGATTATCTTGGAAGGACTTTAGTTACTAAATTAGAATGCTTGCATGGGAATCAGCCTCTTGCTGCAGAGTTAACATGTTCCTGATGCTGGGTTTATATGAACATCATTACCAACAGGTGAGGAGAGGTGATTCTTCCCTTCAGGGTTGGTGGGATTGCACATGAAGTGCTGTGTTCAGCAATAGGCACAAATTGAAATACAGAAAATTCTTTTTTAATCTAAGAAAAAACTTTTTAATTCTGAAGATAGTCAAAGACTTGAACAGGTTGATGAAAGATGAGGTGGAGTCTGTCAACATCTCCAGAAATATTTGAAAACTGACTGGCTATGTTCCTGAGCAGCCAGCTGTAATTGATCCCATTTTGAACTAAGGCTAGATGATCTCCAGGGAGTTGCTTCCAACCTCAGTGATTCTTTGGAAATAATTAAGACCACAATAGACTTATTGATCATATAAATAATCTTTTATTTTGGTTGGATGATAAGGGAAAGTTTAAATGCACCACCTTTTCCTTTTTCAATTGAACTGAATTTTCATTGTCTCTATTAAATGCAATTAATGCTGGGAGACATTATGAAGAATTAGAATTTTCCATCATTTTGGCTTTCTTTCCCAACATTCCACAGGTTAGAAGGAAAGTACACCCCAGATACATGAATAGCTGCAAACACCAACTTCATGGCTATAGGAAAATAACTCGTGTAGCAAGGAGGTTAATATTAATGTTGATAAACATATTGGTGGAACCCTTATCTGCAGTGATGCTGGTGTAGTTGTTTTCCTACTTCTATCCTTTTTTTTTTCTAGGATAATGTTTAAAATCTGACCCTTCTTTTCACATCAATGTTCCTCAATGGAATAAATTACTTTCATTACTATCAAATATTGGAGAGAGTTTATCATTAAGTGACAGTTGCAGCAACCAGTTTGATGAAATAGGAAATTCAAAGGTGCTCAGGAAGCAGCTGGATGACAGTATTTTTAGAAATACTGAAACTTCTATAATTCCCCTAGCTCTTACAAAATAACTTCCAGACAATATAAATAAGAATATTTCTGAAAATCTGGGGATCTGCGAACTTTGAGGGCTACAGAGATTTCGTGGTACCTGAATATGAATGCTGAATCACTTATATATCTATTCAAAATCACTGATCTGGGAACTTACACAACATGATGCCAAGTAATTATCAATCACCTTCTACATCCAGTATAATGTACTGCATTTATTATTTCATGGCATTACAGAGTAACTGACACTTTCAGCTTTATCAGCAAACTCTCAGTTGGCTGCAACATAAAAATATCAAGGTATCAGCAAATGAATTTTTTTATATTATATTAAATCTGCAGTTCTGACAGAGGAAGTTAAATATTAGGCTGGGAGTTTTTTAAGTATAGGAGTAAGCACTGAACTAGTTTGTTTGAAGAACAGTTCAACTGATGATTGCTTCTTTCTACAGATCTGAATACTTTCCATCCTCACTGCTGTAATATTAATATTTGTGGTATAATAAGAGAATTAATATTAAGCTATGTACCTGCTAAATGACCAGGGAGTGGGTTTACACTACTTGACTAGGTAGCTGATGTTTTGTGTAATATCAGAGTTCTGTCAATCTTTTTCCATGTGAAAGCATGAATTTGATCCTCTTCCTTCCTATTCATAGAATTGTCAAGAAAACCTGTGGGAGAATAATTGTTTTTGAGACTATATTTTGCCTTTGAATTGGTGAGATGAGATAAAAATTTTATAAGATGAAGTTCTGAGGTGAAGATAGAAAGAGACATTATGATGTCAAAATGCTTTTTTTTTCTTTTTGAAACAGAGTAAAATAAACGTTTTCTGAGTGTATCCATAGTCGTCTTCTGTGTAGCAATGTTGTTGACATTTTTAGTGTTGAGATGTGTACAGTTTTAAAACTAGCAAATAGCATCATTAGACTAAAATTATTGAACTGCAAAACATTTAATTCCATCTTCTCTAAAGTATTATATTTTCATAGCAAATACCTCATATGTCTGAAGGAGAAAGCCAAACCCAAACCGGTAGTGGCAATTTTTTTGGTCCTTGTATTTGAGAGGACTGAAATTGTACTTCTGAGTGAAAGGGAAAATAATTTACAATATTCTTGACTCCTTAAGATTTCATCTGAGATTTGGTTGCTAAAACATCCAGTTCTGAACGTGGGCAGCTGACAAATAAATTTGTTTGTGTGTTTGGTATTTCAGTAATTTATCTGGATTGCTGTGTTGACTGATGAAATGGTAAAAAATATCCTACCACTAAAAACTTCAGAAAAGTCACCCGAAATGGTGAACAACAAAAGACAACCTTAAAGTTTTGTGGTTTGCTAGTATCTGTCAATTCAAGACCTAAACCATTAAAATAAAAAAAAGGGTGAGAAAAGACAATCAAGAAAGATCGATGCATTTTCTTCTCTCTTGTTAAGAAAATGTGTTGCTGAAAGGATATGTGAAAATTTTAAATATTTCCAATGTTCATTGTTAGAAAAATGTGACAAAGACACTTTGAACAAGGTACATTATTTGTGGTATAACTGTGCCTCCAGGGTGTCCCAAATCATGTTTTTGATCTTTAATGTCTGTGTAGTGTATAATGAAACAATGGTCCATGAAGAACCCACATAGGCATGAAGGAAACCGAAACAAATTGAATACTTTTGAACACGCAGAAATAAAAAAAATCCCCCAGAAACTGTTTTTGATTCTTAAGTGAACACTGAGAGGAAATACTGGGGTACACAGCTTAGCAGTGGTGGCTTTAAATAAGGTTTATCTTCAGTATAATGCAATTGTTCTTACTGAGGATTGTTCAAATGACTTTTTTTTACCTCTGGCTGTAGTCAGTTTTTCTTCATAATCTTGAAAAGTTTTGTTTAGAAATCACCTCAGTCTACCTCTAAATTTGTAATCTATGGTTCTCAAACATAAAATTTAACAATGGGTACATTTTTAGTGGCAGCTGCTAAAATTAGTTTTGATAATACATTTGCACTAAAATAATTGCTATTTAACAGGACTTCAGTTGTGAATTGTACAGATTGTCTTTGTGTAAATATACTTCAAAATTTGGACTTTTGTGTAAATATAGAAAAATAAATGAGCAATTCACCTCACCTGTTTTTAAAGAAAAATGACAAAATTCAATACTAGTATATTCAATAGTAAGCATCCAACAAATTTGAGATCAAGCAAAATAAGCGAAATATCAGATATTGCTCATTTTTAACATTGAATACAACAGTAACTATATGTTCTACTGTGAAACTACAGTTGAGCAGAGAATTGTGATTGTCTTATCACAACTAAAAATAGAGTTTAAATCTAGAAAAGCGATAAAATCTAGGGAACACATGAAGGTTATATTAGTATACCATGATATTTAGTCTTGTTATATATGCCATTATTATATGCTGAAGAAAAGAAATTTTAAATTTAATATTGAAAAATAGATACCCTTGTATATTTTCTTCTCTTTAATGCTTTCTGTGAAGAGCAACAAAAATGCAAGACAGGATAATTTAGTACAATTTTAATGTATTTGCATATTGCATCATCATTATATTGCCCATGTCATGCTAAGAATTTTATTATGCTGACCCACTTATTATTGCTGATGCATACATCTTATACCTTTATGAGTTCATCAGTATGAAAAACTCATGACAAATGTGCCTGTATGCTTCATGCCTGGTAAGAGAAGTGTCAGACCTGACAAACTTTGACCCAGTTGATTATTATCTTGAGCTTTCAGATCACCTAGACTGCTGCTTGTTATCACCTTTGCTGATGAGGGCACCAAGCATGACCAGCCACTCCAGGATTTGATCCTCTCTCACTGACCCTCTCAATTGTGATGTAACGGTATTCCCCAGCTCAGTGCTACCACAAACACTCCCCCAACTGTGCATGTTCTCTCTCCTCTTTCCTGCTGCGATGGCACACACGTGTGAATTGGAGGCAAAAACCATGAAGAACACAAATTGAGATAAGAGCAAATTACTGGAAACAGCAATGTGATAAGAAAACAAACAGATTAACAAAAGTGTACAAGAAAGAGTGATTTGCATGCTAAAATGCTCAGCACATTCTGAGATCCCAGGACAAAGAACAATATGGGATGGCTCCCCCACTGCCCCATTTCTTCAACCAGAAGAGAGAGATATTCCCTACCCTGACAATGACATGAGGTGGTATTGAATAACATTAGGGTTCTGGTCCCAGCTACTGCAAAAAATTAACCCTGTCCTGCCTGGAACCAGTACAGACAAAAAGGCAAAATCGTGGTTTCCCATGCAAAGCTTCGTAGGAAATGGGTGCATGTGCTAAGGTCCATTTCATTTCCCCCTTGCTTCAGGGAGACTGCCTCTGCTTCTGCCTTTGAGGAAAAAGAATTACGGCTTTCAGTCCTGACTGAGGTGAAAAATTATTCTTGCCAAGGAATAAAATTTTCAAAATGCTTCACATCTTTCCTAGGATATGAAAGGCTTTTTTGAGCAGTTAAAGTGTTCTGTATTAGTTGCTGGTACTGCAACATGAATTATTAAAATTTGATGTTGAATGAATTCATCCACATATACAACTTTAACAAATTTTCGGTGTTAGTAGCTGTAGTAATGATGGAATCTAGCAGTTACAAAACTTCCACCTTGAAAATGATAGCAAAGCTGCCCGTGTTTTTTTCCAAATGTCTAATCACACCGTTATGCTTCTTTTAATGGTAGCAGAACATTAACCAGCCTACTTCAGCTACCTGCAGTCCCTCTTTGGCTGATGGACATAAAAAGGTAGAAAAAAGCCTATTATGTGTAATCTTCTCTATTTTTTATTGAAAATTTTTCTACACCGCCTAGGAGAAAAGAACTTCAACCACATTGGGTGTTTTTAATAAGGGATTATTTGTAAACTATTATTCCCCTCCCCTCCTTCCCCCAAGTAACTATTGAGTGGAATTAAATATTCTTGGACTGTAATGTGGCAGGAATGTAATGTGCAAAGGCTAGCTGAGCTCTAGGAACATCATAGACAGGTGACATGGCAACTCTTGAATGATGGTGTGGGTTTTATTAAGATTTATCTGTGGGGGAATTAAAATGGATGCTGTGCACAATTACACATGGGCACTAATGCACTGATGCTTCTCATTTCCTAAACACAAATGGGTGAAATATGATATTTGAGCTTTATGTTTCTTAATAGGCTATGAAGGCATATTAATTTTTGGTAACTGTTGCAGAATTTTTTTGCAAGCTATTGATCAAGGGTATGCTAACACTGGTGCTGCTATAAGAATTTCGCATACTGGAAGCTGATGGCTTATTCCAAAGCATTGGTTACCAAGGCTGTTGTTCTAGGCCATGAAACCAAAGAGAAGAGGAGGAATAAAGGTAATTAAATCATAACTGGAGGCATTTAAAAAGTGCTGGAGAGAGATAGCCATCTTTATAATTTGCCTGTCACATGTGAAGGAATGCAGTTTCCAGTATAAAGCCTAGAGATAAAGAAATAGAAATACAAATGACAAAAAATTTTGGCCAGTAGCATCTGGGTTTAAAGGGTATGGTACATGTGCTTGACTACTTATATTTGTTTATTACACTATTTTAGATTAGGATAAGAGAAGAAAACACTGACCAGTGAAATCCCCCAAAATTTTGAGATTATGGCAGAGATGCAATTCCCATTATAATGTAAAAATGTTTCTTGCTCTATTAATTTATGAAATATATTAAAAAGTGCACTCTGAAAAGTTTAATATGATATTTATAGGCATACTTACAAAAAGGCATAATTATACCATCACAAATGAATCCGTTGTAGTTAAGCAGGTGTCTAATAAACAAAAATATATTACAAACCTCCCATGTAACTTAGTATATGTGCGACTTGAAGATCTGAGACATGACAGTCCTTGTAACACAGAAACGATTCCCACTGGGTACAGATGGCTGGCATGAAATGCATTTCACACAGGGGAGGTTTGCATACAGACCTTAAGAGATCAAAACACCCATGGGGATTTCTTCTGCAGGTAAAGCAGCTGTTCACATCCCTTCTACCATGGCTCTTGTAGCTGTCCATAGAAGGGGAATGTTATACACACTTATGTTTCACTTTTTAAATAAGTAGCCCCCCAGAAGACTACTGAATCCTACTTGCAGAACTTCCTCCATGCTTATCTGCTATTCTAGCTATCCAAATTTTGTGTAGATTGGTTAGTGCTGAAGGGGTGGGGAGGAAGGGATTATTTTGGCTTGGCCAGAGTTCTATTATGAAAGTCTTTAACCAACATAAATAGAAATAGGCAAAGCAAAACACAAGTACCTGTGACAGTGCAATTGGCTTCTAGGATTCATTGTTCTAATTACACAGAAAAATGTTAACTTGGAATGTAAAACAGGCGTATACATTTCTACACACAAGGAATTTAAGAAACATGATAATGAAATGTTAAGGCTCAATTTTAATTTAGTTTCTACTGTTAGTGAGGCAAGACACATAATTATTTTCTTTGGATTCACTAATGCAAGCTACACACAAGACAAAAGTATTATAACTAGTAGCAAAAAAATGTTTTACTTGGTTTTTGAAGTGTTTGAACTACTTTTACTTTGGGAATTCTTGGAAATTTTTTAGGGAAGCAGTTAGTTTATTGTTTACAGCTTCTCTCTAGGTATATGCTGAAGTTCATACACTAACTAGTCATATATACTTTTAGATTGTCCAATAAAAGAAATGAATTCTATGTGTCTAACATTACAAACTGAGATTTTAATTGAAATTTCAACTGAAAAGGAAGATGATGAATTAAACTGCTATGACTTACACAGATTTATTTTTTCAATACCATTAGAAAGATTCTCTCTCTTAAAAAAAATAAAAAAATTACCTGAGGTCCCTTATCCCTAAATTCTCTGAGAAGCAGGGGAATTTGGCCATGCAATTCCATTATTAGGAGGGTTGAATGACTAAATCCAATTCAACTCTAAGAAATTAACTCTGTTACATTGATTTATCATCATCGCTGTCTATTAGTCAATTCTAAGCCCCTGGACCTTGTGACGAATAAAGTATTCCAGTAAATGCAGCATTTAAAATTCCATTAAATTGCATTCTGCTTTTTAAACTCAATTATCACGAAATCAATTGCAAAAAATTCTTCCCACTTAGAAGTATGAAGAAAATCATAGTTCTAACTTACAACAGATGCTAGAATTTTACCCTGTTTTATGATTTATTGTGTCATGTTGCATCTACTTAAAGCAGGGTGAAAGATTCTTAAGGTCAGCTAAAATACTCTAAGAATAATATGTATTGAAATGAAAAGATTTAGAAACAGTTTCCATTGTAATTTAAACAGCCTTGTAAAACATATGAGGCTTTCCAATGCTTGAGAAATACAAATCATGGGAGAAATAAAATGGTGCAAGAGAAATCTGTAAAATCTTGGTATTCTGTGGTTGAAGGTTGAATTGCAGAAAGGATCTCTGGAAATTTAGGAGCTAGGATCCTCTTTCTAGCTGAATTTTTCCAGTGTATTTTCTTATGCAAGATTCTACGAAGCATATGGTATGTAGTTAATTCTTAACCCTTATGGAAGTCTCCCTCAAATAAACTGTACTCCATGGGAACCTCTGCTGGTTTATTCATGATGAAGCAACTAGGATACTTCATATTACAACTCATGCTTAAATGATTCACAGTTTTGTGAATTTCTAGAGTATATTAGAAAAATAAAGCACTGCATTGGAATATGTTACAGTGGAAAGGCAACCCCACTGTAACCATCTGTAAGTAATATATTTAAATGTTTCATTAGATGGTTGATATATTAGCAGAAAGAAAAAGATTGCCTTTTGCCTATTAAAAATCATACATACTCAGAGAAACTGTGGAAGATTCAAATTAGAGACAATGAGATGTTTCAAAATAAAATGTATCTTTTGTGTATTTATGACCATCATTGGTAAATAATGTACTTTTTTGTGTCAGGGAGTAACTAGATCATTACTAACAAGCACCTCCTGTACTTTCCTGTAGAGGAAATGAACATAACTGAAACTTCAAGCAACTAAACTCAGCATCATTTGAAATAACAGAACTTGACATTGACTGAGGCGGTATTTTTCTAGGGGCCTGACAGCTCAGGTATATCTACAGTGCCAGAGAATAAACTATTTATTACTGCCAGCCTAAAAGCTCTGTTAGATTTATTTTCCTTCTGGTGACTGTTGTCCAAGGCATTTTAAGGTCAATATTCCTTCTGCACTGCGCCCCTTATAAAACTGAGTTATTTTGTTAAATTTCTCATTGAGGAAGTTCAGAACTGAAGAAAGTGTGTGTTTGTATGTCTCTAGGCTTTGTCATAGTCCTTAGCTTCAGAAAACTTAAGAACTTTGAAACCTCTATCAAATGCTCCTTTTACATGTTTACAACTGTTTGCATCACAAAAGATTATCTGAAAAAAACCAGTCATTAAACAAAATTATTTCTTCTTTTGAAGGCTTTTCATTCTCTTTTAAATTTTGTGGAGCTTTTGCTAAACTAAAGGGCAGAGAGAATTCTACTGAGAAAGGTGTGACCTTGCTGATTTTGGGCACTGTTTTTCCAAGTCTGTCATATGAATCAAATGCCCTCATCATCCAGATTCTGCACTTGTTATAAGCTTCCAACATGATGATTTTGTAAAAAAGGGTTCTAGTTACACCCTTCTTACTGTACTGTCTCCAAAAGAAAGTTCTTCCTTACACCTACAGGTTTTTTGTAGTCCATGTGCTTTGCTTGCTCCATGAATGGATTTCTGAGCATTTGATTGAGTGAAGTAGACACTGCGTGCCTGTTGAACAGAGAAAGTCCTCTGCAAATTTCCCAACTTCCATGAAAGCTAAGCTAGCAACATTTTTATCTCTTTTGTTGATTTTCTTTTATTTGATGAATTCTTTGTCAGACTTTGTTGTGACTATGTTCTTTAGTTTAGATCCTCTAAATTCCTCAGAAATGCTATCACAGCTTTTGGGGATAAATTAGTTTTGTAAGACATTCTTTGTTAATAGGGAGCTTTATTAATGGACAAGCAGGTCTTCACTAATTTGACCTGTGTATGAGTGTCATAAATTGAGCATTGTTTAGATATATATGTTCGTGTTCATTTAAGCCCCTTTGTACACCCCCATTTTCTTTTCAAGCAGTTGCTTAGAGACCACTTGATTCCACAGGATGGAAATGTATAACTGTACAATATTTTGAATATGGACCATCAGGTTTATTGAAACATTTGTTTCTAATGTCAATGAACATGTCATTCAGAAAAGGCCAATGAAAAATAATTAATGGAACCCTATATTATGAATTTTATTTATATATTGACCCTGAAATAATCTCTATTTATCACAGTACCACATATATAATTTTATTTACCTTTATCTTGGGCAATATAAAATTAACTATTTTTCAGCATTTTTAAAAATTATTCTAATACCTTAATTTATTAGGTTTCAAAAATATCTGAGCATGTGATTAAGGATTTATCTCAAAGTCACCAGTAAGCAGCTACTTATTTTAGTCTTGGTGTTATTAATTGATTTTAATGGAAATTAGGTGTCAAAAGTTCTTTGAAGATCTGGAAGTAAATGGCTTGTTTCTAATTCTGCAAAGACTACAATGAGGTAATCTGTCTGTATACATGAGTTTGGTAATTAAATGTTTCTAGGTATGCAGTCTGTAATAATTAAAGGTTTGACTATAAAATTCTGGATCATTTGGTCAAGAATTCATGCAGGATGCTGGTGGTAAAACTAAGAAAAGGATTCTTGACACATCCTTTCATTTTCCAGAATAATCAAAGTCTCCCACTTCTCTCACAGAGTATTCACTCTTTGTAGTTAAACTGCTCAAGTCCAGGTATTTCCTATTTGAACTGTGATGAACAAAATATTCAAAGAAGAATTTTTCTCTGTGTTCAGAACACTACTCCTATTTTTCATGGAAATTTACAGAATACTAATACAGACTAAAATCTACAAGTTTAGTTAAAAAATAATGTGCATAAGCTACTATGTAAAGAAGAATCAGAACAAATAGTGTTTTCAACAGGGTACCTTTCAGTCTGGTAAAGTAGATACTTGGGTTATTTCATCCCTTTGTAATTTTGAATTGGGAGTAAGCTGCACCTGGTAGTTCATCAGTGATCTTCATCTTCTCCTTGCTTCAAAAGATTTGTTGCCTTACTGAAATTACTTTTAATGAAAATAGCTTTAATTAATTCCTTGCATAGAATGAGATAGTTAATGAAATTTGTCCTAGGTTTGCTTAAATTTAAATTGGCATTTTGTCTAGCAAGCTTTTCTCCCTTAAAGGAGTACAGGTTCAGAAAATACTTGTCAAGTCACTGAACTCAGTCTGCTGTTAATGAAGAATTTTTTCATAAACTTGGTGAGCTCCCCTGACACCCTCTGAGATCACTTTTGGAAAAATTAAGCATTTGCTTCCACAGACGGTTACAGAATCCCACTTGTCTCATGCATAGCTATCAACTTCTGATTTCTCAATGGACACCTTAAACAAAGTTTGCCCAAAACATCATTTGGTTTAAATAACACGTTCTCAGCCAGTTACTCTTTGCAATAAGAAGGAAAATGAATTTGTTCAACTTCATCAATGAGCATTGATCTAAAAAAACAGGAAGAAGTGGCAAATTTATTTAAGTTAGGGATTCTGGGGACACACTTTTATGAAAACAGTGCCACAGTGCCACTTCTTGATACTAAGTCCAGAATTTTATATCTTTGAAAACTCACATTCAGGAGATCAGGGACAGCCTTTGGGGCTTGATGCTGATTCTGTGCTGCCCTGATGGAAGAGACCCTGGAAGGGCTGATCAATGCCCCTGTCCAGGGGAGGATGCTGACCAGAGCAGCTGGTACATACACTTCTGACAGTGGCCTCTTGCAGGGAGCACAGGACACAACCTAAACAGTCTTGTGGGTTGTAAAGGAAATTAGAGAAGTAAGTTGCCATTATAAGTGAAATGTTGAAGCCACTTGGAAGCTTTAGCTTAGACTCTCAAACCAACAACTGCTTATATATTGTGCCCTTTTATTTCATTCATCTCTTATCTCAAATATACCTTTTGTTTTTGATGGCATTTCTGCTTCTCTTAAGTCTCCCTTCATATAATAACATATTCCACAGTAAAATGCAGTGCCATCTTCAGTTATGAGATCATAAAAAACACTCTGTGGTTCTGAACCTTATCTGCTCAGCAGCTTTTTGCCTTCTGAAATAACAGTGGTTTGTGGATAGTGGTACTTTTCACTCCTAGTGATAAAGAAAGCAAGTACTTGTGCTGAAAATGTGCATGATGACCAAAAGGTGAAAAACACCATCTGTGACCT
The DNA here is from genome assembly GCA_034336665.1 of Luscinia megarhynchos. Taxonomy (NCBI): domain Eukaryota; kingdom Metazoa; phylum Chordata; class Aves; order Passeriformes; family Muscicapidae; genus Luscinia; species Luscinia megarhynchos. The sequence continues at coordinate 33,802,685 of CM067568.1, read as the reverse complement.
AAACTGCATCTGTTCATTGGCCACTGAAAAAAGAGGAAGGTTTTGATTTACTAGCCAGACAGCTTTCTCAATTTTCTTGTCAAGAAATATCTTTAAACTGCAATACAGTTATGACAGCTTGGATAACAGCATTTAGCTATACTCCAGCAGCTTTTAGATTTTACATGCTATATGCCTAGACCTGTCAGAGGGACCTGTGTCAGACACAACACTTCTAAAAATTTTATTTTTCTTGCACATATTGAATGTGAATTCTCTTAGTCACTTGGTTTGCATTTTAGAATTTTTACCCCACAGATGTGGACTTTAATATAATTTAAATATTAAGAGAGACTGAACCACTAGGTCTTCTTCATTATTATTTAAAAAAAAAAGTTGAAAAAGAGTATTCCTCGCTCAATATTGCCAACATGTATGTATTGCCAGTTGTTGAAAGATAGATAAAAAGCTTGTTTTCTCTAGTTGTGGGTGTTTTTTTATGTGTTTCTTCCATGTGTGTGTTTTGTTTTTGTTTTTTTTTAATAAGTTTGGTATTTTTAATGACAACACGTATTAGCTAATAGATCTTAAAACAGTGAGTTAGGAAATAAACAATAGTACCTGTTTGTCTTAAGAAACATCAGGTTTTCATGTGATTCTGCTTGTAATACCCAGATTGAAGATGGTTAATTATGTTTTTTAATCTAATGGGATGAATTTTAATAGAATATCCAATGTTCTTCAAATGCTATGAGCTGTCAAATAAAATTCTGTTTATGTTCTTGTCATATTTGCTCATATGCTTGTACAGAGGACAATAAAATTAGCCCAGGGCCTGATTCTATTTCTTGTTTAATATTGTTCTTCATGCCTTTTGGGAAGTTAAGCTTGTTGGCAGAAGTATATGGACCTCAACAGCAGTGACTTATCACTGTCTTTCTGCTTTTTTTCTGCTGTCTATGAGTGTCATGATAGGTGTGGACTGAATTTGCAACATTGCTGTAAAGTACATTTTCCATTGATGGAAACACCTTTTTTTAGTCCAAATATCTGGTGAACTTTGGCTCACATCATGAGCCAATCCTGTACAGCTCTGCTTTATACTTTTTTTTCTATAGGCTTTTGATTGGAACCAGAATTTATCATACCTATCACAAGCACGCCAGAACTAAGGCTTGTCATCTAAGCTCTCTTCCATAATCAATTCTTTGAAGAATAGTTTGCTCTTCCCATCTTTAGGTAAGTGTTCAGGCCTTGGTGAGATAAATTACCTTTCAAAGGCATTGTAGAGTTTCAAAGTCGTCTCTATTTTCATGAATCTTACCAATTATTATGCAAATGAAATTTATTGTTCCAGAAAACTTGTATGTGTTACCTCAACCATGAACTCACATGCCACTCTTATGTGCCTTTCAGACTTTGAAAAGTCCAAACATGAAACTAGGGTCTCTTTAGAGGTTTTTCATGGCATTTCATGCTACAATAAAAGCTGAAGGTTTCCTTTAATATGATTTGGAAAAAATGTTTTTCCTCAGTGTCTAGAAACTAGCTTCATTATTATTAATTGCTGTATGATAAGGTATGCCTTAGATCACTTTGCTAATCCCCAAACCCCTTGAGGATGAGGTAGTGATGCTGGTTCTTGTTCATGACTCTGTCTATCTCATCATGCATCCCTTTGTTGTCTCTCTCAGCATCTGAAGGGACTTAGTCAGGGCAGCTGGTTTTCTTACAGAAGCTTCCATTCTGACTTCCTCTGCTTGGAACTAGACTCACACATAATGGTTAAAATAGGGGTGAGTTATAGTTGAGTAACATGACCATGTTCCATTTTGTTGCAAACTTTGTATTTTTTAGTCTTAATATATGATGAATTTTTTTATCACTGTTGTGCATGGAACTGTCTGTTTAGTAGTCTTGTCAACTACTCTGAAATTAGATATCTAAGTGATGGAATCTCTTTCTGTATAGAATTCAGATTGTCATATAATAATTTTAAATTTATCTGCATTGAATTTCATCTATTATTTAGCACCCATTCAGAAGAGTCCTCTGCAGTTCTTTACATTTGACCTTTGTATTATCTGTCTTGAATAACTTCAACAACAGTCATTTTTACTTTACAATTCATCCCTTGTTTAGAGATCTCATTACAGGGCTGAACAACCAGTTACCAATTTTTACCTTTCTTATTCTCTGTGGGTCACTGTAGGTGTCTGTTTCTTTCTGCTGTACTTCTAGACAGCTTTTAGTTTATGCTTTCTTGAGCAAAAAAATTCTGACTTTTTTCAGTATTTTATCTCAGATGCCTTTGCTAGCAATAGTGATATGAAAGATATGATTTCTGCTTGACTTAGTTATGTCTAGTGAAGTCTATTTTGGAGGAAGTTTAGTAGGATTTGAACTATACTGTTGGGGAAATTCCACTTGTAATGGAAATCTTTCAGTAGGGAATCAATATCTGAGTTTACTTTGCAAAGAACATTAAAGATATAGTCTGTAATTCTCTCTTGTACATGTAGTCAGTATTCTGAACTCCTTATTATCAACTGATTCCATGTGTCCTCTTTCTCTTTTTATTACAAAAACAAGACAGTTTATTACTTCAATTAAAAAAAAAAAGCAGAACACAAAAAACAATCATATAGTAATGTTGAGATGTCAGAAGGTGCATGGGTAGATTTAATGCTTTTGGAGTCATTGCCATCAGTGAGTAAAAAGTTAAAAAAAGTATGTAATTTCTTAATGTAGAGAAGGAACCTAGAATAAAGGAGTCCATGGGCAATTATGCCCTTATGACTTATGCACCCAACCCTCATGTGACTTTTGGTCTTGGCTTTCCCTCCACCTTTCTGAGTTCTTTCCCTATGTCTGTGCACGTAGACTCTTCTTACCTTGAGGAGTTGCAGCTTCTGCTGGCTGCTGTAGTCTCCTGCAGTCTCTCTCCTGTCTGCTTTTCTGATATCCCTGCTCTCTGGCAGAGCACAGCAAACTAAAAAGCCCTGCACTTAGGATAACCATTACTTAGCAACAATTAAAACATCAGTGTGTTATCAGTGTTCTTGTACTAAAGACAAAACACAGCATTGTACCAACTACTAGGAAAATTACTCAGAAAATTAACTCCATTCCAGACAAAAACATCTCTAGACATAAGTTCAGAGCCATTGGCCTAAGTCTTCATCTAAACCAGCTACTCATGCTGAGCCAGTAAAGCTGAGCAAATAACATCCTAACAACATGGTATTATAACTGTATTTAACTAATTCCACTGAAAACATAGCTGTTTATGCTAAACAACTAATATCTCAACATCTATTTAAACTTTCCCCAGGGGATTCCAGTTGTTACTTCTTTTAGGCTTTTCTCAGACCTCTTTTCAGACTCTTTCTCACTTTAAAATATTGCTGCAGGCTTTCTCCTATGTAAGTTCCAGCCACCTTTCAAAAAAATAAACTGTTTTAAGCTGCTTTGCCAAGATCTGATTTAACCATTTATCTTCCTTAGATGGACAGATATGTGAAGCCAAGTGAATGCAAGAAACACTCTTGTCTAACAAATCAGCCAGAAAGTAAACTGCTAGAGATACCTCAAATCATCATGCCTACAAACACTAGTATTTTTCCAGCCTAACAGGCATTTTCCAGTAGTTTGTAATAATCAGTTTTTACACTTGAAATTTCAGCTGGTTGCACCTACTATATTTACTGGAAAGGTGATGCAGGCTTCCTGAAAGCTTAACTGTAACTCTTAAAAAAAAAAAAATTAAAAAAACCCCCAAAACACGGAATAATTTAATTTCCACCCCCCCCTTTTTTCTTTCTCCCCTTCCTACAACAAGAAGGAAGTTATTTCCTTTGTTACTTAATTTTATAATCTTATCAGAAGACAAGCTGTATTCATGAATGAAAGGGTATTCTAAACCCTTGGGACAATCCATATGGAATCAGAAAAAGCAGCTTTACTTGGATCCTTAGGTGCCACTTTGTTAAAATGATAGCCAGGGATTAAATCCCAACTATGGAAATATTTGTCTGACATCTACTATGTGAAAGTGGGGAGCTTTTCTGAACTCCCTGCAAAGTAAAGCTCTCACAGCCACAGCCCTCCACTGGGCATTTTTTACAAATGTAATTGAAGATGCCCAAGGTGATTATTTAATCAGCCCCTTCTCTGGCACATTAAAATTCACCATGACTCACACAGCTACCTGAGTCATTGGGGGAAATCTGATGTAGGATTGTCTCACAGATGTACTGCCTGGTTTCAGCACAATCCAGTGTCTCACTTGATCACATCTGCAAAAATACTTCTGATCCCTGGAGAGCATGTTAGCATAGTATAACACCACATATTACTTTTTCTCTTTGCCTTTAGGGGTGTTCCTGTTAAGTCAAGTGAGTGTGCTATTCAGTTTCTAACCTCTCTTCTCCTCAGAGGCTCTGAGACAACACAGAAGCAGTTTCCAGCATTGCTAATCTAACTTTTCCACCAGATTCTTTACCTACTAAGTGCCTTTAATCCATTTTACCTACTCAGTCTTTGGTCCTCTGTGAAACAGGATTCTGATAAACATAAATTGTTCCTGGGATATTTATGTTATCATACATCCCTTTACCCTTAGAAGTCCAATTGCATGATGATATATGCCATCATAGTATTTGAAGCTACCATAGGAAATAACTCATGCAGAGATCACAGTCTTCTAGAATTTCCTTGAAGATACAGTCAGCAGAAAATCCTAGTAGGATAAGGCTCTTTCTGTGCAATACTCGTATTCCAGTGATGTCCCCAAATTAGTGCATTCCTAGAGGTAATGGTTACTGTAACTTAATTTCATACATAGGAGGACCACACACTGTGATAGTTGGATTTTTAATATTTTCAAAGTAGTATGTTTCACATCCTGCACTAAAAATTCTCACTGCCTTTTTCAGTACTTGTCTCTGGTAGTATGAAAGACTACTTTCATGTCTCCAGCAGTTTTTTAGCAGTCAGTGTCAACTTGTGACAAACCTTTCAGTAGCTTTTCATATCCATCATTTATGTCATCACCAGTGGTGTCCACATGGCAGTCTTCACTCCTAATTTGTCTTTGATGTTTTGCTTGGGTTACTCCTTCCTCAGCTTTGTTTGCAGCAATCATTTGGTATGGGAAATGGCAGGAGGGACCTCATCTTACTTATGTAACCCTGACAGCTTATTTGCACCACAGACAAGTGGAGTTTTATTTATTCCTTTAAGCCACCTTACTAAGCTCACCTTTTTGAAGTATTTTGTTTGGATGAGAGCTGTAATCTTGAGGTTGTGAACTAAACTCTAAGGCTAACACCTTTAGGGTAACTCTGATTTCATCTTTTGCATCAGTAGCTAATATTATTGTGTCCTGTAGGCTTATACAGTATGTTATTCTGCTTTCCCACCTGGTAATAAGAGTTCCTTGTTAAACCACTTCCAGAAGAATACATGTTACAGAATTCCCTCATAACCTGTCAGTAGTCAGAGATCTGATCTTGCACGATGTGAGTGCATAATTTACAAACAGTATCCCTGGTAAACAGAAATGCATAAATTGCCATCCCTGCCGCTAACCCATGCACCAATCTGCATGGGACAGTAGGTCCAGTCTCACTTGCACTTCTTCATGTAGAGTGGAAGGTATTTTTGCTCCCAAAATTTCTGTGTGATGGTGATGAAAGACGTGTCTTAGCACATGTGCCCCCCTCCTCTGCAATTGTCTCTGGTGGGCAATGGGATTTGCCCCAGAATGAGAGCACCAGGTGGGAGTTACAGGAGGAGCCCATCTGGATGCTCACATAATTGATGCATTCTGGAAATAGGGGACCTGTGATGGTTGAGTTTGTTACCCATCAGCCTTCAGCTGGATATACAGTGCTGCTGGACATTGGGCCAACTGGGCCAGCTAGTCTCTAGAAGTGTCAAGCAGCTTCTGAGTATCTCACCCCACCCCTTCTCCCAGCAGGGACTCCTGCAGGGTAAGTTCAGCCTGAAGATGGGGAATACTCACTTTTAGACAGGTGAGTAAAAGCCCTGAGGTCTGGTCACATACAGAGATAAAATCTTAGAATAGTTACATGGGTGCTTTCTTGCTCTGTAATTGTGCATCCTGCAAGGCCAAAGACTGTAAACCTACATGTTCCCTGTTGAACCTGCTTATAACCCTTTAGACATGCTTATATTATATACTTCACTGGCAATATTAAGATTCTATATTAGTACTAAATCTAAACATAATCATCCACATAATCAGTGTCACATTTCTCATGCCTGACTGAGTCTTTTCTGTCAGCTACTCTGCTACACTTTATCACCATATTTATAATAGATAAATAATGGACTGAAGCCCACCCCAAATTGGCAACCTGGTCTTCCTTTCCCTCCTGTAAGATACACAGGTGCTCATATATCCTTTCCAGAGGCACTGATTCTTACAGTATGTTTTGAGGCACTGGCTGCTCTGGACAAGATTTACATATAAACATAGGAAATTAAACCACTAGAATGCAGGAAAACTTCAGTATTGAGCAAATGTTTTTTTAAAAGCAAATCTTATATTTTGGTGATGAAACATTATTTTTGAAGCTGTCAAATTTGATTCTATAATAGCAAAAAGTCTTAAATCCATAGTGTTTACATGTGTGGCTGTCTATTCTGCTGTACATTACCTGGTGTTCAAAGATTTCTGCAACAATCAAAATGACATTTATGGTGTGCAGTAAGTGTCAGGTCCATGGAAAACCTTCAATAATTTTCTGACTCTGAGTTTCTGAAAAGCTGTAGTTTTTAATCTCAGTAATTGACATATTTGTCACTTAGAGACTGCTCATACAGGCTTCGTAAGAACAAATGAAACATTTCTTATAGTTCATGAAAACAATTCATCAATCATAGGAATTTAATGTTATTAACGTAGCTTCAAAATTTTTTTATTTATTTTTCAAAAATAAAATAAAAAATTAATTATACAAAAAATCCCACTATTTTTATTGTGACTTAACTGCTAATTAGAGCCTTTCATAGCTCTCTTAATAAAAATACTGCAGTAGATTCAGAGACCTACAGAGAAAACTATTGCCAACATCATATAGTTTTAAGTGCTTAAAAAAAGTCAATTTTAATCAGATATATTACTCAGATGAAAATGCATATTGAATAATTATCAAACTGATAATCTTTCTAGTAGTGTCAAGGTTAAAGCTATGCCACAGTATAGTGCAAATTCCTCCAAAGTTTGATCCAGTAGATACTCTTGTTACCTATATTAAAATGTACACAGTAGACCAATAAAAACAATCTGATTTATCTATCTCGTTATACTTTTGATGGCTTCTGAAGCGCTAGCTATAAAATAAGATAACTGGAAAATCAAAGTTTTAGTGACCTCTGAGTATTCTTCATTAAGCAGGTTGATCTAAATCAGGTTATTTTAAATTTAGATAGTACATTTCACAGCATGTTTTATGTAACAAATGGCATCTATTTGTGAATAGCCTCTCTTTCCTGTTGGGACCTGTAAAGGAAAAGTCTCCAAATATAAGTAGTGAGTGTTTGGGTGTTAAAATCTTCAGAGAGGCTACCCACCTGCAACCCCTAAGTTTGAAAATATTCCAAGTTTTCGACAACTACATGTTTCTCCTTGTCTCTGATGTTTTCTCAGTTATAGGTTGGTATAGTGAAAATCTGCACTTGCAGAGTGGGAAAGGTGTAAAAAGGAAAAAACATTTTTTCCTATATTTTCTACAGCTGAAAGCAATTGAGAGGAACTGACAATGATTATGTTAGAGAAAGTTAATCTGCACTTCAGTCCTATTGAGTGTAATGAAAAGAAAAAAAGAGTCTGAAGAAAGAAGCACCACACAGAAGAAATCACGTATTTCACACTCATTGAAAGAAGGAAATATGGAAATCATATGTAACAGACCCTTTCAGTGTGGAATTGCCTGATGAAAGTGCTATTCCTGAGCCTAATTTCAAAGAAAATTTTTGTTATAAAGAATATCAAAAGCAAGTGTTGTTATATAACATTTTTATCTGATTATTTAATCAAATCTTTCCCTTAGCCCCTCTTCAAAAGAAGCTTGCCATTTAGCAACATTTCAATAATTAAATCTGTATTAAGAAAACCATACTGATTAACCTGGGGTACACTAAAGTGTTCATCTTATTGCAGTTCTGCAGCTCTAGCAGAGGTCAATACAAGCCTGTGAACACAGGATAAGAACAAACTGAAACTTTACCTCTGGCTTCTAGCAATCCAGGACTTTTTATACCAAATATAATATTTGCATAGTTCTTGATAGACCTATTTTATAGGTAGTTATTTGGTGGATTTTTTTCAGAAAATTCTTCCATGATTTTTCTTCATCCTTTTTGAGGACTTCTGCTGCTTAGAGCAGGTAAAATGTCCTGTAGCAATGAGCTCCATATGATAGCTGTAGCTTATATAAGGAAGTATCACATTCTGTTTTAATTCTGCTACTTTTGAGCCGCATCTCTTATCTTTTGTGTTCAAAGAAACAATGAGTCCCTGGTTATCTTTTCCTTTGTTTGATACTTATATCTGGGATAAATGCATATAAAAGTGTATATGTCTATATACATTCTTCTATCTAAAGCCACTGTAATATTGCTATCTGGTTCAAAAATGAAAAATGCCAACCAAAAAAACCCCACTGAATTTCTGCAAAGAGACAAATTTTATCATTACTATGATGTTAAATCAGCTAGCAATTTACTTGTAAAACCTCATCAAATTCAATTTCATCTATGAAAAATAAATGCTGTAATTTGGAAAGGATTGCTGTTTTTCTCCCATCTGTGTGAAATTGGATCTATTGAGTCTGTGCTTTAACTGAAAAACTGGTGCTTAACTGCATTAGATATGTCCATAATTCTACTTGATTGATAAAAATCATAAATTTATAATGCCTCTACTTGAACTAAATAATTTAAAATTCAATATATTAGTGAAAAATATGGTATTAAAATGATTTGATCAATGCATCATCTCTACACCTCACTTCCCCCATGCAGATGTGAGATGGAGATAAAATGAAGCTCTGCTGGACTTGTTAGATAATATTGCTTTTCTCCTCTCCTTGAAAAAGCAAGTTCTACTAGTTGGTGGATTTTAAAACACTTCCTAAGCTGATTGTAGGGGAAATGCTCCAGCAGGCTAGGATTTCTGAGCTGTGATTAATCCATCTGGTCATGCTCACTTCTGGTGTGCTGTTTCACATTGTCCTGTCATTTAAGACCATTCTTCTTCTAGGACTTTTAAGCTTTGGAAATTACCTGTGAAAGGAAAGATGAATTTTCCAACTGTCTGCATTTACATAAAGAGGTGATGAATGGAGGCAGCAGAGATGCAGCTGAGGTTTACCTATTCTACCTGAAAAAGCCTAGGTCAAGTGCAAAGACTTCTTGCAAAAATAAAAATGCATGGAAGAAAACAAAACATATTACTGAAAATCAAACCCATAAATACACAGTAACAAGAATATCTATTATTTTGTGTGTAAAAGCCATGATACGCTTCCATCTTACAAGTTTTGCCTTGATCACAGTGAACATGACAATGACTAAGTTTATAAACATTAATACCAAAGCCCTTAATTTCCATAATATTTTAAAAATTACATACTCTCTTAGGAAATTAAACAAGTCATATCTAATAGGGTGATATAAGCTGGTTTCTAAATATAATCATCCTGAAAGCAATGGACTCTGGGAATTGAATAATGCTTTCAATCAATGTGCCATTGAGCAGTTTTCATGAAAAGCAGTAAAAACAAAGCACTAAACTAATTAAAATACAGAATGGAAACATTTACTTGGGGCATTTATAATTATTTTTAGTGTGCAAAGGTTTCCCGTGCTGGAATCAAATATTCACAGCACAATAAAAAGGTCCATTTTGAATCTTATAATAAATATGTAATTTAAATATTAAGTACAAAACGGTTTCTGAAACAGGCCTTTCTCTTTTTTTGTTTCATTTTGTTTTGTTTTGTTTTTTTGTTTTGGCGGGGTTTTTTTTTCCCTTTTTCTTTATTTTCTTTTTTTCCTTTTAGTCAGTGATAAGAACAAGCTCTGTTTTTGTCTTATGGGTTTATAACTTCCAGTAACTACAAGGTGACATGGTTACAGTGTGCTGTTCAATGTCATATTTCTGTGTAAATCCCCAAAGGCAGAGTTGAACACTTGTGTGTATGTGTGTCTCTGTGAGTTTAATTTGCAGACCTCTCCTTCAAGTCTGGCTGAAAATTTATAAAAATGGTAATCTTGAGAGAGTCAAAGTAAAGATTATACAGGGTTATGTGTTCTCTGCTGGATCATTTCACGCTGTTGGAGTTTGTCTCTTCAATTAATTTAATTCACCTTTTTAAAACACCTCCCATCGAAAGAGGCACATTATTGAAACTTACATTTCAGAGAATGCTGCTAGTAGAGATTTATTTGTGTGGAAACCTGTTTTAAACTACAGTTTCACTTTTTTTTTTTTTTTTTTTCATTTGGCTCCCTTTACAGATAATCTGTGAAGTCATATAGAAGATGCCAGATGTTTAGAAATATTAATATTGCAAAGGCATGCAACACTCCTACTGTGGCACAAAGGCACACAGAGAAAAAACAATGAACAATACAGCTAAAAGCTTTAGACTCATTTAAATTTAATAAGCTCAGAATTTGTAGATGTTATAAAAGAAGCAGCAGACAGAGGGGTTTTATTGGTTAATTTTTCATTTCTATAGATATTTTAGATTTCTAAGCTTGAATGCATTGAATTAGGCCAATGACATGAGTCTTACTAAAGCCAGTGGAACTGCTTATGGTAAGAAAAGAGTATTCCCATCAGTGAATACAGGTCAACATGTAGGTCTGTATCTATGTTCATGTTTCAGGGATCAGAAATGAGTATCTCTAGTGTCATATTGGTACTCAAAATGCATAGTCCTTGAGACACCACTCATCAATGCTACGAGATTTTCCATCTTCAGGAGAGAATCAGTGAACAGAAGGACTCAAATATTATGTATTCAGAGTGTATGATGTGACATATTCATCAGACAGTACTGATGCTCTTACATACAGGGTTATCCATGTTGTATAAAACTATTCTAACTTTCTGGACCCTTTCTGGGATTTTTTTTCCTGAAAATAGACACTGAAGCAAAACATCTTTTTCATGCCTATTTTTTTCCTGCAGTGCATATCAGCTTTTCCTAGGTTTTCTTGAAGTGACTTTCTGAACATGCTGAGGTTAGTCATTTTAGAACTGCTAATAGAATTGGCCTGAAGTTGAGAATTCTATTTCTTAAAAACATTGTGATGTCGAGATCTGGACTCATTCTAAATCAAAACCAAGTGACAAAAAAAATCCTGCAAGTAATACAGGATAAGAAGCATTGTTTAGCTATCATTGAAACAAGTATTTCTGCTCTAAAAAAAAAAAAAAAAAAACCAAACTAAAAAAATCCACAAAACTCCCACAATATTTCATTTGCAAATAATTTGAAACCTTTGAAAAAATAGTTCTTTTATAACAAATATCATGGGATTAATATATTCTTTTAACACAAATTAATATTTTCTGTAGGAAATAATCAGGAATCCAGCACCTTTTCCATCAAAGTCTGCATACAGGTATTTTCTGAAGATGCTACCATTTCTTTGTGTTAGTTAATTAATGTAAAACACTCCAGGCTTCAAAATAACATAATCTTTGGGCACACAAAAGAATGATAATATTATCAGCATAAAAAATTTCCAAAAGAAATATGTTGAATTTCAGTCCTTTTGCTTTGCAGAAGTTGAAATAGACTAAAAAGGAATCTGGGCAAAGCTAATTACCCTGAAGCTGTACAGTCAGGAACTCTTGAAGGAGATTATTCTGATACATGAAAACTGGGAAGGAATGATTAATTTATCTAGCATTGGGGATGGATTGAGTCGTGAAAATATTAATAAAGGATCAATCTCTACTAAATAAGCTTTTTAATGATTACTTTTAATATTTATTATGTGGATTAAACTGACTAAAATGACTAACTGAAATAGTATCCTTTCCAAAGCAGATGTGAATAATGACAGATGCCACTGCTGTACAATAGAAATTACTCAGATCACTGCTGCTCTGATGTCATAGTATTGAAACATCAAAACCATTTGTAGGGAAGAACAAAGCTTCCATATGGATCATATAACAGACAAATGGCCAAATGTTCTACTAATAATGATTCTTGTTTGAATCAATATTAGGAAAATGAAAAAAAAAATTCCCCTGCTTAAAATATGTGATCTTTTCAAGAATGTTATAAACAAACACACAATCTCTTAATCTCAGGCTCAATATCTACCAATTCTTGACAACTTCCTGAAATTTAAAAAAGTACTTCTTAGGCTTATGCATGTTTTTGTTTTCCATGATATCCTGTAACTCTAAGATTCATAGATTAAACATATTTTTTTAGTTTATTTTTATATGTGTTGCCTGAATGTTTAAAGGGACACTCCTCAGTTCTTATTTCATGACAAAAACGAACCAGTCTCTCTTCCACATAGGCTGACTCTTTTTTTTTAAGTAGCAGAAAACTTAACAAAACTGGTGATGATAAAATTGAAACAGTAGTGTGAGACCACTAGCTAAGACTAACTGCTCAGGATGGTGAGCTCTGGAGGTGCTGCTAACTTCTCCAACACCTTAAGGGCTTTGTGTCTGATCTTTTGAAACTGGGATATGCCAAAATGAAAGGCTGTGTTGGATAATGATTTTTATTCCTATTTTAAACTCACTTTATGGATTTCAAGTGATGATTTCTCAGGAAACAGGTTTTTTTTTCTTAGATTCCATTTCCAGGCACAAAATTTCCCAATTATACTGTCTCTTATTTTTGTATTTTTGTCCTTTGAGAAACCTGAAAACAGTTATTAATTTTTTCTAAAAACAAAATGACAAGCAAAAGGTCTCTTAGCTAAACAAGTATCCTGGAAACTGACGAGCAAAACTGTCATAATAGCTCAGAGTTCTTTACTGCCTTGAACACTCAGGTGTAAAAGAAAGCCTGAGACTCTCTAATAGCAATGAAAAGTTTAGCCAAAATATAGGTTCATGTTTTAAATCCTTTTTAATGTAGCAAATAGCTGTGAGATTTGAGTTTTAGATCTGTGCATCTGTAAACCATGAAAATTCCACTAGATGGTGCTCAAGAATACACAGTCCCTTGGATTGACAAATCCCGTGGACTAAATGACACTCAGGTGATTTCACTGGTCATGATGCTAAATGGTTTATAGCTTTTAGAGGCTTAGTCTCCCTGGTAAAAAATTTAGAAATTACTCTAAAGTTCCTGGGATCCTGGTACTGGAGAGATTTAGGTATTTCAGAACTGTGTTTCAAAGTATCCACAGTATTCAGAGGGTTCCCTACTGTTGACTGTGCACATAGGGGTAGCCTCGATGACAAGGGGTCCCTTAAAATTCCAGAGAAGGTAGATCTTAAGGTCTTGGTCAGAAAAGATTCTCTTCACTCTTCCTTATAAAGACTTGGTGCTGTTAAGCCACATCTGCAAGATCTGTCCTTTTTGAAACAATGGGCAAGATACATAGGATTTTCTAGTATAAACATTAGGAGAAGACCAGGAATCTGACAGGGTCTTTGTTTGCAGGCCTCGTTAGTCTTTTAAACTGAGACAACAGCCACTGTTATAATCCTGTAAAGCAACAGAGTCCCTCTAAGCTGGGACATATCTTTGGATAATTTAAGGCAAAGGAAAGAGAGTGGGGATTAAGTTTCAATGTAGTGTGTCATTGTCACGGTGAGACTTGGGTTTTGCCAATTTTAATATATTTAATTTCTTTTAGAGATAGGATTTGGGAGTAGAGACAAGGCAGGCTCAAAACTTAAAAAGGTACAACAAGAAATTTATTAATAACACAAAAAAGAATTCAGAATAAGATTCCTAGATTATTCCCTCCTCCCTTCATTCCACATTCCTTAACAACATCCTACATAAAGCACTTCAGTCAGTTATCCATCCAAATAATCATTTCAGTTCACTTAAGAGAGAAAAGTTCCTTTTTTAGTTATGGCTTAGGGGTTGTCTTCACCTTCACAATCTACATCCACCCGGGAAAAATTGCAGATTATGACTCTCCTCTCATTCCCACAGTCCTTCCAGAGCTGTGCTATGGGTTATGTTACACAACTGGGGTACCACTTTTAAAGGCAGGCTGCTGAAAAACAAAATTTTCTTCACCTCCTTCTCTGTCAAATGTCTCTGTTCATATTCCAGTCCCAGAGCAGAGAGAGCTCCATTTCCCCGAGGCAAAAAGTCTTCTTCTCGAGCATCCAAACCTCCCCAAGTATATTTCACAGTTTAAAGGAATTTTAGTGAAGTCACAATCCCCTTAGCCCACATAAAAAGGTTTTCAGCTACTTATCAGTTGCATCTTTTCAACCTCTTCCCACCAGGAACTTTATCTTCATTCTGACCTCTGTAGTCTCCATGCTTCATTTCTTCTCATTCAGGGGAGCTCAGGAGATCGAGAATCTTATCCAGGCATAAAGAAGTTAAAATTGTATGCAGATCGTGAAGAAGCCACGTGGAGTCGAGCCCGGGCCGGGCGAGGGCCGCCCGGAGCCATGCGGCCGGGCCGGGCCTCCCGCAGAGCCGGGCCGGGGTGCCGGGCCGGACCCCCCAGGGAGCACCGCGCCTCAGGAGGCCGGGAGCCGGAAGAGGGGTAGTTAGCGTCATCCGCTGTGGTTTGGGAAAGCGAAACAACCTCCCATTGGTTTCCCGAGCTGTCCATCACCAAACCAGCTCTCCCATTGGTCCCCGCAGCTCACAGGGGGAGCCCCCAGAGACGGGACAGCCCCTCCCACCCCCACGGCCTCGTGCCCTCGTGCGGCCTCCCTCAGGCGGCTCCACTCCCGGGCACAGTCATCTCATCAATAAGTTGTTACTACATGTGCCAATCATCAAGTTTAAGAAGATACCAGCTCCACCTTCATACTGTAATGGACTCTGCTGATTAGGTTTCCTCTGAGAGCAGCAGCTACCAGATTAAACCATAAGCAGAGGAAACTCCAGACTGTGGATTCACAGGTAAGAATTTGGCTTGACCAAAACTGACCTTATTTTGCTCATGTACTGTTAGGAAAATGGACAGTGATAAGATTGGGTCCAAGGTACTGATCAGTCAGAATCTAAGGCTGTGGTTTTAGGTGACTGCTTGTATTTAGTCCAATCTTGCCCCTCAGGTACTGGTTTTCACATTCATCAGATAAAGGATACTGTGAAATGTCTGTGTTGAACACTTTCTACAAATTAAATGAGATTTTCTGGCTAAGTATGATGATTTACCATAATAAAAATAACTAATGGAGAACAAAGCTAGTATTTTTAATATTGTCTATAAAGAGTGATGGGAAGTATTATTCTTCCTTTTTGTAGAAAGCAATTGTTTCCGGTAAGGAAGCAGACTTCATTGCTTCTCAGGGCAAAACCACATCCATTTTCCATAAATAAAAAAAGGCCAGAAGTTTCCCATGAACAAAGAACATCCTATGAAATAATGGCAAAACAAAAGAGATGGAACCTGTCTTTGTTTCCTTGTGGAGAATGTCTCTGACTTAAGAAAAAGGAAAATAATGGAAAGCTTCTTTGATTGATTTTGCAACTAATAGAGTAGCACAAAAGCATGCTAATTGCTTTAAAATAGAAATGGAGAACTTAATTAAAAACTGGCATAAACATGTTCAGCTTCCATTGAATGAGCACTAAGTGAAAACTATGACTCTTCAGACTGCCCTCAACAAAAGTCTGTACATGGAAAAGCATAAACCATGAGTTATACGGTGCTCATGTTCCTATATTAAAAGAAAGTGTTACATTGCACTCTATATTTTTTATTACTCTGTACTATAGATTTCTCAGTATGGTGATCCTATATCTGCTATTGCACTAAACCTAAATTAGACTTGAGTAGATCCAGAGTAATTCAGGATTGTTAGGCCAGGGAAGATGACTGAATGATTTGTCCACTTGAATGGGATTTGGTCTTACTCTCTTTCCATGTGCCTTATAAGTTTTCAAGATAATTTCTTCAAAAGTGGTGGTAATGCTTGCTTTAGAAAATTATTGTGAAATCTCCTCGTAATTGAAAACACAAAGTATATCAAAATGTTCATGAAGATGTTAAGTTTGCTTTAAGGTTGCAGTGGAACATTCCCCAGCAGGAGTGAGGAAATGTCTTTTCTTCTGTTGTCAAAAATTTCAAGTACATTCTCAGTAAAAAGCAACCTTTTTTCATAATCATGGCACACAAATCAATACTTCTGTTCTGTACAACATGCCAAAATGAATAGTAGTACCACCAGCTTCCTATCAGTTGTGTAATTTCTTTAGGGCTATTTTCAAGCTCCAGTGCTCTTCAGTACAGGAAGGTGAATAAGATGTCAATGGGATAGATTTAGAACATTTGGGGTCTGTGTTGTTTATAATATTTGCCAATTCTTGATTAAGCAGATCGACCTGCTCAGGCTTTCAATGTCAGTGCAATTAGATAAGGGTGTGAACAAAGGTGAAGGAGCTGTTCTTTGAGATAATGTATAAGCAGTTGAAAAATGTTTCACCTGAATTTTAGAAGTACGAATGACTGGAGTAGTGTGGAAAAGGCTGGATGAAATGGTATTTGCTGAATCTAAGCAAGATGGATTAGTTCAAAGAAAATGGAAAGGTATGGAAAACCATTGACTCAGCTACTGAGTAGTAAAGTCAACAAACTACTGCTACAGTATAGCCATATACTGTATACACTTCAGCTTTTATAATTAAAAAGGTCATGGGCTGTCCCAGTACTTCACTTTGAGTCTAGAAATCTGAGTAACAAATAGTTGCAGCTGGAAGTAGATTTGGTAACATGGTAAGTGGCATCTTCCCGTGAGTCAGTGTGAAGTCATACCATAAAAAAGGTATGTAATTTGTGGTGAGGTACAGCCTCATCTCTCTCTGACAGGGGTGGGTATTAAATCCAGTTCTGGATAAATTTCATCTCTGGCTCATTATTTTGCTCCATTATTCTGCATTTTGCCTACATAGATTCCTGCTGAGTGCTATAAGCAGTTACTGTATTTTATCCTGAAAGGATAACTACTTCTTTAGCTGTGACTTGAGAATTCTTCATTTGGATACTTACTTACTTCACCAGGGAATGCTGGAATGATGATGCTTAACTTTAAGCTTTCAGAGTTAAAGAATTGCAACTAAGCAGCTATTGTGAGGGCAGTCATAATAACAGTAACAGTGTGGAGTATTAGTATTTTTTTCCACATGATAATGTGGCTCCTATAAATTATAGGCTATGTGATTCAACCCTTTAGCATTATGATTGGCCATTCTGTAATCACTGGAAACTACTTAAATAGTAAAGCACATAAAAGGAAAGGTGATTGCCATGAAATACTGTGTTAATTTCACATAAAAGGATGTTTAAACAGACTAAAATGCTGGTATGTGTGAGATCAGTTTATGAATCCAAGTGACTGTGGAAGGAGAAATTCAACAAATCAGGAGGAAGCAAGGGAAGTGCTGGCATAAGCTGGAATCATATGGGGCTGTAATACATGCTTTACACTTTATTACAATTTTCCAATTAGCTGACTGCTGGAAAACACCCTGGTTTAGTGTGGTAGCAGCACAGTTTGTTGCTGCTGCTGGGTGTTAGAATGCAGAGACAATTACGCCATATTGAGAGTGTTATGGACAAACAGAGCAGAACCACCCATGTAACCTTTTAATAATTAAAATTTTCTGCTTTTCTAAAATGCTTTCCAAGTGTTGCAGCAGGTTCAGGACCCTGTTCGTGCCTTGTGTGCTGAAAAAGTGTTAATGTTTTACATACTGTATATGGAAAATCTTAATTAAAAAAAAATACGGTGAAAATTACATTGGTATTTTTCCTTCTCAGTCCCCACATGGGTCTGTAAGACATCTCTTTATGAATGGCTTAAGGATGATAAATATATTGTGTAAATTAAAGAAAAACAAATCCTTTTAGCCACTGTTTATATCTCTAGAATTTACAAAGACTGAATCTTTGTGAATCAGCCAAATACTTCTCAGTCTTTCTCTTTCACACTATGGTGTTTGATTCTCTGCTGTTTTCTGTTTCTTATCTCTAGTATAACCCTGAGACATGGCCCAAGGACAGAAAAAACCTCAGGTTGTTTAGATCACCATGTTTCTATAAAACCTTATGCTTATTTACTCCCTATAAACATCTGGCTCTAAAATGACTAATAACTGCTGCTGTCTGGAGACAGAAATTAAAACAGAGCAGAGGGTTTTGTTTACATAATAAAATACTAGAGGAGAGAAAACACCAATCTGATACGCTTACAAATTTTTTCTTTAGGTGACAACAGGTACAGAAGCTCTTGATTCAGCTGAGTCACATCCACTACATGTCTAAAGTGGTATATGAGGCAGTTAGAAACTCATCATTTTTTTGTACAGTTATCGTCCTTGAGCATTAATTAATATAGGAAGTATGTATCTGTGTTTGCTAAGTCCAAGTGATATCCATGCTGATAATGCTAATAGTGCACAGCCAGTTATGTATTATTCATAGAAAGATGCCTGTTCATGTTAAAATTACATAAGCCATCAAAACCTTTAGAAGCTATGATTTCAGTTCATCAGACAGCATAATTTTATATTAAATACTACCACAAAAAATTGTATTTTAGGTTAGAAGAAAATGTCAAAATTGGTAAGGATAGGTATAGCCATACATACAGTATTTTATACTCCATTATTTTATTCACTTATGTAAGCCATCATGCTATCATTTACAGCACTCTCTTTGGCAGTTTTTAGGGAGAGGTTTGATCCAATGTGAATTGGATAAATTTTGAATTGAATTGAATTTTGGAATAATTTTAGAATTGTGACCATACTTAAACATAACATATCAACACCATCACAAAGTCTGATTCTAGCTCAGTAAAAGCCATCATGTAGGAAAACTCTTAGCATCTAGGTTCCTTTTTCCATCCTTATTCATAAAAACTTATACCTGGTAAGGTTCTAAAGCTACCTTGCTTGAAACTTCTTTATGGTAAAAAGAAATATTCATATAAATGTAAGGGAATGATAAAATAAAAATTCCAATACTTTCATATATGATAAGTATGTAATTCCATGTCTGGAGTTGTACTGAATATATTTGCAATGCAAGTATGATTTTAAAGTACGGGATTTATATAAAATCAGACCTGTAATTCTCCAGTTGTATTTATGTATTCACTTCATCATTAAAATATATTCTAACTAGGAACATGTGAAAATTATATATGTAATATTTTAAACATATTTTAAGTCATGTTCAATTGTAAACTTGACCTGACAAATATAAACAGCAACAAATATATACATGATTGAACATTTCCTTTCTTCAGCCACTGATGTTTATTGGCTTGTAATATATTTTTTGTAATCTATCCATCGCATAGAGTTACCACCCTCACCAAAAAGAAATATTTTAGAGGCAGGTATTCAAAAATAACAGTGCTAATATTAGAAGAATTTCAAACTTCATTGATTTAACTTGTTTGTTTTTCCTTTGGTTTACTTGCATAAGGGTGTAAGAGCAAATCCGAGTTTCTATCTGCATTACATGATTACCAGAAATTCCTGCTCATGTGTTTCTTCTCTTGCACTGGTCTCTTACTGGTAAGAGACTACTTGTCAAATTGTGCTATAAACTATGTAAGCAGACACAGGATAAAAGAAAAAAGCCATGAAACTTCCAACAGGATGACAGAAAAAAGCTTTTGTCCTCAACTCAAACCTGAGTTTCCAAGCTGAGTGGTGTGTTTGATACACCTGAGGAATGGGATGGCATCAAGAGGGACCTGGACAAGCTTTAGAATTATGTCCATAGGAATCTCATGAGTTTTAACAAGACCAAGTGCTGGTGCTGCACTTGGATTGGGGCAAACCTTGGTATCAGCCCAGGCTGGGGATGGACAGTCAGAGCAGCCCTGCCCAGGAGGACCTGGGGGTGCTGCTGGGTGGGAGGCTGGACATGACCCAGCCATGGGCACTGCCAGCCCAGAGAGCCAAGTGTGTCCTGGGCTGCATCCAGAGCAGCGTGGGCAGCAGGGCAGGGAGGGGATTCTGCCCCTCTGCTCTGCTCTGAGAGACCTGCAGGGCTGCATCAGCTCTGGGGTGCCAGCACAGGGAGGACAGGGACCTGCTGGAGGGAGTCCAGAGGAGGAACACCAAGGTGAGCAGAGGGATGGAGCATCTCTCCTATGAGAAAAGATTGAGAGAGTTGGTGTTCAACTTGGAGAAGAGAAGGCTTTGTGGTGATTTCATTGCATCCCTCCAGTACCTAAAGGAGGCATTGTAGGAAAGACTGGAACAAACTTTTTAGCTGAATCTATTGTGATATGACAAGTTATAAAAGTTTTAAATAAAAACTGCGTAGATTTAGGTTAAACATTAGATAATAGATATAAGAAAGAAGGTTTTTTCGATGAGGATGGTGAGACACAGGTACAGGCTGCCCAGAAAGTTGGTAGATGTCTCACCCAGGAAACATTCAAGGTCAGGTTTGACTGGACACTGAGCAAACTGATTCAGTTGATGTCCCTGCTTGCTGCAGTAGGGCTGGACTATGTGATCTTTAAAGGTCTCTTCTAAGCCAAGCTACTATCTCATTTTGTGTTTATACCATGTTCTGTGTTTCTGGTAGATTCCATTAGTCAGGACAGCCTCAGGAGAACAACGTGAGACACCTTTTACTGGTTGTCTTCCTTGTCATACAGGAATCACTTAATTCTTCCTGAAGAAGATTAAGATGTGTTGGGATGTTTTCTTGAGGACAATATGTGTGAGCATATCTTTTCCACAGAACTCACTCCCTTAACAGAAGTTAGGCTTACATCTCTATATTTTCAAGAATGTAGTAACTTTACAGACTCTGCAAATCATAGTATGGAAACACTATCATTTCAATAAGATGTCAGTTTAGGTGTAGCAGAAACAGTCAGTCCTCTTCTTACAAATGCACAGAAATTTCCAGATTTAATTGAAAATTCTGTTTCAATATATCACAGAGCTATATAACTTCTTTTTTTTCAGAAGTCTCTCTTTCCAATTTAGAATGCATAATGCTTGTAAGTTGTATTCAGTGAAAATGAAAAGCTCTACGTCTCTGAGACTCATTTCTATGTAAATGAACTAACAAGCATGTGCACAGCAAAGCAGTGGCTATAAAAAGTAAAATGGAGTTTAGTTTACCAATATTTTGCAAGTGTTTTAACAGCTTGCACAATTAAGTTTGGAACCATGGCAAATTGGATTTGTATGTGTATTTTTATCTGTTTGATTGACAAAATTTTTCCTTTGTTTAACTCTAATTACCTTTTTGAATTACTTTCAAGTTGGAGATTTGCATGTACTAGGCGTCATGTATCATTGTCATCCTGTATTGCATGAGGATATATCCATATGTCCAGTAGCTTGGCTGTCAGGAGCTGAGGAACAGAAAGGAAATATATGACACAATCAAAATCCAAACTACTGTCCAAGAATCTAAGTCTGGATGAAATCTCAATTCTCAGCTGTCTTCATTTTGAGGGAAAATTCTTAGATATGAAGAGATATAACTTCTGTCAGACTGAAGATAAGACTGAAACAACTTTCCATGCTTCTGTGAGTGTAATCCTCTAGATTATGAGCTAATATCAAGCACATATGAGAATCTTTAAATAAGTTTTTTCATCCCTCTGTGATAAACATACTGAGAATATGAGAGTTCTATCACAGCTCTAAAGGATTTAGGCTATGTAGCAGCTAAAGATGGTTTCCTCATAATCAAATGTAGATGCTTATGTATGACAGAATCAGAATCATCCAGACTCTTCGTTATTGAACAGAAAAGAAGAACATCTCATCCTGTGTATAGACTTCTGAAGTAAACTGGAAAACAGTTTTCTAAACTTTTATACTTTGGTCTTGAAGCAGCGAGTGACTAGCTTGGATGAAACATCTGTACAGCATATATCTGAAGTCCAGTGAGGTTAATCCACACTTATTTCTACATTTCATGGAGGCTTAGGTATAAGAAATACTCTGGTGCTTATATTGGCACAATACTAACTTTGTGCCAAAAGTGGAATTTATAGAGAGAATATAACTTTAAAGTCAAGTAATATTAGGCACATCTGTGCTTACATAGGTAATCAGGTGCTTGCTTGCCACATAAGCAAGCAGCAGATTGCTCTATTAGTAAGACAAAAAAGTTGAATAGGTTAAGAATTAGCTGACTGATATAAAAAATGGTATCTTTCCAAATGTAACCTAAATGTGTTTCTATATGAAACTCAATGGCAACTTCTTTGACTGATTTAAGGATTGACTCAATGGCAAGTACAGAATTGAAACAAACATAGCATAAAAAAATTAAATGAAAAAAATAATGGACTAAAATAATTAGAAAAATGTTTAACAAAAGAATTCAAAATTATATACTTAGCCATAGGAAATATAAGCTGCATATACTGCAGCCTGAAACAAGGGCTCAGAAAGTGTTCCAATTCATAATGGGTAGATTATGAATGGGTAGATGAGCTATTCAACAACAGCTCTCAAAATAAGCCCATAACACAAAGCAGTAATATAATAGATGCTAGTGAGTAGGGATAGGAACATTTATCCCTGTAGATGGGTAAATTGTATTAAAATATTTTATATAGTAGTAGTGTTTGCCTTTCAAAGTGGACATCAGTCAAAATACAAAGAATTACCAAAAAAAAAATTCACAGCAAGAAATAAAAAGAGATTATTCTGTGTAGATTATTGAAGAATTTTGAGGGTTGATGTGATTATATGGTATAAGTGTGGAGGCAAAAAGATGAATTCCATGAATCTAATTAAAGATACCTAATACAAGGGATAAGAATGTGCTCCTGAGAGAAACACATCTACATTTCTATCCTGACAAGATTCCCTTCACATGTGCTGTGTCACAAATGGCCTAATCTATCACAAAAGCTGAGACAACAAACCTTTAGAGTTGTGTAAGGGACTGGAGAAGGTTACGATTGGAAAATGACATATTTTAAAACTCACAGGCCTTTTGAAGGGAATTTCATGGCTTGCAACTCTGGCTTTGAGCCACAAAAGGAGATCTTTAGTCAAAAAAGTTACTCCTGATACTGAATTCTGCAGTCTTGTCTTTTGGAGATGGGAAGAGAGTGTATAAGGCCTAGCCAAGAGTTTGCTATTCAGAATGCCCATCACCTAAAACTTGTCTAGTCAGTTTTCACAACTACCAGCTGGAGCCCGTTTATCTATGGTAATTGGATGTTGTGGTATAAAGTGGGAGGGAAAGAGATTAGCTTGATGTAGCTTGATGTCAGTAGGGCAGATTGAAGAGTGTTGTATTGATAGCAAGTGGAAAGTCTGGGAGGGTGCAGTGAGCAAGGAGATTTTGTGTTTTGCAGAAGGCTTATGCATTTTCAAAGCCTGAAATGAAACAAAATGCTTGGCAAGCACACTTGCCATGATGAAACTTGGCAAATATGATTCAAAGTTAAAGTGAAACTACAGAGTTTGGTATGATGCATTTGGTGCTGGGTGACTGTTTCTTTCCAGCTACAGGATCAAAGTCCTTGTTCCAGTATGTGTGGTACAAGAACTACACTGCATTTGGGAGGCGGTGACTCTTCAGGATCCTGTGTCCCTCTTGGGAAAAAAAAAATAAAATCAGAGTTTGTTGATGGTGGGACTTAGTTCAGGAAGGAAGAGAAATGGTATTTTTCAGATTTATCTGCTGTGTGACTTTTTAATTTGTCCTGAATTAAGGCTGAAGTCATTGCTATAACATGTATATAAATGATTCAATGACCATTATGTTTATACGTGGCAGGAAATTGCATGATATCTTTAAGTGAAAAATTGGTCCCAGTTTCAGGGAGAACATCTTGGAGGAACTGTTAGCAGCATAGAATTCTTTAGTTTATTCATGTAGGTTCAGTTGTATATATGTAATAAATACATGTAAATAAGCACATTGAACATTTTAGTATTTTCTTTAAAATAATTCTACAATAGAAATTGCCATAATTTTAATTATATAGGACATTTTATATAAATAGCAGAAAAGTGTGTAAGAAATGTGTGAACATCTGCTGAGTAGACAAGTATGTAAGTAGAAAGTATCAAATCCCATATAAATTCTGTTTCTTATTTGAAAAAGTGGTTGGCATATTTATTATTGAATCTGTCACTAAATGATCTTTAAAGATTTAACATGAATAAATATTTTACTAGAGCTCCTGAGATATATTAGTGACTAAATTGATGAAAAAAATTCAATACAGGACTTACTAAAGACATCTATAACTACATATTGTTTCAGGGATGGTAAATACCAATTCTAATTGCTCTTTATGGTATTTTCAAACATAGATTAAAGGCAAACAAACATATTTCATGCTGATAAAGCTTCAGAGCAATTTGTAGTTTATGTTAAAATGGGAAATCTTTAACTTTTATAATCAATCTTTTGTGCTTCCATTTTAGAATCATACCCAAGTAGAAAGTCTGTAGAGGCCTTTACCTGAAATTTAATCTACATGCAATGCAGAATTTTTTATTAAATATTTACCTTTACTTAAAAAGATGCAAGAAAATACTTTGAAAATATGTTTTCTACCTTAGTTCAAATTCTCTGGAAAACAGGAAAATTAGGTTGAAAGATGTAATACTGAAAACAACCCAAACCCTACTGAAACCCAAAGAATAGTAATAAAGTTGCTTCTACTGCTTAAACTACAGAATAAGGTTAGAGAAATGATTACAAGGAAAAATAGCTTAATAGATAGTATTCTAAAGTAAATATAGGCCTTAAATCTGATAAGCAGTTTACCTTTAAGATAAGCACTATTTCATATTGTTGTAAAACATATTTTGTGAACTTTGAAAGTCATTTTACAGTAGGGTTTTGATACTTTGATATATATTAAGCAATTTGTTGAACAGAGACCCAGTAAATTTTACTATTGCTCAATAAAATTTGGATTATATTTTGAGTTCTGAGAACCATTGTTTAGAAGATACATTCAAGATATGAGCAAGCACTTGACACTTGACTGTGGGGTTGTCAGTAGCTTTATTTTATATTAAAAGTTGTTTTCCAGAATAGCTGTGACCATATTTCCTAATTTCCATGCTTTATCTGCAGCAGCTTAATCTGTCCAACCAAAAGGTACAGCTAAAGTATATTTGTCAACTTGCAATGGTGTTGAACAGTATCCATTCTGCTGCTAGTCACACAAAGGATATTTGCATTTTGATTTGCCACTTATGAATCGTGGATAAACCTGCTCAATTTAAATATTGACTGAATTATGTTGTTGTTTTGGTAAGTCATGATAAAATAGAAGTTTCCCCTTCTTTGGTACTAATAATTTACTTTTGGTGTTTAGTTTTGAGCTGGATCAGTTTCCTGAAAGAGTTCACTCCCTAGTCCCAAAAATGTGAATATTAGCAGAGTAGAGAAGAGTGAAAGCAAAGAGGCTGAGAGTAATGAAGGATAATTGTATCTCAGAGTGTTGGATATAGGTGACATTAAGCTGAGATGGAATTACATGCTTTATTTCCTGCAGTTAATAGAACTCATCTCTGATTCCATGTCAACACCCAGCATATGAGGGCTTTTTTGCAAAGTGTAGATTAAACATGACAATGACTTTTAGATCAGGTGTTTTGATATAAAGTTCTTATTCCTCATGTTAGGAAACTAATATTTACAACAGAATAAGCAGTTTTTCAGCCCCTACAGGAAGTTGCTTCTTTATTTTCCTTTACTTCTCATGAGAGGGCGCATTTTTGAGTAGAACAAAATTGACTTCATCTTGGAAAATGGAATACTTCACATCTTGTAAATTACTTTTCTGTTCCAAAATAATTATATAATTATCTATTAAAAAAGAATGAATGTAGTAGGCTCTTGGAAATGGGGCCAAGTATAGATGATAATTCTCAGATCTTGATATAGCCAGATGAAGAGTAATTAAGAAAGTTCCTCTCCTCTCTCTGCTTCTTCATGATTAGAGAAATAATCTGTACATTGATGGAACATTATTCTAATAATTTTTACTTTCAACAGCCAAAATAGGTAATGGGATTTTAAATTTCCTAGTTTCTATCAGAGTGAATGAGTAGTATGCTATCAGTACAACATCACATAATTTTGTAAAGCTAGTAATATGAGCAAATTAATTCAGTAGAATAAAGTGTGCAAGACCTTATTTTTCTGTTTCATAGGATTATACAGTACCAAAATATAATGTATAACTAGATCAGAGCTTTTCAAGCAGTAAAAAGCACATTTGTCCATTGACCCTGAAATTTGTTCAGTTGTTTAGGTGTGGGTGATAATAACACCAGGGTTGTGGTTCAATCCCAGAACTAACCTTTCATTTAGGAATTGGACTTGAAGATCTTTGGGGGTTCTTCGCAACACAGAGTAATTTTTGATTCTGTAATTTATTCTGTGATTCTGTGATTTCAGGAGAAATTAAAAGTCCCCAGAAGTAGCTCAGTTTTATGGTCTTATTTTACAATACTGCATATATATATATCGAGAGAGAGAGAGAGAGAGAGAGACAATAGTGATGGAACTATTTAGCTTTCATAGAAGGAATGCATAAAAGTCCTTTTGTTTATTTTGCTTGACCTTACAACAGATGACCATCTGGATAACTACTCTGCATGGTGCCAAAAAAGCTGTTAACCCCTAAAATAAATAAATAAATGTAATTAATATGAAAATCTGCCAAGAGTCTGTAATCATAGGTCTCAGAGTCAAATCTACAAATACAGGTCAAATATTGATTGTCAAGAAGCTTATCTTGCAAAATTGTCTTGTGCTAGGAGGGAGAACAACCCCCCACTGCTCGATGCTCCCCACACACTTTATACTCAGAACACTTTATGATCAGTTTTATCTAAATTTTGCCTGACTGAAGGGATGGGATGGATTCTTTTCTGTCAATACTGTATTATGGACAGATGATATAAACAGTAATTCAACCTCTGGTCTCATTTTGCTCATCAAGACAGTTCAATTCTCATGATTTCAGTTGGAATTGCAAGTCCCTGAAACCATTGAAAACCAGGCCATAATCCATATGAACCTTCTCCGCTTTTCTGAAAATATAAAACAAGTTAAAGTCAATGGGGTTGGTTCAGGGACAAGCTGCAGCTCCACAAATCTCCAATACTGCAGCTGAAGAACCAGATGGACTTGATCTCAAAGGTCTTTTCCAATCTAGGTGATTCTGTGAGTCTGTGAAGAGCTGTAAAATTGTAAAATGCATTTAAGTGCATTCGTTTTTACTATCCAGTTTTTCCTCTTCATTCTTTTCTTGAAATGGACATAGCAATTGCTGTCCTCTTTGGGTACTGTTTTTTTTCCTGCTTTTTTTTTCATCTGAGTTGGAAAATACACTTTTTCAGTAAAAAACCTAGCTGTTCCCTCATACTTAGTAGAGTAATCTATAAAAAGTAAACTTGTCTTTATTTTACTTTCACTGTCTAATAATCGCAGAATACCTGGTTGGAAGGAATCTCAGGGATTCTTTGTTCCAGCATTTCTCCCCAAAAAGATGGTCTAGGCAAGACAGTCCACCACCCTATCTGGCTGAATCTTAGAAGTGTCCAATGCCACAGAACTCATCACCCTCCTTGGGAGATTATTCCAATGGCTAAGTGTTGTCTTTGTGAAAATTTTCCCTCTTGTGGCCAACCAGAATCTCTCCAGGAGTAACTCTCAGGGCTCCCCTCAGGCCATCACGGGGGTGCCTCAGTGTCACTTAACAGAGTCATTTTTGCCCTCTCTGTTGTGTGCTGCTGCTGCAGTTTTCCCCTTGCAGACCTTGCCTGTGGGTGTCTGCAGCTGAGAAAGCTTTGTGTCTGTTTTTGGTTGCGATGCTGGAGGCTGCAGACAGAAGCAGAGTCCTAATTCTGTGGGTAACATATTTCTCTACCCCTCTTAATCTAAGAAAAAATGCCAAAACTAAGAAAAGCCCCCCTAAGACATTAGATACCAGTTGCCATGAAAACTGTTGTCCCTACTTCTTCAATGGCAGGGAGCCCACAGATTGCTTTGTGACAATATAGTGAAGCTTTTGAAAGGTATTTGATTACACTAAATGGGATCTCTGCATTTTCTAAAAATCGATTTCCTTTATGAAATCTTAACTTGATCCAAACCAATACCAAATGAGGTAGCCAGTGTATCTAGTCACCTTAAGACTGGGGGAAGATCAGAACATTCAAGCTTTATCTACATATTTGATCATAGTGGTTGTATTGCTTGTATTGTTGATAAGAGTAAAGGCTTTAGACTGCATTAAATTAGGCTTTATTTTCCCTTGACTGTTACAATGTGTTCAATATTGATTAAAGTAATTTTTATTTCATATTTAAATTTTTTTCTCTTCGTGTGAAAGCTGTTTTGAAAATGAGCAGTCAAACCAAGCTGTTAGAAACAAACCTGCATTTTCGAGCAAATCCATGAGCAGAGGATGATTTTGTGAAAATCTTACTCCCTGAAAACCAAATTCTTTTGGTTCACAAGTTTGAAGTTATTCCTGAAATTTCTCCTAACAATACCTCAGATTGTTACTGCTGACTCCATACATTTTATCGTTTGGATACTTGTCATGCATAACTGGAGGGTGGTGGTAAAAACCCCCAGCAGTTTTAATCAAGGTAGGATTATAATTTTCTGCAACACCTGTTCCAACCAGATGCTTCTGACGAATGTGATTCTCTGAGTTCTCACAAATTGCACAATGAAATATTTCTGAAATGAATGGCCAATGCATTGTAGTATTGCCAGAACAAGTTCTGAATAACAAAACTGAAATTTTTGAAATATACACTCAGGCTGCTGCAGAAAAATAAGAGGAAAATCTTGATAACGAAAAATAAAGCGCTCATTTTGGAAGTCTGAAAATTGTCTGCTTTACAACACTAGAGCAGGTATTTCCAGCACTGAGGATTCTCTAGGGAAAGGATTATCATTATAACCGAGTCCTGCTACTACCTAATTCTTTTTAGTGTTTTTTAGTTCTTCCTTCCTGCAACTTTCTTCCTAGAGGTATGACTTTCATTATTTTTGTATCTCCATAAATAAAGGTTCTCTATCTGGAAAGTAGCAATAGCATATCTGGGCAAAAGTAAGGATGAAAAGCAGCAGCCAATGGAGAGAACAGGGTCTAGGGTAGATTCTTCTAAAATCTTAGATTTGTGTGAAAAAATAATCTCATTCTTTTTTTTTTTTTTTGTGCCCTCTGTGTAGTTCTAGCTGGAATACTCCCTCCTAATTTTTTTTCCTCTCATGGGTCCTCAGGTCTCAGTTTTCATTTGAGAGACACACTAAAATACCATAGTAGATTTACCATGGTATTCTGAAGAAATTGTGAAGTGCTGCAAAAAAATAGCTACAGAGATTGGTTATTTACTTCAGATACTGGAAATTTCAGGCACTTAGATCTAATGATTTGAAGTCCCAACAAAAGCTTCAGTGTTATTTCTTTATACAGAAGGGATCTAGGAGAATCATCTTCATCCCTTGCTGAAAAAACTAAACCAGACTGGCCTGAGCATCCTCTGTAAAGGGCCAGGAAATTTTAAAGGCACAGTGTGATCCTTTTCTGAATGTTGCAATACATATGTTTTTCATCAGAGAGGTTCTGAACTTCACCCTGGAGAATAGTTCCTCTTAGAAGGGTGTGAATTTGCTAAATGAAAGACTTATTTAACATTTAAAGCCCCACTGTCTCAATCTGTGCATGCAGTTAGCTTGCTGCCCAAATTGCTCTAAACAAGACTCAGCTCTCCTCCAAACAAGGGATGGAGCCCTGCAAATTCAGTTGCATGGGTATTTTAAAATAAACCAAATTTTACTGTTTCAAGTGTCATTTAAGTTTATTCAAACTGCAGCAAAATTTGCACATGAAGTTATGCAAGAAATAAGGCAAACTGTAGTACATCTGTATGTGGTACATGGTCAATAGAGCAAATCCTATGGAAACCCAGTTTATACAGACTAAATTTCACATCTGATTAAAAGTTCCTTTATAACCTTTCAGACCTTATTATAATCATAAATGTGCTAAATCTGTGCAAACTATCTTCTTTTTTGAACTTCTGCAATCTTTGCATTCTAATTGCTTCAGTTTTACTCGGAACAACCAGACAACAGAAAACAGCTCTGATGGATTCAATCCTTCTGATCCTTTCTTAGATCAAATATTGAAGATTGTTTAGAAAAGAGAACTGCAAGCATCAAAAGTAATGAAAAACACAGCAAAACTCTGTGTTTCAAACTTTATTTATAATGAGCTATAGATTTCTGGTTTCTGCTGTTCTAATTTAATTTGATACTTTTTATTTTGAAACATTTGGAATTAGTGTGTTTAAAAAACATAAATATAATTCTGGACACAACAAAAAGTGAAGCAGGAGTTATCAGGGGACAGGATAGAGATTACTGATATTTTGGAAATCTCAGGGTAAATATTCTAGCCTCTGGTACCTGCTATACAGAGGAGGACACTGTGCAGCCTGAATAAAAACAGGGATTTTAAAAGAGGAGGCTAGACTTAATCTTATGTAAATCTGATGGAGGTAGCACAGGGTGCTGAGTCAAGTGACTGCAGCAAATGACACCTTTCAATGGATCTTGATGACAAATATTTTCATTTACCAATACACTTGTAATTTGCCTGGTAGTACTTTTGCCAAATATAAAGATGTCTGAAATTAGTGGGATATTAATACCATCCTCTGGGGCTTGTAATGGAAGAAAGATCTCAGGCACTGTATTGAAATTCTGAGCAGTGGCACTTCTCATGCAGGAGTCGCTTAGTCGTAACGAGAAATTGCAGCAGGGAGGAATGAAATGAAGTAAACAGACAGCTAGTACCTGATGCTCTGAGCAAATACAGTGTGTAACCAGGAGCTTGGCTCTGCAGTGGTACAGCTCAGGAGGCAGGGAAAGCATCACTGAGCTTTCTGTAGGAAGCTGGAGCGCAGCGCTTTGTTACTCTTGTCACAATCTACTCAGGTGAAGTGAGCTGAGAGGAGCAGGTGCAGCAGGGTGATGGGCCAAGCAACGAGGCTGTGCCTTGAATACATCATGAGGCATTGAGCAGCTGCCTTTGAGAAACAGCCCTTTCAACAGAAACTTTGAAAGCATTTCTTTCAGAGGCTGCACTGCACAGCTGCCCTTGCTCCCATTTTCTGCAGCACAATCAAGAACACATCTTACTATTGACAGTGGAAATGCCTAAAAATACAAAAATAGCTCCTACAGAAATATATCTATATAGATATAGATTTTATATGTATATATATAGATACATAGATAGATAGTTGCTGTAAGCCCTGTCAGTGTATGTAGTGTAGATTGTATCTATCCATCTACCATAAAAGTTTCTTTTTCTCCTAAGATTTTTTAATTTACCAGAGGAATATTTGAATGATCAATAATGTCCTAGTTTCCCACAGTTCATACAAGTTCCTTATTTTACAAAATTAGTAAGCAATGAGACCAGATTGTGAATCCTTTCACTGAGAATCATTTTCTTATTAGGGGTCTGTCTCTGTTCAGGGAAATCCTGCTGTACATACTTAAGCCCCACTGACTCCAAACTCAGCACATAGTCAAATGTTTTCTCAAGCAGAAGCCAACACTGGCTCTAACATGACATCTAATTGCTTACTAGTATGAAAAAATAGTTCACAATCCATCTTAAGTTTTCAGTGGTGATTATTTGACTTTTTGCACTTCTTACAGCAAGTCTTAGAGAGCTTGCAAGCTCAAGCCCCTTTAGCTGTACCATTCTCCTCAGGTCTCTGTTCCTCACAGAGATCAAGGAAGCCTGCTTTAAAGAGACTTTGAAAAGTACAGCTGCAGTGACATATCTCCTGATATGAAGATATGTTTTCCTACCTAATCTCTTATTACTGTGAAAATTGAAAATACAATACACATTTTCTCCCCAGCATAGGAAGGTATGATTTTATTGGCTTAAGCCCACTGAAAGTGAAATATCTCATATGAAGGTAGCAATTTAAGTGATTTAATAGTTCTGGCTACATGGTTAATAATGGGTTTTGGTTTGTAGCTCTGCCTTTTATAAATGAGAGACAGATCCTTTTTTTTTTCTTTTTTTAACAGATGTAATTTATTCTCAATGTTATACAAAGTAATTTTGGGGAGCAAAATTTTCTCTATATTTTCTTTACTCTCTCATTTTGTAAATTAATACAGAGTTAATAAAGACGTTCACAAATTCCCATTTCTAATTACATATTTACTAGAATCATTAATTTCCTGTGAGACTAATGAGCTAACAATGCATTGAATTTTCTTTCATTAAATATTTGTGTTGGTGTTTCTGTAGTCTGAGTAAATTCTATTTGGCATCTGTACAAAATAAACTTGCTCCAAAGTATAAATTATATAGGGCTTTGTTTTGTTTGAAGAACTGCTTTTATTTTTTTCTTGTTGCTGTTAAGCCTGTCTGATTTATAGAAGATTAATGAAATTTAATTGTTTAGTTTTAATACTCCGCCTTCTTTTATCATTGTTATAGTCTGAGAATGTCTATTCAGTGAAGGATTACGGTATGTTTTCTTTTTCTTGATGTGAACTAGTTAAGGATGTCTTTTATGGCACTATTAGGAATTGGAAAGATCAGGCTGATGTGTGCAGTGGGCCAGGTGAAAATTCAGTTTACCTCCAAAGCAAAGGATTTCTACTTGATAATATGAAATACTGTTGTTTTTGAAACATATCAAAAAGCTTTAGAATAGCTGGGCAACTCTTTGACTGAAAGACTAACAGAGCTAGGATTTCCATTAATCCCCTTGGTGTGAATGACAGGTTTTGCACATATTTAAGTGACACAGAAACAGATCACAAAGTATGAATGGTTTGTGGCACCTTCTCTTTATACTTGGTTTATCTGTTGGCAAGCACAGCCAGGGAGGTATTTCACAGAAGGGCTGATGTGACTGAAAATGTGACTTTTTCCAACACTAATGGTTTGCCAATTAAAATACTGTCTCCCTACATATTTTAATACTTTTATATACTTTCATTGTCACAGCTACAAAGCCTTTATGTGTTTAGGTATGTGTGAATTCCCTTTGATTTCTGTAAGGAAATTATCAAATTAGAGCAGAAAGTACTTTTGAAAATTCCTCATTATTTTGCAACCTGGCTTCTTGTGAAAAGTATGCAAAGACAAACTCACTTTTTCTATGGATGAGTCCTTTCCTTTTGAACTTGATGAAGGATTTTCTGCATTTTTAGCAGGGTCAT
The DNA here is from genome assembly GCA_034336665.1 of Luscinia megarhynchos. Taxonomy (NCBI): domain Eukaryota; kingdom Metazoa; phylum Chordata; class Aves; order Passeriformes; family Muscicapidae; genus Luscinia; species Luscinia megarhynchos. The sequence goes on along the minus strand of CM067568.1, from coordinate 33,769,262 downwards.
TATAGAGTGAAAGGTAATGATGTTCTTATTAATTTTTGGTAATATGTGGCCAAGCAGATTAGGCAGACCGTGTTAGTTTCCTGTCTGAAGACAAGTTTTCAGACACCCTAGCAAAAAGTAGCACAGATACAATGAAAAAGGTTTCAATCAGACCTAGCCCTTGAATAGGAGATTCCATCAAAATCAAGTCACTAATGCTTGTAAAATATTGCTTCATTTGTTCCAGAGTTGATTAAAAGTTTGATTTGCTTTTTCAAGGGGATATATTATACAAGGGTGGTTTTAAGAAATACTTTCTCTCCAGAACTATTGCAGAATTCATAGCAACACAGGACCTACTGAAGGAGCAGAAGAAAAAATGATCTTCATAAGAAAGCAAATAAGTACAAATGACAGTAACTTTGCAAATATGTTCTTACTGCTTATGAATTCAGAACATATCCAAATTCTGACTATTTGTTGATTTTATTCAATTTTGCATAGGTTCAAAATGGCATTACACTGACTAATTATCTTTAATCAGTACACTAGCTTTAGTTCTGTCATTTGCCATGTAAATATCATTAATCTTGTCATCAACCTAACAACTTTTTTCTTCAGCTACAGAAGGTCACAACTTCAGTTGAAATTGATTCTAATCTTGATTCGAAAGTCTAATATTTCATATGTATAGAATAGATGTTAGACAAAAAAAGATCTCTAGTCTTTGGCTTTTACTATACACCATTTTGGCATTTTGATTTAAGAATCCTAAAACTAATGCTTTTCTTAAATTTTTTGAAAGATGTATCACTAAAAAGATGCTTGACTTGATGGTTCAGCTCCATGCAAACAACTGTAATAACGCTGTGTTCATTTAAATACACAGTGAACAAGAAAGTAATCCTCCTTACATCTTTTCAGATGCCAACAGTGACAACTTGGCCACCAGATGGGAAATTGCAAATACAAGGTTCTCTCTTTAGTCTGACTGAAGATGCTTTATTATCAGACGCCCAAGAAAGCACTATGGGTGAATTTCCATAAATTTTGGCAGGAAAAAGATCTGTGTTAGTCCTACTGTGTACAATACATTTCAGCAGACATTGTATTAATCTATGGCAGGTCACTTTCCTGTCAGATTTGCTTGATTTTACAGAAGCAGTAGTTATAGTATTTGAAGAAAGGAAAGACTAAATGAAGTTGTTGCTCCAGCTTGACCAAAATACTAAGTAGATTAAATTACATTGCCATATATAGTATTAAATTGACATTATATTTATTCTTAGCTAAAAGGCCAAGGAGAATAGGAACTTGAAGTGAAACTCCAAATAAAGAAATATATTATTCTTATTTTAATAAAATTAATTTCATTTCTTCTGGCTTTATATAGAAATATGTATCTATGCAACAGTGAGCACAACTGCAGCTAATATTTGTGTGACCTTCAATATTATGGTAATTTATTTAAATGTTCTTTGTTAATTAAAATATTTCATATAAAAGGCAACTAACTTACTTTTACCAATTAATCATATCTTTGAAATTTTGGAGTGATCAATTATCATAATCAACAAACATTACGGAAATAAAATAACAAATGAGTCTGAAATGCCAAGTGGTCTGTTTTTGGCTTGTTTTTTACTCCTAATTTAAAGGAATAACTATTTGAAAAATGAAAGCAAATTTATGTGTTGTTCAGTTCTGCATAAAATGATAATAGAATCTTCAATAATAAGGAAAATAATATTTTGAAAAGTGTTACTCATTACAAACTTCATAAAGTGTATGCAATACTGTCATGGTCAGGAATGGTATTCTCCAGTTTAGCACTCTCACTGAAAAGACCACGTGTAGCTCCCATCTCCACCTCCAATGGGAGAACACGAAAAATATGGATCAGGGGTTGAGATAAGAAAGATTTATTTGAAATAGCAATGACATAAGAAAAAGAAGAGTAACAGCAACAATATTGATAACAAGAGGTATAAAGCAAAGAAAGAATTAACACCTAAAATAAAATCTCAGTTTGTTCCGCCCAGAAGGAACACCCATGTGGAAGCCAGAGTCCCTTCCCTCCCACACCTGCAATGATGTAAGGTGGTACAGAATAACATTTGGACCCTGGCAGTGCCAATTCAGCCATGCCCCCCTCCAGCTTCTGCTAAAAATTAACCCTGTCCAGGTCAAAATCAGACAGGTACATAGCTAATGATTCACCTTTACAGCTGTGAAAGAACTGTCTGAGATTACTATTGGGTAACTCAAATACAACTGAAGCTTCTTGAATGAAGCTTCTTGATTGATTGCCTCAAACAAGGAAAAAAAAAAAACCCAGAAATATTCATCTGTTCAATATGTTCTTCAAGAGTGAGCAACTGCTGCAAGCTAAAGGTGACAATATATGATCAATATATGAAAAAGATCCGAAAATATTGTGTTGCCTTAAGATATCCAGTTTTTCCAATAGTTAGACAACTTGTTGTACAGTCTTTAGTATATTATTTGCATAAGAACATCCCAAATACTTCAAAACCAAATTTTGAAGAAATTTAAGAGTCTCAATTTTTTTGACAGCAAATTTTTATGCTATATTCAGCAGACCACGATAAAATCTAGTAACTATTTGTTTTCATTGTCCATACTGTCACAGTCATGGAGCATATTCCAGAACAAGAGAAGGGGGTAAAAATAATCCACTGATGAACATCTACAATGTACCTGGTTAGAAGTCTGCAATTGAGGTCAAAATCGGGATGCTCTGGTTAATCTTATGCAAAACCTAACCTTGAGGTGCCCAACCATGTGCTCTAGATAGCATGGGATAGGAAAATGGACTATAATTTCCTAGGAAAAACTGTGACAGTTTTACTCTGGAGAGCCTTCCTTCCTTCCTGGAATCCTTCCTTCCTGGAATCCTTCCTTCCTGGAATCCTTCCTTCCTGGAATCCTTCCTTCCTTCCTGGAATCCTTCCTTCCTTCCTGGAATCCTTCCTTCCTTCCTTCCTTCCTTCCTTCCTTCCTTCCTTCCTTCCTTCCTTCCTTCCTTCCTTCCTTCCTTCCTTCCTTCCTTCCTTCCTTCCTTCCTTCCTTCCTTCCTTCCTTCCTTCCTTCCTTCCTTCCTTCCCTTCCTTCCTTCCTTCCTTCCTTCCCTTCCTTCCTTCCTTCCTTCCTTCCTTCCTTCCTTCCTTCCTTCCTTCCTTCCTTCCTTCCTTCCTTCCTTCCTTCCTTCCTTCCTTCCTTCCTTCCTTCCTTCCTTCCTTCCTTCCTTCCTTCCTTCCTTCCTTCCTTCCTTCCTTCCTTCCTTCCTTCCTTCCTTCCTTCCTTCCTTCCTTCCTTCCTTCCCTTCCCTCCCTCCCTCCCTCCCTCCTTCCCTCCCCTATTGTAGTGCTTCACAAAACAGAACTCAAAATTTAAAGCACAACAGATTCTCAACTTTTTTTTTTCCTGGAAGTGCCAGCCATCAGCATTATTTCTGACTTCTTTTCAGGTAGAATGGAAATGTAAACATAATCTCCCTGAGGAATTAAGTATCTTTAGTGAGAATGTTTAGGAGATCTTGCATTTGTACTTAGAAACTGTAGATGCTGATGCAAAAGCAATACTGAGACTGGTGAAGTTAGGTAATATGTTAGAGTTTCTTTTCAAGTATGTGTGGAGTGACACATTTAAAGAAAAAATATATATAATGGAATTTGCTCAGTATTTTAAATGTTTTTTTTATGGATATTTTTCTTTGTGAAAAGTTGTAATGTTAAATTTATAATTCAGAATAGAACAGACATCCAGGTCTCCCTCCATATGAGGTATATGAGATTCTGTGTTTAGTTAAGTGATGACAAGGAAGCAGAGCTGACATGACCATGACAGATGAAATTAAATGCCTTTTCCAAACACCTGCAACATTTGAAAAACTTTTTTAAATGGCAAGAATTTTAGAACTATGAGGATGCATGCAAAGAATACACAGTGAAGCATGACATTGCAGCTACTTCATAGTCAAGAGGTTCTATCTAGTAGCCATTGTAGGTTAATTCTTACATTAATTAAGAAAGAAGTAAAATCTTCTTATCAAACAAGCAAAGCCACCAAAGAGATGCTGCCTTACACTCAGCTTGATTCTTGAAACTAAATATTGGGGCTCAGGATCCTTTTGCTTTAAACATAGGTTTCTGTGGGTGATCAATGAGGGTTGAATGCTTTGATCATGTTCTCTTCACTGTGCCTACACTTCATGTCAGAGATGAAGGGCAGGGAATTGTTACATTTTGGCAGTTCTGTGTTACCCTAAGTTGCTCCTATTCAGGGAAATGTCCTTACTGGATGTTTAAGCTGACTTCTACCCTCATTTAAATCAACACAAAAAATGCCAGTGTTTCTGGTGCCAGTGTCTTTTTCACTTTCAAAAAGAAAATCAAACAGCGTGACTGAACTTGGAAGACTGAACAAGCAGCTCCATCTGAATAAAGAAGGACAAAAAGGGAATAGAAAGTAGCTGATGGAAAAGCATGGTTTTGTATTTGTGCTTTGCACTTTGACTCCAGTGGATCCAGATATCTCTCTGAGACTGAGCTGGGAAAAATTGCCTGTGTCATGTGTCCTATAAATGGCTCAGCAAAGACTTCCATTGCTCTGAAAAAGAAATGTAGGATTTTAAATTAAGTAACTGCTTTTCAGCTGAAAGGAGCCAAGGCATCCAGACATTTCTCTGGTTCTCAAATATTCTTTGTGGATGGTTATTTCATATATTTTACATATATTACATATATGTAAAATAGCTTACATCTATTTAATGTTTGTTTTTTTAAAGTAAGGCTATGTGGTTTTTATATGTTCATTGTCATACTATTTTAAATTTTTGTTTTATTTAGATACATTATTTATATACATAATTTTATGTATCATTTTAGGTATTTACATTTATATTTGCTTCTTCCTTTACATAAAAACAATAATAAAAATAACACTCTAATTGGACTGTATTCAGAAGTTACAATGTTCAAATAATAATGAAAAAGTTATTTCTTGTGCCCTGCTCCTGCAGACATTAAACCTTACCTTCTTAGGATGAAAACACTCAGAATCTTACAAGATCATCCAAAAAAGTTTAGCTGAGTTTGAGAAAAATATCTGAAAGTAAAGACGTATTAAAATAACTGATTTTTACTGGTTTGGTTTTATTTTTAACTTTAGATAAAAATATCTGCATAGTACCTTTTTGTTGTTCTTTTTATCTGCTGACTGAAAGTGACAGAAAACTTTCCAAGTAATCAGAAAATATTTATTTTTCAAATGGAATAAATGTACATTACCATTTTTTTACTTTCGGGAGGTTATTACTGGTTTCATAATAGCTGGTGTATTTGGAATGTAAAATGTAACCCACGTGCAGCCATTCATCTGTGTCCTCTGTGGTGACCAACATGACAACTGGGCTGAGTTCCTCAGCTGCCTGCTTCCCTCCTCTCCATGCACCCATTACCCAACTGATAAAAAGGGGTAGGGGACGTACTAACTTTCATTTTCAGAGCCAGTTTACTCAATCTGACATTCAATATCCAAAATATATTAGAAGGATTCAGACTGGACTTTCACCAGTGCTGCTGCTGTTACCATGCAGAACTCGTGTTGTCAGCTCTTCAGCTCATGTCTTTTCTGAAGCTGCTCCTCTTTCTCCTTTAAGAGGTTTCTTCTGTAAATGAGGGGAAAAAGACAAATTGCCCTTGGGATGGTGCAAACAATAAAGTCTGGCTTCCTTGAAGACTCTTTCAGGATGCCAAGTCTATGTTTGAAAATTGTAAGAGTTGTAAAAGTTTTGTAAATTATAAGAGTTTTGAAAATTGTAAGAGTTTTTTCATGCTATGATGAGAACGTCCCAAAAAGAAATTTGTGGTTGTCATAGCTTAGCTTTGCTACAGATATTGGGAATAAGTTTGGAAATAAAGAAGCAGTCAAGGTTTTCTCAACTCCTTCAACAGAACTGCTAAAAGCAGGCTACATTTCAGCTGAAGGGAAATAAAAAGAAATTAAGGAAGGGCAGAGAGATGGGAACAGAGTGAGTACTTACTAAAGAACTATTAGTAATAGAGTGATGGCTTCTAGCTTAGAATTGCTGACCTGCCTCTGTGGGTGCCTGCCACTCTCCACATGATATTCCTCATTCTAACTGCACCTGGGATAGGCAGTAGTGCTGCTCTGCCTCACAGATATATACTCCTTCTTTTGTGGGTTGGGCTTTTTTTCCCTGTCTGGCTTTACAAATTGAGGGGATCTGTATAATTAGGTCAAATACCTTAACTAAGCTTTTGCAAACCTCTGTATACTCTAGAAGTGAATGTAACAAGGTCTACTCAGTTATAGGTAGTATTTTCTCCATCTCCTCAGTTCTTTTGATGCTCTTCTCATCAAATGCTGGCAGTTCTGTGCTTTTTTTATTCTACCCAAATCTACAAATTTTACATTTAATGATAACACTTTTATTTTGTTCTAAGGCTAAATCTAAACCAAGAGATTCCCATGATCAAAATAAATGGAGAACAACTCTGAATGAAATATTGACCAGGCTGGCCAGTCATAAGTACGAAGGAAAAAAGAAAGAATGAGAAGAAGCCTCCTTTGCATAAGGTAATCTCACATTATTATTGTCTTTTCAACCTCCTTAGAAACTAACACAGTAAGTATAAATCAGTTGAATTGTGATTAATAGTCGGAATTTTCCTACTGCTGTGCAGTAGAAGATGAATTTGAAGCTGTAGGAATAACAATCACAATTTCAAATGTAGCATGAGCAAGGATACAAACCAATACAACAGCATCTTTGTTTTTTTGAGCCATATCCCTGTGACTCTCCCAAATGGAGAAAGCTACACAGGTGCTAAAATAGTTTGCAGAAGCAGTCAGTAACCACCATAGGACTGTAACAGACATCCACAATGTGAAGTCCAAAATAGATACCAAATGCCAAGTTTAATAATTGCTATTTTTCTTGAAACAGTATTTTTGGATGTTATGTTACTGGTGACTAGTTATAAAATTTTTATGGACAAGAGAAAGTTGCCTTCTCATGTTTTCAAACTATTTTAATTGAGTGTTGACTAATAATCATAAATTTGATGGATTAAAATGCCGCTAATAAAATGATAAAATAAATGCTTTGTTTGTTGTTTATTTATAAGGAAGTGCATATTTATCTTTAGCTTATGAAAAGATATAATTGTGAGCACATTGTTTACCTTCCAGGCATTCAGAAAGCAAGTGAATAGTGAGAGGATGTTAGAGAAATGCTATGCAGCTTAATGACAGCCTTTATGAGGACAGGCAGATGTGATGGACAGATGGGTGGACTAACAGAACTAAATGCATTATTAGCTGCTCAGACATTTGTTGAATGTCAGCCAAAACTACTGAATCATAGTAATTGACCATTGTTAAACATGTCCCATGGGGAGAACAACTACATGCATAACAAAAACGTGTAACATTTTGGTTAAGATGCAGAGACAGGAAAATGATTGTACCAACTCGTATAAACCACACTGTAAAGTGTGGAAAAAGTTTGTTTGCTTTTGAAATGTCTGTGTGAGTTTCAATTACTCATCTACCTACTTAATATAATACTGTTTTAAAAATATTTACATACTGAGTTCCTCCTTCTACACATCAAGGAAAACAATAGCTGACATTTTTATTGTGCCCTTCAGTCAAATGATTTAGAAACTTTTGAAATAAGGCTTTTATCATCTCTAACATTTATTTTATTCCTCACTGAAATGCAGTGACTACAAATGGAATGTGTTTTTATACACTGACTGTATTTGTCCAACTGTATTCAGCATAGGGCTATTCCTAGTAAAGTGTTAAATCATACCTATTTTTTTTCTGATATCTGCTGATGGATGAATTATATCACTAACTATTTACAGAATAAATAAAAATGTATTTTTGTCCTGACTGCCTTAAAATTAAACTGCACCTGACTAATACGCAGAGATTAATTGGAAATGGACTGTAGCACCTCTGAAGGAGGTCACAGTGTGAGGCACACCACAACAGTGAGTAATACTTGGGAAGAAAAAAATGATCTGCCTTCTAACATGACAAGAATGATTTGCAGTTAATAATAGAGGGAGTAAAGGCCAGTCTTTTCAGTTACCCTTGGCTTCACCTAGGACAAAATATAAAAATCACTTCAGTTGCTGTGAGCTACTTGCCTTTTTCCCAATCATTATTGCTTAGTTATAACTTAGTGATAAAATCTGTCATTACTGACTTTATTGACATTAAAGTTGATTTATTTGCATGCCTGGTGAATAAGAACTGCATTATGCTGGCTTTCAGATTGCTGGCATACTCAAGATAGTAAGTGCATCACTGACTTAATTGTCTTTTGCTGGTTCACTTGCTCTCTAATCTCAGTTTGAAAATAATATTGGGTCAAATTCAACTTTGGCATAAGTCCACTGACTTCAGTGGTAGTTCTCTAGAGAAGAATTTGATCCAGAAGAATCTGAATTGTCCATATGATAAAGCTTTTTTCCCCCAGCTATTGTGTAATGTGTTAGTCAGAAAACAACACAATTTTTTCCTTCTGAAAATTTTCATTTATTCTGTTGGTTAAGTATGGGCTCATCTTCCTCGATTTTAGGATCCTTATACTAAAAAGCTTAGCATTTTTACTTAATTTTCCTGTGGTATACTTTTAAGGTAGGAGAAAAAAGAAACTAAACACCAATTGAGAAAATACAGTATAACTATAACCAAGCAAAATGTAATTCTTCACATAACCAAACATTTCTGCAATGAGCCATTCCAGGAAAAAGGTTTTTGTTTTGTTTTGTTTTTTTTAATTGTTTTTTTCAACAGGTTCATTTTTTGGAGTTCTTTAAAAATATATTTTGGTTTTTAGTAATCTATTCAGCTATTTGCTACATCCATTTTCAGCATATCTGACTAAGACAAAAACTGAAAAAAATTATCTGTATTTCAAGATTTGATTTGATATCCCAGTTTTGGACTTTCAGCCAGCCCTTCTGAGATGCAGCTATTCAAACTACTCACCTTCACTTGGACTTTAGTGTTAACAAAGATGACATTGACCATAAGTATTTGAAATAACTGAACTCTCACGAGTAACTGGAAAAACATCCAGAAAACAAAACCTATGAATTATCTATATTAAGAATACCCAGAAGCCCTTCAGGCAAACATGCAAATAGAAATTCAAGCTCAATCATATCAGATTTTTTGAAAATCTCTTGAGATTTTAGATCCAAAAATATCTTACTACAGTGTGTTCACGGATGGAAATGGTTACATTTTAACCTTCATTAAAATATGTGCTTTCTTGAATATTTGTAAAGAGCAAATGTGAAATTTCACATAGAAATGTGTTTAAAATGGAACACTGTTGGCTGTATTTGTGGAGTGTTTGTTTAAAGATTTTCAATATTAATAGACAAATTTTGTCTGATGATAAAAATAAAAGTACCTCTGCATTGCAGGGACATTTACTTCATTCTATTTGCCAAACAAATTCTCACTGAATTTCACTGGAGTTTTTACTCTTTATGAAACCAATTTTAAGATGAAGTTTACTGAGATTGTGCAAAACATTTCATTAAATACTCTTGCAATAATTCATCAATAAACATATGAATTGACTTCTCTCATGAAACATCTAATGTTTCTCAAATTTTCTAGTCAAATACAGTTAATCACCTACCCCCCAGGACTTTAATCTTTTTTTGCTGAGTTTTAAAAGACTATTATCTGATTACTTTAAGAGCATTCCCTGTGTGCCTAGACTCAACTACACTAAAAGGGTCTATGGTTGCTGACTCAAAGAGATTTTTGATTTCTTGTTTTGTTTGGTTTATGGTGCTAAAAAAGCAGACCAAATTAATTGTATGATACAGCTGGAGGAAACTCGGAATGCTGTTTAATTTTCTTAGACCTGCAGAGAAGAAACAGTGGGATATTTTTGACAGATGCTTGTACAAAGTCCAGTGATGGAGATTCCACAGTCTCCACAGCAACATATTCCACGAGTTCATTATCCTCCTACAAAGGTTTTTTAGTGCTTTGTGTAAATCTGTCTAATGTAACTGAAAGAGTTTGCAATTGTTTTTATGACCTAATCACAATAACCAGTGCAATGTAACAATAGGCCATTTAGATGTATATGTGTTAGTGCGTGAATAAATAAATAATTTCTTGGTATGACTTTTAAATGTGTTGTCTTTTTTGCTTTGTTGGGTGAAATTTGTCCCAGTAGTATGAATTATTATGAGTTGCTCAACTTGTCCACTATTTTCAATAATTTTCTGTATCACTTGCATCACAGAAGTATGGTTCTGAGTGTTAAATCTTCCCCCATATTTTCATGTTCTTTTCTATCATCTCTAGAGCTTTTCTCATGGCAGGCCAGCAATCCACAAAAATGTAGTAACACATTTTCAATTGTCTATTGTTCTTCAATAGAAATTAAAAAATTATTTGCTTTGCATTTTTTTTCCCCTTGGTAAATTGAAGAATTAAATACATTGCACATTAAATATTCCTTAAATAAATTGCCTATCATGAAATTATTCTTTTTCTTAGTGATTGATGTTGATTTAGGAGGTGTCAGTATGGATAAATTAATGTAAAGTAGCCAAATCCAACATTCACTTATGCTTTAGAAATTGTCTTTGTTGTTATGACAGCTAATTCTCTGTCTTGTTTATGGAGGAGATTCTTTGTTGAATTTTAAATTCTTGACCTACATAATTTTCAGAATGAGATTTCAGTCCGTCTTTCTATTTATCCTTTTCTTCAGGACATTAATAAGTGTGTAATAAATGTGTCAAGTACCACTACTGTTAGAAAGAATACAGGGGCATCTCTTTATTAACCTTCTTCCATGTTGAAAATGAACACTTATATCCATTCTTTGTTTTCCTATCTCTGAGCCACTTTCTAATATGAAGCAGAATTTTATAATTTATTCTGTGGCTCCTGTTTCCTTAATAATCTCCTGTGAAGTACTTTTACAAAGATATCTTAGAAGTCCAATTAAATTATTTTTATTAATGGGTGGTTTTTTTCTATTAACTCCTTGCTGTGTATTCTGTATCAATACAAAGCAACTGGATGTATCCTGGAATAAGTGAGAAAGCTGGTACTTTCTTAATTATATCCAGTTTAAATATCCTAGTTTAGTCAGGCAGGAAGGTTCAGATTCTGGTGTCCTTCATTAATTTGAGAAAGATAGGTATTGGAAGCATTTTTACTGTACAAGTGAACCAGCACATTTTCTTAAACAGCAGAGGACTTTTTCCCCTTTTCAAGTACTAATATAATGGAAGGTGTACTATTGCCTAGGACAATTTGATTTCAGTATCAAAACTTTTGCTATGTTTTGTCATGACAAACTTTTGTCATTGAAACTTTTCAAATTAAGTGCAATACTGAAAATATTGTTAATAACAATCTCAATCAATGCAATACATTTTACTTATTACAGGAAATAAGTAAGTGCCTTTAAAAATTTAATTTTCTTGTACAGTTTTAAGCATGTGGCCGTTCTTACTCTTGCAGGATCATTACAGTATTCACAAACTGTTGTCCAGAATTTAACTCAGTGGTCTACCAGATTAATTATTAGTCAGTATGTCTTCAAAAGTATTTACTTTGCTGTGAACAAGAAATATTCTGCACAGTTGTGCTTCAAAACTTTTTGAAGTTCCTTAAATGGATGATAAATAGCTTGCTAAGTACTCTGATTTCAGGAGACAGTGAGCAGAGGCAGTATGCATCTACATCAAATGAAATTATAGCTACTTAGTAGAGGCAGGAATTCACACCCATCACTTCCATGAAACACAAAAGAATATATGTCTAAGGCAGCAGCTCAGCAGCTGGAATGTGGCTTTCAAAGGTTTCTTCAGAACACAGCACAATTTTCTTCAAGGCACTCTTTTCTGAATCTATCAAATGGAAAAGCATTTTACACTCAATATGATCAGTTCTTTTAATGTTAATTTAGGAGATAAGGTGTACTTTAAGAAGGATTTGTGCTCAGTGATCCAAAGTATATAAAAGACTTTATACCTTGAAATATTTTGTGCATATTTATACTATTTTATTTTGTTCTATAGTATTAGTGCAAATATATAATACAAATCTTATATTTCTTTATTCTATTTATAAAAATAATAATAAAAATTAAAAATAAAATCTCTATTTTGAGAAAATCTTTCTGCAATAAAACAAGCTCCTAAAAGTATGCATAGTATGCATGTAGACCACGTTGTTGCCTTGAAAAAAGTCAGAAGGATATGAGACAAATCTAAAATTTGGCACAATTATTTTCAACATTTTCTTAGGGTAAAAAAAAAACGAAAGAAAAAAAAGAAAAAGATATTTTTTTCACTTTACAAATACGTTACAAGGACTCCCATTTATTGGTATTGGAGGACAAGAGGAGGACAGGAAAGCAAGGATGCTACTCTCATCACAGCTGTATTCCTCCTCCTGCTCCAGAGCAAGACACGAGGCAGAGCTCAGGGACTTTTCACCAATCTGCCTTGCCAAGTGTATGGAGCAGATGATTACAGTGCCTTGTTTGCTACTTTGTAGAGGCTGGATTTCATGTAATCACTGATAGCCTCTGGTGATTTAATAATGAGTAACACTTTGCCTTTTATACTTTTCTGTTGCTGTTTGTTCATTTGTTTTTCTGGTATTTCAGTTTAACAACATTCTTTGTATAAAGGCTCTGTTTTTTCTGGTTTTGTTTTGTTTTGTTCTGCCAGTTTCTAATATCTTTCAACTGAATTCCACACAGCAACGTGAGAGGATAATAGAAGTGCTTATAGCCTCTCAGTGATACTGTAGGATTATCTAAACTGATTTGTATAATCTTTTTTGTTCCACCAAAAATAGAATCCCTAATTTGTTTTATCTACTAGTGAAGTATTCTGTTGTGAAAAAGTACTTGTGCAATTCTAACTATTGAAAAAAGAAAGAAGCTCCAAGTAAAAGGTGTTCACAATTTTTGTAGATCTTTCCAGCCCAAAAAATTACCACTTTGATTAAAGAAACCTGATAATGTAAAATGTTCTTATCCCTATTCTCTACAAAATACAGGGTTGAGAGAGGAAGTTTGTTCAACCTTAGCTTTAAAAAGTGGGTTGAATTGAGTGCAGCTTCACAGATGATACTGAATGCTGTATAATTAGCCCCCCAGTCTACATTAGGAGAAAATTATTCTGAAATCTGGTACATACAACATTGTGTGTTTTTAAGAATTTTTATTTCTGTAGTTCATCACTGAACTCTATTAATAAATGTTAACAAAAATAATTTTTATTATCTTCGTTGGTAGTGTTCTGAGATTAATTTTATTTTACTACACATACCTAGAAACAGACTTACCATTTGGTCCCAATACCTAATTTCAAGAACATCAAGTTTAACTGTTTCTTCAGCAGACACTGTTAAATAAATTTTGCATTGTAAACAAGAAAATTTCTTTCTTATTTTGTCTCTAATAGCTGTTTCATCTAGTCAAGCTAACAGAACCTGAAAATACAATTTCCTCCTTCGTCCTCATGCAGATCTTCTCTTATCTCAGGCAACGAAAATTGAATGTCAGTCCCATTTTAGTTAAAGTCAATTTCACTTCTAAACTTGTAGTTGTACTATCTCTTGGTTGTAAGTAACACAATTGAAAAGAAAGCATACTTTGTTTGAAATTTTAATACTCTCTTGGCTTTAGGATTTATAAAAGGAAAGCCAAACAAAATCCCCTTCTATATAGTGAGAATGATTAGGAAAAAATCAGTAAGTTAGTGGAAAGTGGACATAAGTTTTCCCTTAGTTTTTTTCTTTCAACTTAAAATACATCTGTATACAAAATTTCCCCACCTCATGGCAACTTATGGGACAGATGAGACTCAATTTGGGCTAATTTCTGTAAATACATTGTGCATAGCAGAAAAAGACAAACTAGAATGTGTTTCTAATTTAGCTAAGAAACTACAGAAGAGCTCCTTGCATGTTAAGACTTTCTAAGATGACTTTTCTATGACTAAGTTAAACAAAATCTACAGAGAACATTGTAAAATAGGAACTTGACTAGTTTTCTAATAAAAATATTGGTCAACATTTTCTTAACAAATTGGAAAAAGATCTAGTTGCTTATGGAAATAGTAAAAATAAACTGTGACTCAAAATCCTTTATCTCACCATGGGTGATATCCAGGGCGATTCATCATGATTAATTAAGGATTCTTTATGTACTTATTATTTTTACAGAGACACGCTTTCATTTATAATTCTGTACTGGCAGTTTCATAACTCATTCATCCACCAGAGATTGCAATTCTGCTTTCACAGCTGAAAGGTGCCATACAAATATGAGTTATTTATATGAATAAAATGGCTCGAGGCATATTGAGGTTTCACATGGACACATGGTGAAGACCACCAGGTACAGAAAAAAATTTGATATATACAGTATTTCAGACAGATTCTAATTTAAAATTCTGTAGGGAAGATACTGGCAGAATTAATCAATTTCTAGCTATATTCTTTCCTTCCCTTGAAGACATTACTATATTCCTGCAGGATTTCATGTAACTCCTTCTGGAACAGAGGATGACTTGGCCTCTAAGATGACTGTTAAACATGGACTGCAACAGTTTTCTGAAAGCTGAAACATGCTGGTAGAATGGCAAACAAACACACAGAAACTTCTAAGCCACTATTTCTCTCCAATCAGTTTTCATTCCAATTAATTTGCAAAAGAAAATAGCTGTGCTGTTAATTCTTTTCTGGAATGGAGTAAAGTCTGTCATCCATTTCCACTTGAAAATTATTTGCCTCCACAAGCATTATGGCAGTGTAAGTCTCTCACAACAAGAATTAGTCTCGCAAATGGAACAGAAGTTAAGTATTGCAATGTTATTCAACTCCTGATCCTTAACAGGCAGATCAAAAGGATGAACAGACAATTACATATATATAGATAAAATGTGATATTCTTATGCTTCCAATAATATGGATTAAAGATAGGAATGAGATATTTAAAGTACATCTACACTAGTTGGGTACAGCAAAAGTCAGAGTTAAAAATATTAATGTCCAGGTAGTGCAAATATCTATAATTTAGCAGACAAAGCTAAAAGGTCAAGTGCTTGGGAGCTGAAGATAGATAGCTGTAAATGGCTTGATATTTTTGCTCTACTGCTCTGATGATTTTTTCCGTAATATTTCACTACATATTTTTAGTTTTGAATGACTGCACATATTTATGTGTAGTAGTAATATATTAAATCCTCTCTGAGTGGTGATCTATATGAACTCATGAAAGAGGAGTTAAAGTTACATGAAGCTTTATTTATATCTAACTTTTACCAATTTACCTCAGTTATACACTTATTTCAGCAGTCTATACACTTATTGCAAAAATTTGCAACAGAATAAAATATGAGTAAAAGCTACACATTTTACCCAAGAATACTCTAGAGAATTAACAAAATAACACATATGCTACCCAATTTAAATCTCCGTTTAATATATGCTTAATTAGAGTTTTTTTCCAAGCCAGTAAAATTTCTCCTCTTTGCTCTGTGTTAAAGGCTTCTGTGAAATTCAAAGTTTTGGCAGTCTGTATCTGAATCTGATACATCCAAAGGCTCCCTCAGAATAACCTGTCTGGTCTCATATCAATGTCCATTGCATCTCATGCTGCAATAGAGAAGATTGGTTGTGCAGCTTTGGTACATTCTAGCTGAAGGAACAGATGTTGTAAGTCTGAGGTTTAATTTACCAGAACCTACAACACTCCACTAAAGTAGAAAGAGCTATTTCAAGTGAAGGAATACTCTACTGTAATGGGGTACACCTTCTTTAATGACCACTAGCAGTAAATTAAGCAGAAAATTCAATAATACTAACTTTTAAGTCTGTTCTAATTTTGTCTTTCAATAGATAAGATTTAATCAAGTTAACTCATCTTATTTGGGCATGAAGTCATATAGTAGTAGTCATATAGCCATGCATGATGAAAAGTATAGGGAGCTTTGTTTAGTCTTTGAGTATTTTACCTCAATAGTTCTTTTAAAACTTTTAGAGAAACATCATGTAGGAGAGTGAACTGATCCCTGTGGAACCTTGTCAAATGAGAAAGATCTGAAGCTGGAGTTTTCTTGGCATACTTTTCGGGTACATTCCTTGGGCAAGCCCTAAATCATCTAAGCAAGCCACTTGATTCCTTGGCATTCCTGTCAGGTGGAAAAAAAAGTGATTTTAGTGTTGAGAGAGTTAATGTTGCAGAAAAGCTGTGAAAGACAAGAACGGATGTCTGCCCATCATCATTTATCAAGTCTACTGAGGCTGTTTCCTTCTCCTCTCCAAACATAAGAATAGAGGCTTCCAAGTGTTAAACATTTGTATCTGATAGATGAATTTCCAGTTGGCTAGGTTTTATTTAAATGTTTTCTTCAGATCAGAGTGTACCTGGGCTAGGAATAACATGCAGAAAGGGTTATTGTCCCACCTCTGTATTCTTTCCAGTTTTGCCAACGTTGAACAAGAGCTTCAGAGTCATTTGTGGTGAAAACTAACAGTCAATTATTAGCTGTAGAAATCTATCCTACAAATCAACAATGATGCCCATACTGATACTTATACAGAAATCACTGTACTGTTTATACATAGTGTAACCAGCAAGAAAAAAAAAACTAAAATCTGTTGAGCTATAAACTATTTTTCAGAATATATATTACAGATAATTTGTTTGAGAATTGAGAAAAGAAATTCTGCACTGCTTTGCTTCATCACACTTTAAAATTGGGAGTAGCAGACCTCATCTCTCTTAGATTAAAGTAGCTTCTGGTCTGATTGATTTCAGTTTAAACTCTTTTGTTTTATTGGAGTTTCAGCAAACCTTGTTGCTTGTGAATATATGATGTTACCCACATAAAAATATGGTTGGCTTATTTTTTGTTTCTCTGACACATAAACATTTCTACTAGTGTCTCCCAGCTAGATTAGTTTTCTGATGTGCAGTTCTCATCCTAGCTGTTGTCCAGGCACATATCTCTGTTGACTAAGGGGCTTTGTAATTGTGGAATTTTAATATTCAGCATGTCTGACTGGGAAGTGATGGAACAAAAATGTAATGTGGTATTCCAGTAATGAATAAGAGCACAGACTGATCAATAACATAATGGGAAAGAAGCGATAAAACAGTGAGCATAAGTTTGTGTCAATATGGCACCATATATAAAAATAGCTCCCAGAGGTATTTTTCCCCCAAAATAGTCAAGATTGAGGTGGTGTAGGTCAAGTCCCTTGCTCCTTCTTAAAGAAACCACAACTGTTCAGTAGCAGTATAACAGATGTTCAAAAGAATTGCTAAGTCTCTAAATGTAGGTGTGGGCAGATGCACCATTTTTACTACACATAACTTTGGGGGAGAGGGAGTTTTAAAGAAAATCAATAATGAGTAGATCTGTATACAAATTACTCCTCTAATTATATTTAAAAGGTAGATTAAGATTCTTTGCTTCAGTGATTGTGGCTGAGATAAAGCAGACAAGTGATGAGAGGAGCTATTAGTGTAACCGTGCATGACTGACTTGGCAAGTATTAGTAGATCAATGTGAGGCAAAATAAGTGGCAGCATAAGAGAGAAGCTTGTGCCAAAGACTCAGTCCTCTTCTTTTCGGTGCTTTTGACCAAGGCCATAGGAAATACTGTGCCATTTAGATAAAGGAAGAGTAAAATAAATAGATAAGCCTAAAGGACATAAGGAAATTCTGTTTCCACCTTAACCAATATATCAGTGATGTGCTGCAGCATAACTTTTGTAACCCTTTCAAGAACTTTCCTGGCATTGCCCAGATGGACACTCTCTGTGAAGAAACACTTTATGGGACCAGAATAGGCACAATGACATATTGTGACAAGATACAAAATGTTATTGCTGGTGGGGAATACTTTGCTTCAGGATGACCTCAGAAAGAGGAGTCAGGGGTGTGTGGAAGACTGTTTTCCTCAAAAATGTGACCACAAAAATGTATATATAATTCTCACTTTGTCTCCCTGATTTGCTATCAGAATAATTTTGTATTAATATTGGAATTGTTGTCATTCTATAAGTGTTTATTTTAAAAGGATAGGAACTTTGAAGATCACCTGTATTAGCATTAGAATTTTAAAAGCCTTGAAAACCTGTTTGACTTTTCATATCTTTTTAAAAACTATCATATGTCATGCAGAGTAGCAGTGTGCAATAAAGGAATGAATAAAAAGGTGGAAATTTAGTTATACTCCTGCTTTCTGGAATGCCCGAATTGTATTTCTGTGATTTTCTTGTTTTTATTTTCATATGCTTTTGATAAGAAAAATGCAAATATGTATCAGGTTTCCTTCATAATCAAACATATGAAATTTTAATATTTTGGTTTGAGAATATATTTTTTATTTTTTTTTTTCCTCCTTACAGGTCTTTGAACTGATAATAATTCCTTATTTCATTCTCAATTGCATCTCTGCTTGGGAAGATACACAGGCTGTAGGTCTCTATGAATATGTGTAGAAATCCAAGACATAGTTCCTTTACTTAAGCATGTACTATATGCTTTCAATACACAAAAGTAGCAGAATCTTGGGCTTATCTGGATTGATTCTTGCACAGCTCTCTACTGGTGGTCTCTCATAAAATTGATACCAAGAAATGAAAGGAGCTTTGCACTGTCACATCAGGTACTTCAACAGTCTCTTTTTGAGGCAGTTTTGACAATATTATCAAGAGCTCTCAGAAACTTCTGGAAGCTGGTTTGTATTTCTCTTACATCAATACACTCCCCAGCTTATTGTCACTGGCTGGGAAGTTTGAAAGCATATAGTTTCCCCCCTGGAGGCATAAGTACTGTGGAGATGGTGCCACCAAACACTCGAGATTTGCCAGTCCTCTCTTTTCCACTCCCTCTGCCATTGGCTCACATCACAATTTGTCTCTGGTTTGCTAAGAACAGAATGTAGCTTGTCTTTAGCTCTCCTTCTTCCCACTGTGTCAAATGGATTGAGCAGGTTAAGTCATGGTATATTTGGAGCAAGCCATCGGACTGTAAAAACATGTCAGGGTTAGGTGATATAGAGCAAAGTCCAGAAAAGACAGGTATAAGTAGACATGGCATTTCTTTAGAGAGCATGAAACTTCCTGCACCCCAAATCATCCTTATTGTGCAACGTTGCAACTAACACAGTATGACACCTAGTGCACTAATTTAGGCTACATTTAGAGTCATTAGCTTGCAGCCATATTTTACTGCTGCATAATCACCCCTGCTATCTGTATGTGCACACATGCACTCTCTCCTTCCCTCTATTTCTAGCTCCCTCTGGTTCAATATTGTCTTATTCTTTACAGAAGGTTTTACATAAACATAAGCTGAGGACATGTTTTCCATCAGCCACTGCTATTTGCCATCTAGACAAAGAAGATAACATTTTCATTCTCATTTGCTTAGGCTGGTCATCATATTTCTGCTTTAGAAAGTACATCTGCTCTCCTCTAAATTAATGCCATCAATGTACTAAACAATGCAGTTTTGTGTCTGATATATTGTGAGACAAAATAGAACAAAGCAGAGACAAAAATAAAGCATCTCTGTGAGTTACAGCGGACAATCAATTAAATTCATCATCTGTTTTATATTCTAGTCACTGCTTTTAAAAGAGAGGAGTGCATAATACCATGGCAACAGTTGGAACTGCAGTTCTTTATGGTATATAATCATTATGGAGTCTTCAGCATTCCCTGAAAATTGATATAAAAAGTCACAGGCGTTGTACTACCTACTATGCTGATTAAATGACAAGTTTGTAATTTACAAGTGCCTTATTGCCATGGGAAGGCAATCATACAATCCTGTTTTCTAACTCAAGGGTTTTTGAAACATGCTGCATGATTTCTAGTTGGGCTGCAAGCTAAGATTAAATTGGAAAGGATAGCATGTAGATTTTTGAACATGGTGTTGACATTTACTAGCCAATCAAATATTGCAACTTTCCTACATGACAGCAGATGTTGACCTTTCAAGCTTTTCCTATCTGCTTTCACGCATTACCTGCAGAAATTAACATTAACTCGCTTCTTGCTCCTTGCTGCTATTAATGTCAGCTGGGAATTGAGAATCATGAATTCATTTATTACACAGAATGGAGACTTGTTTTATACTCTAAGCACAGAAGGGCTGCTCCTGGGAGCTGGTATTTTTGGAAGCTGCTTCAACTACCTTTGTGGTTGAGGGATAGCTGGGAGCTATGGTGTAGAAAATGTCACTGGCAACAAGAGCAGAAAGAGACAGCGGAGGACGGATTCAAGGAGAAACCTGGGGGCCAAATACTTGCAAATAGAATTGCATACAAAGAGCTTGAAGTCTAAAATGAAACACTTAAAGCTATTCTAATGGAGTGCAAAACTAGATGCAAGGTACCAATGTCTCTTTGACTTGTTAACTGAACTATGAAAATGTAAGTCTGCATAACACACAGCCTGGTAACAAGAAGCTTCAGGGGGTTACACAGCATTGCCTGAGGCTCTCTGCTATTACACTCTGAGGGAAATATTAACTTTGGTAGAGATGTCTCCTGCAATCTGAATAAGATTTTGGTAGAATTTCAGCCAATCATGGAATCAGGTCTTTAGAAAGCAGCAAGAAGAATGAAAATGAGAGAAGCATTTTCTGTCTTGTCCTTTTCTTATGTTAGGAGGAAAAGCTTCTTTTGAGTACCTACAGAAACATTATCATCACAAAGGAAAAGCTAATGCCTACAATTATAACAGCATTCCTGTAAACATCAACTTGTTTATATGTTATTTTTTGTTACATATGTAACTTGCCAGTGCAATTGGTCACTATACTTCAAGTAATTAAAAGTTTCATGCATGCATATTTATAATTTTATACTAATACACTTCAAAGAGGTATCTCATTAAACAGCAAATATTTACGAGTTACATGAATTCCAGTCAATATTCCAAATAAACTAGGAAAACCTGCAGTGGTAATTGGATAGAAGCTTCTTGGTCATGGGCCCTGATCCTCACAGAAGGCTTCAACCACCCTGATCTCCTGTAGGGACTTAGAACCAATAAGACTGCTCTGAAGACAAAGCAGACAAGGCAGATCCAGTACACCATGCGATGATAAAGGTCAGTATCCTGAGACGAGGGAACCAGGCAAATAGTAGGATCATGATCCTGGCATTCAGGACATCAGAATTTGGCCTATTCAGAGACCTGTTTTGAAGAGTGCCACAGCAGGCAGTTTTGCAGAGAAGATAGGTTTAGAAGAACAGACTGATTTTTCACTGCTCATCTGCCCCAAACTCAAGAATGGTCCATCCTAGTGATTAGAAAGGCAAGAAAGATGATAGGGTGCCTGGATAGATGGAGCTACTGACAAAACCAGGACACATGAAAATGGATACAATTGGTGGAAACAGAGTCAGGAATATGGAAATATTTCCTGTGTGTACAGGGATGGGGCTGGGAAAGCAAAAGCCCACCTTGAGTAGAGGCTTGATAACAGTATGAAGGGCAGCAATAAGAGTTTACATAGGTAATTCAGCAGTTAAAGGGAAGATAAAGAAAAAAGTGGATCGACTGCTGAATTAAGCAAATGATCTGATGAGATCTGATATGGAAGATGCCTTCTTCATGTATACCTTTACTGGTAAGAGCTGCCTTCAGGAATCCCAGATCTCTGGGAAATTCCTGAGCAAGGGAAAGCTTGTGCTATGTAGATGAGCATCAGATGAGTGAACATTTAAAGCAACTGAACATAAAAAAGTCTGTGGGGAATGATGGCATGCACTAATGAGTATTGAAGGGACTTTCCATGTGATTCTTGATTATCATGAAAAAGTTCTGTCAGAAGGTAGAGGTTCCTGGGGTCTGTGAGAAGGGGAAAGAAGAGGCAACCAAATCTACAGACCAGCCAGTGTAACCTTGATCCCTGGGAAGGTGATGAAGCAAATCCTTTTGAAAGCCACAAACAAATGAAGGACAGGAAAGTGATTAGAAGTAGGCAGCATTGATTTACAAGGAAATCATTCTTGACCTGCCTGATATCCCGTGATGAGATAACTTGTCAGTGGACAAGAGAAGAGCAACAGAGGGTTATCTTAACTTTGGCAGTTTTCAATACTGTCTCTCATAACAACCTCTTTGACAAACTGATGAAGAATGGTTTAGACAAATGAGCAATGAAGTGGGTTGAAAAATGGCTGAACTGGCAGGACTAAATGATTGCAGCACAAAGTCCAGCAGAAACACAGTCACTAATGGCTTACCTCAAGGTTTTGTCCTGGTATCAATATCCTTTAACAGCTTCATTAATGACAAGGATGGTGGAACAGAACATCCCCTCTGCAGGTTTACAGGGGATGCAAAACAGAGAGAACTGAAACATCAGATGGGGGTGCTGCTGTTCAGAGAGACCTTGAAAGGCCAATAGGAGCATTTTAGAGTCTGGAAATGGACTTTGCAGACAAGGAGCTGAGTCCAGTGCTACCCTGGATTAAATTAGGGAGACATTACTACCCAGACCTAGCAGAGCAGTTTATTCCCCCCTCCTTAGAACTGATGAGACCAAATATGGAGGGCTTACTCTGTGCTGGGCTCTACAGTAAAACACAGATGTTGACATACTGAAGAAAGTATGAAGGTGATTATACTCTGCAGTAGGTTACTAAGAAAGGTTGGTGAGTCTATATTCTTGGAGGCTTTTGAAACCTAACTGGATAAGTTCATTGAGAAATTGTTGAAGTTTGAACTTCAGCTTGTTCTGCAGGGGCCTGATTGATAGCAATTGCATAGGTAATTGAGTTCCTATTTCCTGTAGGGGCTATCACTGGCAGCAGGATAGAATTTCAAGAAGTGGGGAGCTACATTAATGATTTGCTGTAATATTTATTCTTACGTCAAAGACAAAGATTTATAGACATGATATGAAAGTGCTTGCTTCAGGGTAAAAATCAATTAAGCGGGTGAAAGAGGAACAAGCTGCCTTCCTTAGTGCCACGAGTTTTCCCACAATTGTTCTTTTGCAACTTTTTTTCTGAAACAGCTATGTAAAGTTAGTGGACAGTTCATTTCCGAGGAGGCTGATAGTCTTCCACTGTTCCCTGGGTTAGTGATTTGGTCTCTCAGACATCAACAGCATCAGGAACAAGAATTATACATAAAATTAAACACAAATTTAATCTGATTGTATTACTACCGACCAGTTATTTGAGGCAAGTGTAGGGCTGGACTATGTTACGGTGCAAAATAACAAGATTCACTTGTCTGTTAAGGAACACTAATCTGCATTTAATTTGCCATTCATGACTAATTCCTCCCAGCAGGAAAGAAAGTGAGATGTAATATGGTTTCATTTTAGTCTTCAGGCTGTCCATTCTCAAACAGAATCAGAGCTTGCTTTCCAGTCTTCAAGTGAGGGAGAACAGACTAAATAGTCTGGGTACCAACATGTATTGCATGTTGGTACCCAGACTATTTTAATTTTATTAATAATGTCTAAGACCATTGCCAAGGTCAGAAAAAAGGATTCATGTCCACTGGATGCAGCTGCTGTTTATGTGGCCCATCCCAAAAAGTTATAAAATATTTCCTCAATGTACATTTATCTACTTTAAACACTTGCATCATGGAAAGACAATGTAGATGATAATAATAAATAATAATAAATAATAAATATTGCCATATTGACCTTCCACAAACACTGAGTTGAGTTAGTAGGACTCAGCAGCTATTTTCTGCCTCCTGGATGCCAAAAATGAAAAACAAGAGCAGTGAATCTTTAAGATGCTGAGACAGATTAATTTACTGACTTGTAAATAACTGACTGATACAGTAGCTAAAGAAAAAGACGGCTTTAGAATCAGCTTTGATTTTGTGGCCACCTAACCAGTGCACGAAAAGGATCTTCCTGAAATTAAGGTTTCTCTTCTAGCAGAAGGAACAGTAAAAAGTTTCAGTTCTCTCTTATCACACCAGTCACCTCCGTCACCCTGCAATGGATGCTACTAAGGAGCTGACAATTTTTATCAGAAGAAATATAAGAATGAAGGCTCCAAAAAGCTGAGAGAGAGGAATGCCAGACAATTCTAAATTACCCTAATCTAGTTTTCAAATATGGTTTCATTTCGGTTGGAATGGGAATGCCTGACGAAATAATTGCTGAAAAACATCTCTTGAAAGTTACAACTTGTCTCAATATACCAAAAATAACCCTACTCTAAAAGCTTTTGGGCAAGAGTGGTCATACACAGACTCTCAATGCCTGTGACCATCTGGCATGTGATGACAAGAGTCCTTCTAAAGGCAGAATAACTGAAAAAGACCTCTGCTCAAACCTGCCAAGGCCTCCACAATCACAGCTGAGTTCTGTTGCCAAGTGAAGTTTTCGCATTTTCTGCTTGAATACACTGACTAATCAATCTTTGACTTTATGGTTAGTTTACAGTCTGCAGGATGTAGACACCCTCCTGCATAGTTCAGGAAAACTGTCTGCATTAGTGAATGATTTCCAAGAGAATGAAGAAAAACATTTCAAGTGGTTGCAAGCACCTGTTTGATTTGTGAACACTAGACTGCTAGTAGTTGTCTCACATATTTCTTGGGCAAAATATATATTGACCTCCCCTCCTCAGTCAGTGTTTTTGCTCCAGTCATTTCTGCTCCCATTCATTCTACCCTGGTGGTTTACTGCTATACCTCAGGAAAATGACAACAGGCATACGTGTTAGAGCTCTGGTGGGACCTCAGTAACAATGTGACAAGACAGGCCTAGCTTGACAACTCATTGGAAGGTGGATATAATTGTCAAAACATTCAGTCTAGAAGTCAACAAGTTTTGAAGGCAACGAATGACTTAAATCTGCAGTTTTAGAAAGCTTTATATTCTGTTCCTAGCAAAGGAATCTAATCCACATGTTTATAACCTCTCATTTGGTCTCCAAGCCAAATTTGCTTATAAAGTTAACCAAATTGGACTGTTACTAATTCACTTGCCCCATATAAATTTTTACTCCTGTCCTAACCTTGTTTATCAACTTGTTTATCAGCATAGCATTTTGTTATTTCTGTAAGTTTGTTTCATTTCTGCTTTGAATTCATTATAGTTTAGTAATGCAAACCCCAAAGCTAGCCTGAACTGAAAATGTAATGAACCACACTCTGATCCATCACTTTAGGAAGTGTGAGAATATGTTTGACATGGCATATATAAGCATCACAACATATAAGACAATTAATCTATAAGCAACCAGTAGTTGCAGTTCTTGAAAAAATCATAAACATTGCTTAACATTTTCTTTCTTATTCTTCAAAAGCTAAAGGTGACAGGTTTCCATAACAAAGTAGAGTTTAAAAGTAGACCTAGATGTAAAGAAATCTATCCATAGTGCACAAAGATGGCTATTGACATAAGAGCAACAACTAAATCAATGACTAGAATTCAATGATTCAGACTATTTGGGTCTGATTGTTTAGGGCTTAATTAGTAATAGTTAATGGTTTTGTCTTTCCTAGGCAACTAGGTATACTAGATCACAAAATCTCACAGAAAACTGAAATAATACCTCACATTATTTAACACTGTTGGACTTCATTTGTTTTAGGAAGAAGGTAAGCAAGTCGTGTTCTGTTTTCCATATTTATGATGTCAGCTGATGGTACACTGCTAAAAGAATCTGTATTATTACCAAGTGAGCATGAACAAGAAAAGACTTGGCATATGCAAAAACCTGTAGTGAAGCAATTTAAAAAAAATATGAGAGACACTCTAGAATTTTCATGTAGTCTTTAGTAAGTGTGCAGTTGAACTGTCGTCCATCTGCCACAATACTGTTTACAGCGTACATATGTCATTTATTCTTGATTATGCTTTTAAAGGTAGCATATCTTCTCACATGTTATTTTATTATGAAGCTTGCAATGTGTTTCGACTGTCTGGACTTGAGAAAATTTAAGTCACATAATTATTTGAAAGGTTTTATAAGCATACACTTTTTTCTCTCCAGAATTCAGATCCTGTTTCTCTTTCTCTGACTAGCTTTTATTTTATGATATTGAGAATTTTTTTACTAACCAGTTTTTTAAACTTTTATATATTTTATTTCTCATTTCTTCATTCACTTTAGTGGCTATCATGATAACAGTTCTGGACACTGCAGAAATTCAGCAGCAGCATAACTGTTATATAGCCTAAGAATAAGAAAGGAAAAGAAACTGTTTTGTGTTCCAGGCTGATTAAAACTATGTTAAACTTCATGAAACATATTACCTAATATATGAAAGGTCAAATTTGTGTGGTTTTTAAATTAGTTTTCTTTTTTTAAATAGATTGAAATTGGAAATAATAATGCACTTTTACCTATCTTTCCTAACAAAGATTATCACTGCTTCAAATTTGAGTGCATAAAAAGAGAACCTCATGTTTTACATGAACATGACAGTTGTATCGCATTATTCTCCAAATTTAAACACAGTTGAGTTGAGCAAAATTGTCATAAAATAGTGAATTAGTTCACTTTATTTTCTAAAACACTGATAAATCCTAAAAAAACTTGGAAAAGGGTTCTTGATATTTGAAAATTATGGGGAATTGCATCATGGGGTTTGTTTCTCAAGATTTTTCTAAGAATGAAATTAGCAAAAATGGAGAGTTACGAGTCTGTACTTTCCTGTAGTTCTCACTATTCGTTTTTCCAAAGTAATAAATCTTACAATTTAGCTTCCAAGAGACATAATCCCCAAATGTGTTTATAAATTTTAAAAAAATTAAAAATATAGTAATAAAAATATTTGTTAGCACTTAGTGCAGTGCAACAATAGGTTTCAGTTTTTCCTGCGTCAACATTATCTTGATGACTACAGAAGGAAAAAAACAATTGCATTCCTGTCCAATATGGGAGAGAGCCAAAACACTTCTGCTCCTTGAGTCATTGATCTCATCAATAGATTTAGACTGCCCAGAGGAGCAGAGTCTATTTGCTGTGTCAGGAAATGGTCTTTGTAAGTTAACTGTTGGGTTGGTAAAACTTCTCCTGTCTCTTGCAAGATAAACTGGGGAGGTATTTATCTTAGAAAGAACAATGCCTCTACTTAAATATAACTACAGCTGTAATTTTTTTTAAAAATAAAGACTGCATTTAGTACTTTTCTGTTCAAAATAATTTTCTTTGCTTTGCTAAAGAGCTTTTCCCTTTTATTATAAAGATGCAGACTAAGACGAAACTGTGAAACTGAAAAATTTGTACTTTTTCTCTATCACTGTGAGGGAATTCATTAGAATACTTTAATTACTATTATTTCTTACTTTGACATTTCTGTTTTAAGCATCTATATATTCAGGAGTTAAAGAAGCTGACTCTCACATAAGCAAAATCTTCAAAGGAGTGCAATTCTTGGAAATGCGTTTTCTTGCTTTCCAGAAAACAGTAAATTTGGACATCTTCTCAAGCAATTCTCTGATTTTCTGTTTATATCCTTTTTAATTTTTAAAATAAGACTACAATAAAATTACTTTAATAAAGCCCTTTGTGATCTGAAGGTACAAAATTTTATATCAAAGTGGTTTTTGCTTACATTTAATTGAGAACATAGTCATATTTAATGTTATTCTGCTCTCATATTTTACATTGAATTGACTTCTAGATGTCCATATTCTGATACAATTATGTTTAACACTGCCTGTTTTTTTTTAATATCTTCAATATTTTGCAAATATTTAATCATTGTTTTCTTTTGCTAGGAACAATATAGAGATCATTCTGTTTAGAATTTTGTCATGAGATCCAGTTGAAATGGTTAGATGTATTAGAACTCACAAAAATTGAGATAGGCTTCTGTAAAATCCCTTAGCAACCCGTGTTTTTAGTAAAGATAGTACTGTGTCATTAAATTTTAATTGGAGTACTTTCTATGGATGACTTAAGGGAAGATCTTTTTAAAAAGTGTTTGAAAATATTTCAGAAAAAATTTTTGTTAGTTTTCAGTTGTCCATGTTGCCATTCCATTGTTCAATTGTTACTTTTCTGAGACAGTAGTTTCAATTTTTTACTAGACTTATAATTTAAAATAAAATAAAAAATTAATATCTTACATGTTAAAAGAGATGTTAGTTTGATTTTCAATGTGAAGTGACTTTTCTCTAGTAGAGCAAGAGATGATTTAACAAAAAATTGATTCAAGACACTTGCAGTAGAGCTTAGATAGGCAATAGGAAGTCCAGCAGATTCATTGCAGGAACCCAGTAAATATCTACAGAATGGCAAGTTTTATTCATTTCTACTACAATTGGCAACTATTTCTTGAGATGAATATAGTTCAGTTCCTGACCTTCCTGATGAATAACCATGTCCATTCTAAAGAATAGCAGAAATTCTTTTACTGCGTTCAGTTCTATGATGAATTGAAAAGTATGAGGGATAAAGAAAATGTATGTTCCTCAGTATAAATCTGGCAAATTATCAAAAGTTCAGATGGGTGATAGTATTACGGGATTGATGTTTAATACTTGATAAAAGTAAAATAATACTTTAATATTGCTATTAGCCTGATCTAAGGACAATTTAATTCAGGATATTTAACACTGAGTAATCATTTCCCATTCCTTTTGTGTAAGTTTAACTTCTGAATTTCATATACACAGCCAAACTCTTGATCTACATTTGTATTTTGGGGCATAATTTGATTTACCATTTCTCCTGTTTTTACACAAAATGTGCTAATGACATGTATAAAATTGAATACATATTCAAAGAGCCAAAGAAGAGATCTGAAGAATCCCTGTTTGGCTGCAGCATGGAGGGCATATCTATCTCTGTTAGAAAAATGTCATTTCCCATATGAGCTGTGCTAATGTAGTACTTGTCATCCTAAGCTGCTTTTTTGCAGTTGGTCAGCCTCTATTGCACCTGCAAACTTTCTGTATAACCATCAAAAGACCAGTTTATGTCATAGCATTTTCAGAGCTCTCATCATCCAGTCAAGCTAAAAATACTAAAAAAGCAGTTTTTCTTGCAGTATTACAGCACCCCTGCTTCTGCCCCAGATGGAGATGAAGCTGAAGTGTGATTTCAAAGATGGCAAAGAAAATGCGTGACAGACAGAAATGACAAGGCTTTGTCTACAGCTGGTGAGACAACGAGGTGAAAAGCCTTCCCATTGTCCCTAAGCAGTATGTGCAGGGTTAGCTATGCTATTTTATTTCAACATACCTGTTGAGGTGAATTGGATAATAAGCAGAGTAGACTCTCACCATTTGTATACGTGTATTAACCTCCCAAAATCAATGCATGTTTAATTTTTTCCCCAATGATTCTGACATCTGTGAAACTAGGAGGCCAAATGTAGCAGTATAAAACTGACTCGGTCATCCAGGCTGCAATGGTAGTACTGGGGCAAGAGTTTTGCTTCCTGCAGTTTAGAAGAACATAAAGTTATATCAATAAAGTTCTGGATGTATGACAAAAAATTTCTAATTAGGTATCGGGGAAGAAAATGCAAGGAGAATGGTCAGTGATTGGAACAAGTATACTATTGTAAAAGACCTTAAAAAATCTGATCTACTTCACACCTGCTTTGAGTAGTGGGTTGAAGGAGAAAACCTGAGATCCCTCCCAGCCTAAATTATTGTGTGAATCTGTGATTCTACGCAAATAGATTGCATGAAGCTCTTACCTATTTGTTGGATAAATAATTTCTGATAATAACATCAGAAAAGATATCTAGGAAAAATGTCTTGATTTTGTTTTGCCATATAATTAGTAAAACCATTCTGTTTCAGTGAAGAGTTGTCTGCAGCTGTCTCAGTCCTAAAAGAGAAAAAAAGATTTTCGTGTGTAAACTGGAAAATGCCACCTCTGCTTAAAGATGATGATATAGAAATGTTTTAACATTCAGTTTTTTCTTTCTTGAACCAGCATGTTTCATGTCATCCTCAAGGAAAAAAAAAAAGATTTGTCTGTTTTTTCTTAGTAAGCTGACATCACAGTCAACTAATTCCCACCAATACAGTTCCACCTTTCAATTTTTAACCTACCATCTGTTCAGACTTGCTTGCAGCCCCCTGAACTATTGAAAGGGATCAAAAGCCATTTGTTTTTTTTCTGTTATTCTAGGCATTTATTTATATTTCAGACAGCTTTCCCAAAACAAATATTACAAAATATTGATCTTAGAATATCATGGGAAGCTATCTAATGTTACAGTAATCCAATTCATAACACTGACTTGTGTAGACAATACTGTATGCAATGGCAATGAATGATGAAATGAAAGGACCAAAAAAATCTGGTTTCACTGCTTAGAGCTATTTTTCCTCCATATGAGTACCTTTTTGACCACACAGAGTTCCAGTATAAAGCCAAAGACACAGCTGTTAAGAAAGGGATAAAACCACTGGCATTGTTGTGGTGAGTGCTTGTTACCAACCACCTTCTCAACGGGACGCAAAGGATGAAGGCTGGCAGCCAGAGGACTTCTGCTCATTTGTGCCTCATCTGCACAGGAGATTTCAACCACCCAGGCATCCACCAGTCAACACAGAATAGTAAAAGGAAGCCAGGAGGATTCTGTGCTGCACTGAGAATTTCATAACTCTGAGAAGGGCCCACCACCCAAACTGGCTGGCTGGCATTCACCAGACAAAGATAACATTAAAAAAAAAAAGCTAACTATATGCTTATCCTCCTTAAAAGAAAAATGGAAGATCTAGAATTCCAGGGCTTCAGTCTCAAGAAAAATTGTACAATATGTATTTCTATCACTTTCAAATATGCTGCTACAGCCAAAATGTATCAGAAAATATGAACGTATCAAAGTAAAACCAAACTGATTGTCCTCGATGTTGAAATCACTCATTTTGAAGAAAAGTGGAAAACAGCCATTATAATGTTCCTTGAAAGGTCCTTTCATAAGACTTTCTCATTTCCATTCCCTCTTAAGCTGAGGAAGCATGAGCTGGATGAATTTATTGATTAAATTATTTTAAAAAATCACCTGAACCACTAAATTGATAAAATATTCATCAATGAATTGACAATCAGCTAGTGACTACTGAGAAGCAGGGTAAGACACAGATGGCATTGTTGCCAACATTTTTTCCACAAAACCAAAATTCTCACAGAGAAAATTTGCATATTTAGAGAGACTTCTTTTCTACTCTTGTTCAAAATAAAATATTTCTATGCACTAGGAATGTGAATAGGATATTTGAGGCAATTTTCAACATATTGGAGTTCTTAATTCTATGAGATTTTTATCATACAACAATTTTAAAATGAAATATTGTAAATTTTGTGTTTGGTTATGAAACATATTTTAAAAATATAAGGATATAAAAATATATCTTTATAGAGGATGTCCTCTATAAAGTTTTAGTTGCTTTTTTAAGAGACATATGCTTCACTTATTTAGTATTCTAAGAGATTCAACATACCAACTTGCAACATAAAATCCAATATAAATTAAAATAATTATGTAGAATGATTAGAGAAAGCATTCCCCTGGATTTTGCATTATTTCATTATGGGACAATCTAGTAATTTGAAACAGCATTATTGACAAAAGGTACTTTAATCTAAATGGACCTTTGACTACTCTTACTTCAGAAATTCTCTGTGTAATTTTATATTCACTTAAAAATATATAACTGTCTAAATAGGGTTAACATCCTCTGTCCATGATTTGTAGAATACGTACTTTCAATAAGTATCTTAAGATAAATAGCCTTTCCTGGATGTCTTCTAGACAAACAAACATCTTTGTTCATTTGAAAGAAGTACTTCGTTGCTGATTACAAATAAAGATGATAAATTTTGCAATAGTTGAATGCACCAAGGAAAGAAGCCTATTCTTAGGCAAAGTTATATCCTCATGATTAACCTTGGAGTAATCAAATTCTTAATGGGAAGAAAGCCTACACATCCAGGCCCTGAAAACCCTAACTCTGTAAGGACAAGGAACAAGTCTCAAGCTGGAGTGCATCACAGACACACACAGGATTTTCAGCTGCCTCTCCAAGAGCACCTGGATGTACACAGCAGACAGTCTCATCAAGGTAGTAACTCCCTCTTCTCTTGCTCAAGCACTAGTGCTAGTGAAATTGAACAAAATGGGCCAATAACAACAACAACAACAACAAAGAAAAAAGTGTTTTATTTTCTTCTTCAAAGGAAAATAAAAAAGTGCTTATAAATATGATTCCAAGAGAAATAAAACAATTCTGAATTGAGTTTCTGACCTCTCTTGATATTATTGTTATCCCAGGAATCATACAGGTTGTGTGGCTTCCACTAGAAAAGGGATTACTGTGTACCTTTGGAACAGTTCTATCATTGCATCTGATTCATTTCTACATCATAGCGAAAAGAGAAGGTGAAATTTGGCTAGAAACAGCTAAGATGGAATTTCTTTTCAGTATTTTGCTCTCCCCCTGATGTTCTTTCATCTTATAACCCTTTACAAAGTCTCCAAGAGAAAATGAAAGATATATTTTCATCTTCCCTTAAAACTAAATCAAACCAAATAAAACTTTTGAATTAGTTGAGTGAAAATCCACTAAGAGAAAATTTGCTCTGTAGTTTTCTTTCTATATAGCACAGAACCTCCACTATGAGAATATCAAAATTTAAATGGATGATAGCCATTGGAATACAAGTTTTGTAGAGACTCTGACCCAGACTGCTATATTGCTTTTGAATAAATTATATGGCAAAATTAGTACAATGAAATTTATATCACAGCTTTGTATATAAAACATTGTCCTGCTTTTGGTTGGAATAGAGTTAATTTCTTCTAAATAGCTGGTCTAGTGCTGTGTTTTGGATTCAATATGAAAATAATGGTAGCAATACACTGACTCTTTAGTCAGATTTCTAGCTGACTAGTTTTTTCTGTCTTGGTTTTCCTCCATGTATTTAGCTTTTCTAGGATACCAGAATAAACTCTGTATCTTTTTTTTTTTCAAAATAGATTGATCTCTTGTGAATCAAGAAAAAATTCTTTAATGTTCTATTTACTCCTTTCTATGCTATGTCTACCTTATTTCCTGTGTATCATGAAAAAATTGAGGCAGCATTTTGAAAGAATCATTTAACTACAGCTTTTTTTGGTAAAATTCTTTGTTGCATTTGCCTGGAGAAGGATCTTGAACTCTCCTGGGACTACTTGTTAAAATCTCCCAACAATCTCAAGAAAGTTTTGGATGGAGTTTTTTTTACTTCTGACAGAGCCTGCTGGGAGTCTTGGGTAAGTGAAGTACTGATAAATTGTACTAAAGGGTAAAACTGAACTTGAAGGTTCATAATGGCCTTCTTTGTCTTGGGGATTAACTGGATTGGAAAAAAGTCAGATATTTCAAAAATATATCCTTCTGAGAAGAGAATCCTTACTGTCTTCTAGCAACTCCTTTCAGAATATTCCAGCTGAATATTTTTACTTTTTATAATAACTATGAATAAATATGAGTTTTATAAAAGCAGACTGCCTTCTGCCTTCTACCCCCAATTTTAATGAACAATAAATACTTTTTAAATGAATCAACTTTCTTTTAGTCCTTCATTTTCATGAATGAATTTTAAAGAGAAAATATTCAAAGTGCTTCATTGAGATTTGGATGAGCATTCTGTATACATATATTTTACCTAACACTGGAGGATTTTCTATTTTGTTTTTTTAATAGCAATTTTAAATGAATGTTTTTAAGATTTTAAACATTTTATTTTCATTGTAACATTTGAT
This sequence comes from Luscinia megarhynchos, assembly GCA_034336665.1. Lineage (NCBI taxonomy): Eukaryota > Metazoa > Chordata > Aves > Passeriformes > Muscicapidae > Luscinia > Luscinia megarhynchos. Next base: position 33,735,469 of record CM067568.1, on the reverse strand, counting down.
ATAGCCAAATATATTCCAGTCCTGTTTTCTGACAGGTATTTCCCACTTCTTAAACAATATTAGCTTTCAGTTTATTAGTTTAGAGGATAATGAAGAGTTCGAGCTAATAAATATATATCATTTGTTTATCTCTGTGACAAAAATTTAATATAAAAAAGGACTTTTGAGGAAGAAAAATTTCATCATATTTTATGCTTTCCTTTTTTCAGTTTAAAATGTTGTCTTAAACTGAAAACAGTTGAATCTCACTACAGTGACAGGTGTCTTGAGTTGGGTCACATGAACCCTGGATACAAACAATCTGTACATGTATAACATTTTCCCTAAAGATCCTGTTACTGCCTGCTCATTGCTCTTAAAAATGTGTGTATCCTGGCAACAGTTTTGTCTGCAACATCCATTCAGATGAAACATCAGGACATTGCACCCCTGCCATTTCTGTACTAGCTGAAGACATTTCACAGATGTACAGTGTCTCTTGCAAAGTCTTCAAAGAAATTTTGCTGTGAACTATGTTAGACCAGGATAAGAGTAAAGAGCTGATTTAGGGTCTAATCTCTGTGTCTCTTGGTAAATGCTTCAGGGCTGGGTTTTGCTGTGCCATCCTGCTGACTTCATACCTTAGTGTATAAAACCTGTAATAAGCGTGGAAGAGCTCTGCAAAGTTTTAGTTCTTAAGCTTCCCAGCTGAACGAGATACAGAAGTTATAAATTGCTTGAGGTTTGACATGGTAAAAATAAAAGTAGTCCTCTGCCATGTCTGCACTGAACTCTGTGTGATTTTAACAATTAGCTCACAACTTTAGTTCTATCACTGCAGTTAATAAAAATGAACACCTTGCCAACTAATTTTTCAAACGCAGATTTTGAGCAAATGATTATCTAGACTTTTTGCACTAGATGTAAATGTTATTTTCAATTTCAGCCCTGTGTAGCAGATATTTTTTGAAAGGAAAAACTTCATGTTCTGTGGTGTTTCAGGAACAGTGGAGGAAGGAGTGCAGTGGTTGCTAATTCCTCATTATCTGGAGTATGCCTGGTAAAGCTCAGACATGAGACAATTTGTTCAGTGTCTTACTCCTCTGTTGATAGCCCTTCATGAACAAATAAAAATTCCAAACTAACATAACCACCAAAACAAAACCCCCAAAAGGAGGCCATAAATAGGCAAAATACAAATGTGTCTTCAGAAATGCCCACCCCAATTTCCAGTCAATACTTTCTTCTATTACATCTTCTTTTGCTCTTTCTTTCTCTTTCAGTATATGTCAAATATAGAAATATAAGCATAAATCCACAGAAATAGAAACAAGAGGAAGGAGAATGCCTTTGGCTATGTTTAGTAGTTGTACATCTAAAATAGTTGTAGACTGATGTTTTAATTTTTTTCCAAAATCAACAAAGTTGCAATGCCTGCTACAAAATCCCCTGCAATCTGTCCAGAATCAACAGAGAAATGGGCAAACTACAAATGGAGTGGTTTCATAACTTTTTAGGTTCCAAATGACCAAATATATGTTTTAAAAGCCTTGCAGGATTACATTGGCACTGTCTGAACATCATCGAAGAAACTAGACAGGAAAAATTTACTAGAATAACTATCTGTTGACTAGTCTTAAACTCTATTTTGGGGTCAATTATTTTAGTGTTAACCAGCAGTAATTTTATTTCTTGATGGCAAAGTAGATGACAGTCATAAGATCAAATTTGAAGGGAGGTAAAAGAATCTTCTGACAAAGCACAAAAAGAAAAATAATCTTAAAACCCCAACCTGTTTAATGTGGGTATGGAAGCGTATTGGAAACCCTTGGTATACTTTCATAATTGAGAATAAAAAGGAAAAAAAAAAAATTATCCTAGGAACATTTTTACAGTATTATGATCTTGCTTCTCAAAAATATGTAAAAGTTTGATAAGGCTTTCCTTATACATATATTTTCAGAAATGTTAACTTATTTCTTTGTATCTTTCCATGACTCTATCTAAGGCAGACAGGAGGACATTATATTTCAACAGCTTCTGCCTGAATAGTTTGTAGACATTAAAGACTTTGACTCATATATATAGAATGAATTAATTTGAGACAGCTGGAACAGTTTCCATTCCTGCAGTCTGCCTTCCTATCTCCTGCCAGGCATATTAATGTAAAGTATATTAAAGTTAGTGGTGGTTTATGTTAGCATAACAGTCTGCAAACTACGATGGTTCATCATCAGCCAGGCCTTTCACAGCCTGCTCAGACAGCCCTGCTGTGGGAGTGTAAATTTATGGCAGAGCAGAGGGATGGAGAAATGAAGATGGTAACCACTGCAGCTAGACACATTTAAGCCAATGCTATAAATGACTCAGCATCTGCAGCAAGAACAAAACTCATCCTAAACTTCATTGTAGCTGGCATGTTCAGTTCAGCAAACATAAATGAGACCCAGTTTTGTTTTTCTTGTGGACACGACAGGACTAGCTGAATTCAGCATCATTGCAGTGCAAATGTTAGTTCATGTTCTTGAACCTTACTTAGCTCTGTGAACTAATTTCTCATGACATGATTTTCTTTTTTTTTTTTTAATAACACTTGAATTAAGTTTCATCTCCCTTCCAGATACAAAACTTCTGGGAAAAAAATTCATAGTGTTAATATAAACTTGAGACAAAAATAAAGGAGAATGACAAACCAGTAACAAACAACATACTAAAAACCACTCAGTTTTCAGAGCACTTAGGAAAATACAGAAGTGCCCCTTCCTGGTGATAAAGTTGAAATGCTGCTTCTAGCATAACTACAAGAACAGACAATTTGTTTAATCTATTTTCTCAAAAAATAAACTTTGAAGAAGCAAAAAACAAAAGCCAATTAATTGGATATTTCTATATGCATATATAGAAAAATGGTTTAATGGTATAATTTTTGGAACTCTTGAAAATAATGAATGGTACATGATATATACTTGCCAAAACTAACATATCAGTTCTTTGAGTGATAAAACAGCACAGGCATCTCTAACTATTAGCATATTTTAAGAAAATTCAAATTAAAATAATATGAATTTTTTTAATGTTGTCAAGTCTAAAGTAATTATGACAAAACCAGAATCTGTGTCTTAATGGTGTCACACAAATCTGTGACAGCACTAGCAAATATAGACACATAAGTAAACTGTAAACTGTAACTGTTTCCCCAATGTAAGAACTTTTAGAATACACAGTGTGATATTCATATGGAATGGCAAATTATTATTTCTATTATTATTATCACCATCATAATAATGAACATTATTATTATCTTTTTATTATCATTATTAATATAATAAAATTATAAACCTAAATAGTAATGATGATAGATTTAATGTCTTTTAATTGGATTTGACAAACTTGATTTCTGTCTGCAGCTACAAGGAAAATATGTGATTTTTTTCTTCTTTGAAGAAAAAAACAAAACTAGCTGCATTACTATTTATAATTTCATTTTATTTTCTTCAAACAGCTATGTGCAAGTAACTTAAAAACATCTGATTTATCTTATTTAAGAGGTGAAAATATATCTAATATTTGCTGTCTAAAACCAAAATCCACATTTTTATGTATCTCTCCATTTCCAGGGAAAACAAAAGCTCTAGAGACCTACTAATTAAATGTACATCTATGTAAACAAGATATTATTAGACCACCACCATGCAAATAAAAAAGATATTTTCTTTAATTTCCTGACAGGATTATAATGACTGTATGGATTGTTACTTTGTTTAATGAAAGTATTTCAGAACTTTAGCTAAAAAGTGGTTAAGGCTCACTGTTCTTGCACAGCAGTCTGGGGACATGGAGATCCTCTTCAGACACAGTCTAGTGATCTGTATGCTTATTCCATGATAGTTAAGATTAGATTCACCCTGAATACTTCCTTTCAGACTTTCATGGCAATATGGAAGCACCATATGGGTTTTATAGAGGAAAAACTAATCATATACCCTGCTGAAAAGATGCACCAGGTCTGCTGGAGGAATTTCCTGACTCAGCCAGCCAGCCTGCAACTGCACATCTCCACCCACACAAGACATTTTCCCTCAGATCTGCCAGGTGACTTGTACAGGAACCCCTTGACTTACCTCTGTCCAAAATTGCACAGTCCAATGAGTAGGGTTTTGCTAATCATCTTGACAGACAAATATAATTGAGCATTTTCTAAACAGTTTACTAGGAGATTGGAGGTGATGAAAACCTCCTAGTTAACAGTGTGACAAGCATTGAGAAATCTTTCACTTTTGCACAGCTGCAGTGGAAATAGGGCATCTGATCAAGCCTTAACTTTAAGAAAAAAGTGCCACACCAAAAAAAAAAAGCATTTTTGCCTTATTCTTTACAGAAAGAAACAACCTCTTTTCAGTATTAGATAAAGATATGCAAAAATATGATAAAATGAAATTTGCATCCATAAGTTGGGAGTTTAGGATTTCACCAGTAACAGCATAAGGTTTTAAAACTAGAAGACACCATAATGTCCTCCAGTCCTGTAGAAAATATATCTTGACTTAACAATTATTAACTGAGGGAAACAATTCTGCAAAATTCAGGTAGCATTTGGGAAGCTGGACTGCACACTATTGAAAATGATCGCTTGGCTTTATGAGATATCTGGAAAACAACTGTTTAAATTTCTTCTTCTTTTCTATAAGGATTGAATATAACAAGGTTAAAATATATTCTGAATTTTCACATTCCTTCAAAAGTCTGCTTTTGCAGAAAGTCCAGAAATGTGCAGACTTTGTGCTGTTCATATATAAAAAGTTTTTGGCTATTCTAGTGACATTTCATCATCAAAACAGAGAGGTTATTGCTGAATTTTAACCTGCTTAATTGTGTGAATTTTAGCTCTTATACCACATAGGCTATTGTATGTGAAGCATCCTGCTGTTCCTAGACCTCCATGATACTGTGCATAATAAGGAAGGTTAATGACTCTAGAATTTCCTGGCAAGTGCAGATTGAAACAGACCTTTAATACAGTGTTCATGCAGGTTTTTCTGCGTGAAAGAAAATGTTGTGGGAACTGGGTCTGAGTGGAAGAATTAACGTTCCTTAGTCTTGTAGGAAATGACAGGAAAGTGTTTGAGATGATGGCAAAACTGGGTAGAGTGCCATTTTTTGCACAGGGCACACCACCTGTAGTATGACACACTCTCCTGGTGCTGAAAACTGGGTCCCAATTTCTCATTGTAAACTGAATATCTGTGTTTGAACAACTACCATACAGTTTTTCCACTTTCCTTGATTACAGCATGGCTGATCAAAGCAGTGCAGAAAATAAATAGGCAGTCATCAACTTCAAGCTTTTGATAAAGACTGATTTTTTTTTTTTTAATTTTTTTCTTGGCTTTGGATGTAAACCTGACTTTAGCAAAACAAATTTAACAAGTGGAGTAGATAGCCACTGTTTTCAGCTCCTGAAATCAGTGTAGAGGCCTAGACATATGCAAGCTGTTCTGTCAGAAGCATATGGCCTGGTGTGCCGCTTTTACAGATCCAGCATATTTTGCATTTTTTACAACATGACATATGGGTTGTGTTTCAATTTTATTTTAAAGCCTTATAGTTTTAAGGAAATCTCTGCCTCTTCTGTCACCCACAACTGGGGAATGGGAGATGAGGTGAGCCAGATGAATTAGAAATTCCTGTGGCTCCTGGAAAAACAAGATTATTGTGCCACCAAACAATGGGCACTCTCCTACAAGTGTGAATGCTGCATTCACACAAGATCTTCCACTGCAAGTATGATTTGACCTTGATGTTGAGTGGTGTCCAATAGCTCAACTGAAATTATCTCCAGGTTCTTCAAAAGGTGAATTTTGTATCATGAACACAAGTAATCTGAGTCTGAACTCATAAATATTGCCAGATACTGCTGTGACATCAGATATACAAGCCAGTCTATTCCCATGTAGTTTCACAAAGTTCCCAGAATATGACTGATCTTTATGGCCCATGTGCTATGAATCTGAACAATAAGGGAAATAAAATTAACTAATTCATAATGAAAGTGTTTATGGAAATATATGTAATGGATCACCTACGGCATTGCTACAATTTTATATGAAATGTTACTGAAATCTAGCTTTGCTGTGGCCTGAGCAGTCCCTATGGAGTGAATCTTAGCTGCTTTGTTTAAGTAATTTCCACTCCTCTAAAACCAGGATTCAACAAAATAAAACAAATTTGAGGTCATCATAGTCAAGTAAAACATCTCAAAGGAGTGTGTGCATCTTTGGAAGCAAAGGCAAACGTTGAATATGGTTCACACAGAACTTTGGAGATAGAAATCCCTTTTGAAGCTGAGCATAATTCTAGTTTTGGTATGAAATTGTAATTAAGTCCTTTTAAAATCATTCATATAGAATTCACATTTCAGGTTCAGAAGGTTCACTGGAGTTAGTGGAACATTTCTGCTTCTGTCTGAAAAACCTGCTATTCAATATGCATTCTTCTTATATTCCTGATCAAAAATGTGTTTGAGAGAAATAAAAAAAATGGTAGAACTATGGGTTTTTTATATATCACACTTTCTCCAGGATCTACATTCTGATTTCCTACCTTGTGTTGCTTCTGATCAGTTACACAATGGAAAACAGGTGACAAATGAATTGCCAAAGGCTTATATGTCAGGATATTGCACAAAAAAAAGTGTGCTTTTCACTTTTTTAATGAGCTGACTTCAGTCAGTATGAGTACACTTGAACCATTTTTACAGGTGTAGACTGGCCAAAGGAAGACTACTTCACACAAAGCAGGAGTCATTCTTGAAAAGTACATCTCCTGGTACAATGTCTTAAATAATATTTATTGCCTGTCTGCTGATCCATATGTACAGATAATCAGTATAACTTAAAATAGCAAATCCCTTTAGATGTTTGACTGGATTTTTGAATCTTGTAGAACTGGAGGATTGTATGGATCAGGGACAGGGAGACACATCCCTTCCCTCTCAGTGCACTTGCTCAGTCCTACACCACCTGTTTGTTGTGTCTCTGTCCTTATCAGCCACTTTGTGGACTCATGATGCAAGGACATTCTCCCTCAATGTCATAAAGGCATGTATTGCCAGAAGGGAGTGAGCTCAGGAATATAATTTTGCCATATAGTGACCTGGAGCTTTAAAAACCCCTGAGAAATCCTTAGAGAATGCAGCCCTGAACAGATTCCATTTAGTTATTTATTCATACATCAACTTTCAGACTAAACCCTAACACCTACTCTGCTTCAGCAAAGTACTGTGAGAAAGTTTAAAAGAAATACATAAAAAGGTTTAAAATAAGATTGTAGCCCTTATGAAAAAACCCAAACCATTGAATCTTCTGCCACTTTTGAACTTTATCAGTCATTTGAAAGGTTAGTCTTCTAGGAAAAAAAAACAACCATAAATTAATTTTTTTGTTTCAGAATAGTTTTGATGTTTGTTATCAACAATATTGAAATTGTGAAAACTTCACTCTTTGCAGATATGGTGAAAACTAGAAAAATGCTAGTGTGTTGTAGTTTGTATGAGAGAGGCATTAAGATGTTGGAGAGACTTTCTGAAACCTGGCCAGCTCACCTCTGCCCACTTTCTTATTCATGTTTTCTAAGTCTCCATGAAAGGACATTTTAAAAGTTAAGCTCTGGGAGAGATTCATCCCAGATTTTACATGAAGATTCTTATGTCCTAAATGCATCAAAGCAGAAAGAAAAATCTTACTGTGCTTTCATTCTGTATGAAATTGATAGTTTGTGACTCAGAAGAATATTCAGGAGGCATTTCTACCAGCATTCTGGATAACACAGAGGCAAAAAATTAGGAGTTTTAAAGAGAAAAACTGAACTCCTGTAAAATACTTGAGAAAAGTAGGACAAAAAAGAAAAAAAGTAATGGCATAGTGAGTTAGTTATCCTGCCTCCACTGTTAAAATGTCTACAGATCTGAACTCTCATGCTATAATAGCTCAATTAGGCATCTCACGTGTTTGTCAGCTGATTCCTGTATCTTCTGAACCTTAATGTTCTTTTAATCCTTTTTTTGAACATTTGTGTTTCTGCTGTTGTAGTTCAGCAGCTGAAATATGGAATAACCATTAGAACCATGAAATAGAGCTAGAAACTTTATTTTCAGAGAAAAAGTTGCTAGAATTGTGGGAAAATTACACTTTTAAGTGGGACAATAGCACTCAATGAACTCAAATTTATCTGAAGTGGGTCAGAAAATAAAACCTCCAAAATTGGTAGGTATTTGTAAGAAGAAAGGTTTTATTTCTCAAAATATATCCTATTAAAATTTATTTTAGCATTTTTATAGCTGTGAAACTTTAAATTTTTATATAGCACTCGAGATTTTCCTCAACAGAATGCAACTAGCTAAAAGCAGGGTGGCAAGAAAAGGGAAAAATTTAATTTTCCAAGTAAAATGAACATTAAGTTGATACAAAATTTGCAATTTTATCTTATTTTGTTGAATCACTCATATCCTTACCCGCGAATTTCTGTTTCAGTTTCACCTCAACAGATTTTAACTTTTTCAGTTTTTATTCAAGCTGCAATTCAAAAGTCTTGCAATTGCAAGATGTGATTCCACAATTTGTCATCTTCTGTATATCTCTCTGGGAAAATATTTCTTGTTTTACACCAGATAACATCAATATATGGGGAATAAAACAGAGAGTAAAATGGAACTGATAAAGGAACCTAATATCTTAGGCCTGATGGAGCAGAAAACGTGGGAGAGACAAACACAGATAAATTCTCCCTGGGCATGAAATGACCAAGAAACATGTGAAAATTGATGTCATGAAGAATGTGTAACCCATGGGAAATTATTACCATACATAGAACCCTATATAAGTGCCATACATATATCCCCATAAAAACCCTATAAAAATACCTTGTATACTTCTGATCCAAACTCGTCCCCGTCTCTCAATTGCTGATATCAATACTATGGTATTTGAAAGCAAAGACAACACCACATGCTTATTTCACAGCGCTGCTAAGTTTTAAAAAAAAGTTTGTAAATGGTTTTGTGTTTGCTAAGGATTTCTGATTGAAAGGTTAGGAAGAATTGTTTTTTAGAGCATTGAACAGTTTCTCTGGAAGATGTATTCACTCACTGGTTTAAGATAAAATACTGGTAAGTGCTACTTCACCTATAAAAGCAATCAAGTGCTGTGTGAGCTCTGAATTCAGCCTCTGCCAGGCTCAACCTCAGTGATTTTGTTGACTTTTAATAGTGAAGTAGTCATGGCATAGGAAAAGATTGACAAAAACCTGTGTCTTGCAAGTCAGGAGGCAGAAAGACAAAAATGAATTATAAGACAGGTGTTGCCTGTTACAGTAGGGCTAACACTGTAATTGTTATGAATGTGAGTAATTTCACATCAATAAATAATCAGTGAAAATGGATAACATTTATGTTTTTGTTGGAGCCATCTGGTGCAGCCATAAAATAAAGACAAAATTGAAGAGGAGAAGAAAGCACCAATTTTGTTTCTTGGAATCTTTATATGTTATTTTAAATTGAATTTAAATCTGCTGGATTTGCAGTTAGAATCTACACATGGGTTAATGCTCATTGATATGCATTGATGACTCTACCTCTTTTTGCTGGCCTTCAAAATGCAGAAATAGATTTCCACAATTTCTGAGATCCACATCTTGTACCACATGAAAGCTATCTCCTTCTTGCCTTGTAGAAGCTTAAGTCAAGAAAAATAGTGTTAAAATGTCTTAAAATTTTTGCAGAAAAAAAGACATAGTGCTCACAGGTAAATGTACTAGCATTCACATGTAAGAAAGAGCTAAATAAAGTCCCTTGTATGGAAAACATGAAACAAATAATTTTGTTTATTATTATATTTTCACTTTGAAGAGTACAAATGAGAGAACAACAAAAATAGTAATACTGAGAAATTAATAGAATCTTATATACAAATCATTAACACAGTTTTGTCTATACTAAATTATATGTAGGGAAGGAGGTGCTACTTATTGTGCAGAAAATGTTGAAACTGTTTGAAATAAAGCCTTATTTAAGACTAGACAGTACCTCTTTTGCTAGGTCATAGTAATACCTAACAGAGCAACAACAGAGTGCTCAGCTGCCCACTGTTGGCACCATCTGGTCTTGACTGCAGGCCCTTCTTTCTCCTGTCCCAGTTAAAAATTCTGTCTTGAACAAAGTAGAACAGCACCAACAAGAAAAACTAAAAGCAATTTACAGGGAAACTCTTGGAATAGTTGTTAGGTAACTCTAATTAGTTGGCCTGAATCAGACAGAATAAAAATTAAAGCCTTGATTTACTGCACATCAAAGATTGATTGCTTACTGTCTTAACCATTGGTTCTGCTCTTCACCCAAACAAGATTCCAAACCTCAACAATCCCTCAACTTTCCCTCCTCAGGCAAGTGCAGGAACAAAACATCTGTCTTAGTCATTCCTTCCTGGCTCTTTGGCAAGGTCTTGCCTCTCTATGCTACCCATAGTTGGCAGATTGGGCACTGAGAGGACTGTAGTTTTCAATTCCTTCTCTTGGCACCGTAGACTGAATCTATTCTCATAAATTAAACATTCCCAGGACCGCTCTTGTCGCTGAGGCCAGCTGGAACAGAGCCTCTCACATCCACACTACTGCACTCTTTCCCCTTCTACATGGGTGACATCATCCAAACTGCCTAATAGGACTGGTCCTTGGTCTATTGTAACTCCCAACTGTATGTGGTGATTCTCTGGGAGAGTCATAGCTGACCCAGAGCCAGAACTGTACCAGAGACTTTTTAGATGATTATGTTTCAAAGGTCCACCATGCTCCTTTCATGATCCTAGTACAAATGCGGTAATATTAATTGCCAGAAATAAATTTGAATTGCAAAGAGATTCTTTCTTAGCCCTGTGTAAGTATGTTCAGCTTTACAACAGTCTAGTAGGAATTAGACTGTAAACATAGTGTTACCCAAATCCACTCTTTAAGAGAAAAATTTCTGTTTAAAAAAGTTTGGCCAAGTGACAAGAAATTGAAAACAAGGTCCTATGTGTGTTTGCTTAAATTGGCATGCCATTAACAGGTATCCCACAGTTGTAAGTTCACATGCTAAAAACTTTCCTGAAAGGCTCCATTTTCAAGCAAATTTTACACTTCCATTTTTGCACCTGCATCTTGTATTATGGGTGCATATCTGGATATTTGTGACTGTGATGAGTTCATTGTTTGTAAAAATTATGTAGTAGAGACTTATAAGTACCGAATTTTAGAATATTTCGCTCCCCTCAAGATTGAGAGTTTCTGTGATCCATTAGTTTCAGCTAGCTGTGCAATTTCACAGCTTGTGCACAAAAATGGAAAATATTAATTAGCAATTTTCTCATTGTTTGTTTAAGAAAAAGCATTAAAAACTAGTTGAAATATGTTCCCATAATTCCCTGTATTTACTCCAATGTGTAGAGGAAAATTGCTGGTAGTGTTAGAAAGTATTGAAAATATTAAATATAGATATCTAGCCTTGGGGAGTAAATTAGCATGTTTTTAATTGATTGCAATATTCAGGGAAACATTCCTCAAAGAAAATTAATTTTAGAGCAGCATATTTTGACAAGCACGTGTGCCAATTTAAAAACCTGTGATCAACTTTAAATAGATTTTAAAGACAACAAAGAGCTGTTTCTAATACTATAAGGAATGACCCCTGTATTTTAAGCATGTTTTCTGTGGGATTGATTCACACAGTATATAGAAATCACCATAATCTTTCAACCTTTTAAAACAGAATTCTGAGGGGCATATTTTAATCTCAGTTATACTGGTGTGAATAGAATAATTACTTTGAATATAGCAGAGTTACTCCTAATATGTGCCAGTGTAATTGAGAAAAGAATTGATCATACAAAGTCCTGGTCTGAAAGAAAATGCCAATTGGTTTAAAATAGGGAGCACTAAGGGACTGCTTGATAGGCAGGCTAATCAGTGCCACCCCAAACGCTGAGTGGAATTTTTGAATGTTTGTTAATCTTATGTTGCTTTTTCATTCTCTCCACCTTTTATAGAAGTCTCAGAAGTCAGAAGTCTCTTCTTTGATTGACACAGGTGGATTTCCATCCATTTTTGCATGCAGCACATAGAGATGGGATGGTATGAATGAAAAAACTGATGTTTGGTGAAGCTGCTAACTTATTTTGCTCTTATTTGATAAGAAAGGACAAAAGAATTCCTTAGAATTTATTCAATAACATACACAGTGCTGTAGTCTTTAATTTCTTAATGAAGTAGGACTTATAAATAGGTGAAGTGTGCATCTACTAGAGCTTCAAGGAACTTTCCTGCAGTCTGGAGTTAGATACATGGGCTCCTGAAAAGGCTGCTTTGCTTGCCATTTCATGCTAAGAAAGATGTCTTACAGCCCCTTTGTTGGCTTGAAAATTCTTGAAAATTCTGCAGAAAATAAATAAAAATGTTCGAGTTGAAGTGCAAAAAATTAATTAAAAACTTTCTAAATTTTGTAATTAATTGCTCACTACTCATCTTGATGTAGTCAATAGTCTAGTCACCTATACCATTTTATATATTTCCTTTTTTTCTTCAGAGGGATCAAACACAATTTAGTAAGATAAGCACATATTAAAAGACAACTTGACCTTGTTCTTGAAAGCTTCATTTAATGAAAAGTACCAACAACCTTTTCTGATTAGTATATCCTTGTAATAAATACTACATAAATTACATTCTGAGTTATAAAAGAATCATTTCTATCCTCATTTGAAATTCAGAAAACACACAGATTTTGCTTTCAGGTGGCAAAAGCTCCAGGGTTTCCTGGCTGTCTTTTGTGTTACACAGACTTGTAGAGTGCTAAGGGCTGACAGATGCTTATCAAACATTCATGTAAACACTGCTATCAAAGTTGTGTTTTCTGGTACTGGCTCCAGACAAGAGGGTCAGCATGAAACATAATTAAAGGAAGGACAAAGCTAGAAATGTCATGGCCCCAGTCTTTGCTGTATTAGAGGACTCACATAGTGTTCTGTCTAGCAAAGAACAAAAGCGTTAGATAAACAGTAAAAGATACAGAAATCAAGGATTAAAAATGGAAATTTTTAAAGTAGTCATATATTTTAGAGCACATATGTTCAAAACATAATTTCTTCTAAGCTAATTATGTGCTTTTTTCCCCAAAATATTGCCAAAAGCCTTCAGATAAAATGTCCCAACCTTTGCAGTCCAATGCCTGACTTTCGACATTTGCCTCATACTTAATATTCTTACATTAATTATTATTGATAGTAATTCCTAATATTTGTATGCCAAAATATATGGAATAAAGAGTAATGAAAGGGAAAGTTGTTTTAGCACTGAATTCACATTTAGGGCTCATTGAGACACTTATTGTAGAACAACAAAAGGACTCATGCACTGCAGAGGTAACCAGTAGTATATTCACTCTTAGCACAAACTGTAGTTCTACTCCAGGAACAAAAAAATCTTCTGCTAATGAGGGTCAAGAAAAAGCAACTACTCTAAAGCATCTATTCTCAGATGCAAATAGGCTGAGCAGTCTGCTGGCAAGTCAGACATTTGAGGTCATCCAGGAAAAGCATTTGTCTTGCTACCAAAAGTCCAGAATCTTAAATTTCTTTTTGTGTAGAAAATTTATCCATTCCAGAATTTTCATATGAAACAAGAAATCTGATGCAAAAATGGTTCAATGCATAGGAATATCATATAAAATATTCTTGTGATCCTAGAAGCACTGACATCTTCTATTATATAAATACATGTTTTAGTCTTCAGGTTTCATATATTTGTAGTTAATGTAATTCTGAAGTTAATTGGAATCATCCTTAATAATTGGACTCACTAGGAAGTGAAAATGACCAGAGCTCATTTAATATAAAACGTATTTTTGAAATTGATACCTGAACTCCTTGATAACTCTTGGATAAAATTGTTTTTATCAGTTTTTGAGAGAAGGTAGAGCTCAGAGTTAGGATTTGAATGGAAATACAGTAGAGAAAATAGCACTGACTGTATTTTGATTTTATCCTTTTAATTTCTTCCTTACAAACTAAAATGTTATCTTTTTATTCACTAGTTCTGTTTGTTTTGACTTTTAAAATCTTGCATGATTATATTCTACAACTAAAATTTTATGAAGGTACACCCTTGAAGCAACCTATGAAGGTCGCTTATGTTACTCAAAGTGATCTGAGACTTCTGGAGCTACAGTTCTATCAAGACTTATGAAAATGCAAAACAAATTGTAATTTTCTATTTAGTATTCAAAAAGAGGAAAGAGTGCATCTCAGTGTGATCAGAAGCAAATAAATTGAAGATGAATGTCACCTAAAGACTAAAAAATGGCACATATATGAATACCTATTCCATTTTGATGCACCATCAACATGAAAAATTGTAGCTGTGGCAGCAGATATGCAGTAAAAAAGCCATGAAGAACAGATCATATGACAAATCACCTGCTTCAAATGTATTGACCCCAACACTCTGACCGAGGTCTTTGTTTTCTGCTTTCTTTTATTTTTTATTAATTTTTATTTTCTTTTATATGGTGGTGAAAATTTGGGGGTTACGTTTGGAGTTACGTTGCCTGTATATGTTAACAGTACCTATATAAGTAAACATGTGCTAGCACCAACACATGACGAAAACTTCAAAGATGAACAAGCTTGCAGTTAGTCTTTTTACTTCTACTTCATAATAGCATTGAAACAACTTCTCCCAAATGGTGGAAGTATTGCAAGTCACAGAAGAGTGGCTCTCAGCAGCAGCAGTAGGGAATACAACTGTAGCTCTGTATTTTTTCAAGTACTGCTGTGCATCACATCCAACACATCCACTTTCATGTTGTTGCCTGGCTGTCTGCCATCCACTGCCACATCTTCTGCAGCAACACAAATCTGACTTTATAAGCACCTATAATAGTTTTCTTAATCCTTCTCCATCTGCAAAACTGAAGCCAAGAGGAGAAAATAACTAACTACCCATGCAAATAATGCTTTAGATGATGTCCAAATAGCAACCAGCAACTGCAATCATGGTTCTTTTAAGGAGGGAAAGACATCAGTGCTGACCTCATAGCTGGGCTGATAGCCAAATTAAAAATCTTTTTTATTTTCTGTACATAGTATTATTAATGTATAAACGCATTTTAACTATTTTAACTTAGTAATATTTAGTTGAAATTACTGCATTCATTGCAATTCCAAACATCTAGAGATAAAAAAATCAACTTGCAAATTGAAATATCTTCTACAATTACATTAATTATATATGTAGAAACACATCTAAATGGAAAAATGTGTATTAACTTGGTGAAAGAAGACATTCAAAACAACACATATAATAAGAGTAATTGCATGCACTGGAAAAGTTGTAAAAGAAAATAGGTAAAGTACAAATGTATTTTTTAGTTCACCACTGTGCCGAGGTTTATATTTTTAGAGGATAGGATAAATGTATCTGCAATGAAGGATGAAGGCTATAACATTATTTCAATAGTAGAAAACCCCCAAAACCCAACCACCTCTCCCCAACTTTTCTGGTGATGCAAAATTGATTCAGACACAAAGGAGATCATTATAGCCTCAATATCTGTCAGCAGTTCTCTCCTGTGGATGCAACATTCATGGGATGGCTATGCATAATTTACACATAAGCTACGACATTGATCTATGAGTCAAACAAAAAATCACTACTGAATGATGCGTACATGCAGAAAAGAAGCAAAAATAGAGCTGCAAATATCAAAACCAACAAGAATCCTTCTTTTTTCTACTCCTTGCCCTTCTCAACTTTCTTGTTTTTCTGCTCTTCATAATAGAGATTTATTAACTGTGAATGAATAATATCAAATAAAACCAGTTATTGTTCAATTGTGTTTATTTAAACTTAATTTTTTTAATATTGAAAAACAATTTTTATATTCCAAGAATTACAGACATAAATTTCTTGGAAATTACTAAATTACTATAGATAGAGATGCAAATATTCATTAAGTCTTATAAAAATAAATAGAGTGAAGTGATAATCTAGGGGATTCTTAGATTAGCATGAGGCCATAGATGGGCACACAGTGGACAATGCCTCTTCTGTAGAAATTTCCCATTAATCTTAGATACATTCTAAGTTCTTCAGAACAGATTCTGGGTTGTTACATAAACGTACAGCTATTAAGAAAATATTATTATAGTCTAGAGAAGAAAAATGGGAAAAATTATGAGGAAACATGGAAGAATGGGAGCTGTTTAATCTAAAGAAAGAGTTAAGAAGGGATCTAATGATGTATATTCTTAATTTTAGAAGCTGAGAGAAGTCAATGGATTACTACTACTAAAATAATGTCTGACTCTATGTCATCGTGTTTTCTGAATACATTGCAACAGAACATATTATTATGAATACTCAAATAATTGTCAAGGATCCCTGGACATTAGTTTCCCAAAAAAAATTTTTTCACTGTCTTCTTTTGCTTTCTTTCATCAGATGAAATAAACAGTTCAACTGAAGGTGGCATGTGAACATTCTGATAGAATGTACTGCTTGGACTGAAAAACAGAAGAGAGAATATATGTGCAATAATATGTAATCCTAAATGTCTAAAACCAATCTACCTATTGATATTATATATTTCAGTAGTGATTTTATTCCTAGTTTAGGTCCTCTTCAGAAAATAAGACAAGCAGTAGAATAGTGTTCCTAATTAATAAAACCAGAGTGTTTTCTCCTTTCTGATTAGGTCTTATGCTAAGTTGAAATGAACTAAATTCTCACCTCAGTCACATGATTTATGATGCATAAATCAGCTTTACTTGAGATCTTAGTGAGGGACAGCTTTTAAAAAGTCAATCCATTCCCCTTGATTTTGTCCTGACCTTTTCTGCTGATCTTGCAAGAAAGAATTTTCAAATACAGAAAATTTAAGTGAACAGTTCTCTTCAAAGAGATGAAATTGGAAGTTGCCTGCTTTGTTGCCACAGTTAACAACATGTGAATAGACAGTAGGTCCTGTCCCTTTTGCAAGCTTATGAGGACCTGGTTTGGTAACCTAGATGAAACAAACTGGTTCCTCAAGGATTGGGTTTGCCATTTCATCAGGTCCTGAGCAGAATGAGAACAATAAAACAAACATTTTTATTATACTTTCAGCTTTTTATTCATTATCTTTTTCATATTGAAAGCAAAGAGGCATGGTCCTTTTAACAGAGTCCATTGGTGTTCCATCAGCTATTGAGATTTATGTGTAAAAGTGGCAAATTATCTCAATGTCATTGCATGTGAATCATTTACAGAGAAGTCTAAGCATAACCAAATATAGGTGACAACATACATGAGGATGTACTGCTGTATAAGTGCTCACAATTCATCATGCATTAAAGTGCACCCTTGATAATTGTTTGTACAAAATGGCCAAGTCTCTCAGGAACTGAGCAAGTGTATGTGCTGACATTAGTAAAGCTGCTGCACTGCTTTACTTCTCTCCATACAGATAATTCCAAAAAGCAATTTTCTCATAATATTTTTTCTTGTAGAGGAGCATGTATTATGCATATACATTGTATTGGTTAACAAGTGTACCTATTTTCTATGTGTGTATCCCATTTAACCTCCAAGGAGTCGACTGTTTTAATAGAATTAATTTCGAGAGGAAAATATTAATTTTTCAAGCAAGACAGTGCTGTTAAAAAAACAACATCTTTTAATTAAAAAGCTTACATCAGAAGAATGACTATGTGAAGTCAATGCTTTCTTGTGATGATGGAAACAGCCACAAGTGATCTTTTTCTTTTTTAATAGCAGTGTTCATCTATCCCCTCTGAGAGAGACAAATGAGTTCCACCCAGCTTCTGATGAGTTTTAGAATCTTGTTGAAGATCCTCAAAACAAAGGTTCCCTTTGCTCTGTGTGTGTATAAAGGCCTGATCAAATGGCAGGGAGCCAATGGGAGCCTTTTCTACTATGTGTCCTATGGTCCTTGTCTTAAAAGATGAAGTTTATTGCCATCTTCTCAATCACAAGTTTTCTTTATGTATAACTGTGCCATGCTCTGCAAAGCTGGTGCTTTTCTTGTGGTTATGAGCAAAAAATATTCCAAATTGCTTAAGGACAATACTGCTGGTGTAATACATACTCCTGTTAGCATATTATGCAACGTGGATTTTAAAATTTCTAATATAACCTTTAAACTTCATTTTTGTTTGAATCAGAGTTTCAACCATCCTTGACATTGTATCTTTTTTTCAAGGACACTAAATTTCAAAGCTGTTCTGAAATTTTGACATGAATTTTGATAAGCCAAGGAAATTGAAAAATGGGGGAGAAGTGAGTGAGAGGAAGCCAACCAACATTTTTGCCTTGGTGTGTGACACACTGGAATAGTTCAATAAGTTTTGATGCACACAGTCCTTCAAGGACGTTAAAAAAAAAAAAAAACCCAAAGGGAGGAAATGAATGCAAATGCTTCTCAAACAAAAAGAAGATTGCAAAGTGACTTAATTGCAATAAGCAGTCAATTGCAGTACAAGCAGTCATATGAGCAACTTCCTTGTAAACAGCAATTAAACCTTGTTCAGAAATGCAGACTAAAAACCAGGTACTGGAAGTTGAAACCAGAGAAGTTAAAAGTATATTAGGCAGATCTGTATGATTTTTTAAAAAGGGAGAATGATAATCCACTGGAGCAAGCTACCAAGAAAAGTGTCAGCTTCTTCTGCTTTTGCTAAATTTGTGGTTAAACCTGGTTGCATTCCTAGCAAGTATAATTTATTCACAAAGCGATGATGATTTAGT
Organism: Luscinia megarhynchos; assembly: GCA_034336665.1. Taxonomy (NCBI): domain Eukaryota; kingdom Metazoa; phylum Chordata; class Aves; order Passeriformes; family Muscicapidae; genus Luscinia; species Luscinia megarhynchos. The sequence goes on along the minus strand of CM067568.1, from coordinate 33,716,665 downwards.
CAAACTTTTACCATTGAGTTCAATGTAGATGTAATTGGATAAAATGTAGTGAGACAGATTTAATGGTGTTTTCTACATTTAAAGCCTATTAAACAGAATAGCTATTTTGGATTTTATGGTATAATTTTAAAAAGATGACTGTATATTTTATTTTAACCATCCTGTAAATTTCATTAGATATTCATATTCATTTCTCAGTGAGGACTGTAAGACAGCTTTCAAGTGAATATGCTATTGAGAAGAAAAAGGTTATTTTAAGTTGTAGATATCACCACTAAGTTGAAGAAAAACATCCTTTGATGAGTTACTTGAAATCTCTGTGTTTGGGGATTTTGATGATAAGAAAAACTTGTTTATCTAAACCAGATATTAAGGACACATAATATATACTGAGGATGTCAGTTTTCTTGCCCAGAAATGCCAGACATTTGAATAATCAGGCAATATTCTTTGGCCTAGCATGTAAAGCTCTGGAACGACTTACTGTGAGGAAACTTTCATGACAGCCAGCAATCTGTCAGCAGGTTACCAGGGTAACATTTGTGCAAACATTCATAACACTGTGTGCTTAATTTCGGCCTATTCATTTACTGTTGTTATTTCTTTCCGTATCTTCAAATGAGAGAGATGTGAAGAGCTATAAAGCTAAGCCATGTAAATAAAATAAAACGATATGTTGCAGGAAATAAACCCACAACATTTATTATTTAATTATTGGTTCTTGTCACCTTTGTCTTACTTTCTACATTTGATAGTTTCTAAGAGCAAAACTTAAACCTCTGTTAAAGAACTGTCACTGGTATCCTCTACTCTACGAGGTGCAAAGCTACTAAAGATGCTGTTTTCCCCATGTAATACATAGTAAATATAGTTACAACTGGTGACTATTTATTTATTTGAAAAGAGAGTGGACATTTCCACCCAACTGTTCACAGTCTTTTCTTCTTTCCTGGTATGGGTCATAGCAGTGTAAAACTTGACACTAAAGCATAATCATCAACATCTGACTCTGTCAATGAATTATTGGACCTAGTTAATTATCTGGCATCAATGTATTTGAAGCAAATTGATTGTTTTTATCCTATCAAATATGTTATCACACAAAGCCAGGCTTCCAGACTTTGCACATGTCAAAAAATATCTGCTGGGTATTTGAATATGTATCATCATGACTCCACTCTGAAATGTTTCTTTTAGAGCATTTTAAATGAAACATTATTCTTTCAGTTTTATGGTATTAGCTAGTTGTTTTACATTGATGATGATGGGTAATATCAGCATCTCTGCAGCTTCCTCCATGAAGTCTGGTTCATTTTAATGTAATGTTTATGAAATGGGTTTATATTTCATTTCTGCTCTCCGAATATTATTCTGTTTAAGTATGGCTTTACTCTTCTTCAATGGCATCGGCAAAGGAACTTGATTTCTTCTAGCTTGACCTGTATTGTGGAGTTTCTTTCATTCTGCAGGAATGTAATTATTTAAAAAAGACCATCCAGTAATTTGGGACTGGGTACCATCGTGCACTCCTCTAAAAGACTTGCACAGCTGATAGAAATTTATTATGTATTTATGAGGAAATGTTACAGTTAGGCTGACTACATTGAAAGAGAATGCTCTTGCCTTTTAACTAAGGAGAAAGCTCTGCAGGTTTTAACCAGTAGCAAGACTGCTCATCTGACATTCACTGCTTTCAGAACCATGAACTAAAAAACTTCCCTTTCAGTAGGTTTTTTTTCATTTTATTTCTTTCAGGTCTTTGGATAACACCTAGGAGATGAAAGGCATCTGTGCTTAAGTAAAGACTGGCATGTTTTCTCTAAGAAGCTACTATAATGCAGGAAAGTGAAACAGCTGATGTGGTAAGTGTTTTCCACCTTTAGTTACTGTGACCATTATGAAATACAGTAATAACTGTTTCAGCTGTACCTTACCATTTTCTCAGCACTGTAGAAATACTAATATGTTCAGAAATGTACTTCAGTTCAGATGAAAAATAAGTTATTTGGGTGCTATACTCACCCAAGAAGTAAAGCCAGAGAAACCAGAAAACTAGCTATTAGATTTGGGGCCCAGGAAATGTCTTGGATCATCAAATACGACAGGGAAGACAGGAAGGGGTGCTGGGTTGTTGGAGGCTGCCTCTGGCCTGGTTGTGACTGGTGGAGTAGCTTCCCAGCAGAGGAGGCTGCAATGCTGCACGTTGCACATGACGTGTCTCATTCCGTGGGACACCCATGCCAGCGTTTATTCCACTGCTGATTTTAGGCAGGAATTTCTGTACAGTTCTACAGTGAACATATCTTGAGAGCAGTAAGGTGTATATAATGACATAACTAAATAGTATATATGTTTGAAACCTAACTGAAGCTGTAATGTGTTTTGTGGGTTGTTCAGATCCAATATCATTCCATTCATAAATGTTACTTACTCAAACCCAGGTTTACCAAATAAGGATTATTTTCAGTTTATTTCCAGTGAGAAGACATTTTGCTTTCCATTTCAACTTTGAATTTTGATATCTCTGAAAGGAAACATCCCATTAGCAAACGTGCAAGCTCACCTAGAAAATCAAGGAAAATGTTTGAAAAATTTATTTATCTGTACTGTAGATTAGAGATGGCATTAAAAATAAATACATCAAAAATATCTGATTAGAAATATACACATTTTAGCTTTTTAATTTCATACATGAAAATAATATTCATGTGTGCTTGACATAAAAATTATGAGACTCTGTTATCACAAGATGTGAATAGAATACGCAGTATATGCTCAAAGTAAACTCGGAATTCTTATGTTGGAGCAACAATATTAAATTCTCAGAGTTTCAGCATGTAGACCTACATGCTACAACATAGTAAAATTTATTTTTATTCTCAAGCGAATATTGCAACATTTTGAGAAGTAGAGAATAAGCGGAGAAAAGTGCATTAAATCACAATATTGCATTTGCGTCCTGTCTTAGCTAATGCTTTGTCAATTTTAGTAAGGACTGAAAAAAATACTGAACTGTTTTTCTCAGAAGAGAAAGTATTCACTATAGATTAAAGATTTCTAAACTGAGATAATCAAAATCCATGGATGCAACAGCTGAGTAACATAAAAATCAGTCTGAAGTTATGATGCTGTTTAATGTTTGTTAGAACATTTGTTTACTCTTCAGTGGTGACTTAGCTAAATAAGAAGCCTTCATGAAGATGTTTGTTAGAAACAGTTACTGGCACAGGTATAACTGAGATATGAGAGTATAAGTTTATTCAATTTCCCTGTAATATGTTTGTTTGAATAAAATATATATTTAATATACTTTAGAAACAGCATATAGATATGTTGGTTTCAAAATGAAGGATCCTAATACAAAATAAAATCAATAGGTTACTTCAGGTACTTATTTTATTGAAACCTTATATATTGCTTTGAAATTTTTACATTCATCTCTTTAAAGTGTGTTGAGTCAGATCCTCAACCTGCATAAATTGCGGACAGCATCCACCTGACACTTTTGAAGCTTTTGGAAAGTTATTGTGAAGAGCTAGAATGTATTAGGGACAATATCTAGTAAAGCTGTTTGCAATTTCTTAAAAATTTACATTTGAATTTACATTTGCAAGTTAAATTTACAGTGTGGTTGCTCTCCCTATGGTGTTTGTTGAATTGAAAGTGATGCTTTTGGCTGAGTATTGAACATAACTTAAAATCCAGCTAAAATAGACCAGCTCTTCTTTTGAAATTGAAAAAATAGTCATTTTTATGAAACAAATAATATCATTTGGGTGAAGAAACCTTTGAGTACATTAATCAAGAACTTTCAGTTGAGGAGCTGGAGAAATGGAGAGTATCAACTTGAGGTCATGGAATTGTTTTGTTATTGGTGTGAAAGACACCTGTCTTTGGCTAACCTACAAACTCCTAAAAAACATTGTTTGCACATGGTAAATATGGGTTTGTGTGTGTCTGCCAACATACTCTCTGAAGATGCCATCTGCATTGAGCATGTGGCAGCACAAGGAGAATCTTTGTGGATTCCAGGGTCCACTGAGGTTATGGGCACACAAACCACAAGGAAGAAGGCTCCCTCCTGAGCATGTAACAATGCACTTGCTCTTTCTCCCTGACAGTGGCAGAAGAAGATGTAACATATGCAAACCCCAAATATATGGATAAACTGGGGTACAAACTTTTGTGATGTAAATGTTTTCCTAACTTAAATAACTTGTACTCATGTATGAAAACATATTTATGACATTGACTACAGCTACCTTACCTGTTGCATTTAGATGTTGCTTGGGGTGAAGCGAGTAAAGGAGCAGGAAAGACCTTTGTGGGGGTTTTACAAAGATGTTTATTTCAGCCACAGGCCTGCACCATCCAAAGTTCAGGGAGCAAAGGCAAAAGGCTTGTGAGGGTCCAGGTTTAAATACGTGGGATGAGCAGGGCGGGGAGAGCGTCAGGGACCAATTACCAGGGGACATGAGGGTGGCACAAGGGTGAGGTTAGGGCAAAGGGCCAACAGGGAATCAGGGTGGGAGTGACCAGAGACTGAGGGACGGGGAGAGAGCACAGGGTTGACCCAGGGAACAGAACAGGAGTTGCATTCCCTAGTTGGGAACACCTTTCTGGGTCTCCACACTTACCTATGTTCATTGTAAGGACATTTACCTTGTGCCATACAGTCCCAATTGAGATGGCATTAGGATTTACTGAAGGAAGGCTTCATTAATATTTCTCAGATTTTAAAGCAAATTAAAAACTAGAAGAAAATAAATTGATCTAATAACTTTAATGAGTTACTTTTCCTTTACTAATAAGAAAACCAGATTGCTACACTAATGAGATAATGAAATATATCTTTTACACAAAGAATATTCCAAGAAATGAATCAATATTTTCAGTAAATAACGTGATCCAAGGTCCTATTATTTTAAGTTTGTACCTTTCATGGTATTTGCTTTTTATAGCTGTTTTGTTTCTTGTTGTAAATGTCAGTGTGCAACCTGAAGTAATTATTAGGGAAAGTGATAGCGCATTTGCTAGTGGTGGAAATGTGATAAATACTGTGTCTTCTGTTTCCCCTCTCAGTTAAATGTTATTATTTTTGCCAGACATGTTGGCACACTGTTGTGAGTTCGCACAGTAAGGATGATTTCCATCACTTCCATCGTGGTGAAAAAGGATGCTGTGAGAAAGAAAACATTTTACATGAGAAAAGAAGCACAGAGAAATTAAACAACTTGCCTAAGGTCTCACAGAAAACTTTGAAGAGAGGTAGGATTCAATGACAAGTCCTCTGAAAATTATATGGAACTCCTTAACTAGAAATCTACCTTTTTCCTGCAGCAGGCTTTTTCTTTCCTCAAAATAATTGTCCCATATAATTTGTGGCATCTGCAAAGAAAATTGTTTAAATATGACTAATTTTAGAGTAATGTGATGTCCCTCTTTTTATATTAGCTCGTCTAATGACAGCTAAAATAAGCACAAAATCCAATTTGTTTAAGTAGTGATGTTACACGAAATGTATCCAGTCTTTGTATCTCAATACCTACCTAGAATAACAGCATGAACCTGCTTTCGGTGAACTCATGCTAGGAACAGGAAAATATTACAAAAAGTATTCCTAAAGAAAGTCAGCCTCTTATGAATTGATCTTTATTGGATGGAAATTAACTTCAGGAATAATAAAAAGCCAATGGGATTTTGGGAAAAAAAATATTGTGAAATTCTAGTCAATTTTTATATACAAAATGTACTCTATTGAGTAGACTGTTGCACAATACAAGTAATTTTATCAAAGATTGATTTAATTATATTGTTACAGCAATCAAAATTATTAAAACTTGAAAATAAATAAAGTGTCTGTCAAGAAAAAATTTAAACCCAAGATTCCAAAACTTAGCAACTGCTGATGAACTCTACAGCAACTTTTTTTTTGACCAGAAATTTAAAACAATTCCTAACTTTGTAGAAAGGGGAGCTGCTGTTTAGATGATCACATGTTGCTTTCCTCTTCAGCTACAAAAAGATGGTAATCTTTTCCAACAGCCTCAACATCCCTTACTCCACGCCAGCTAGTAGTTCAATTTTCAACAGTTTTCCTTGAGTTTAAAGACAGTATTGTGTTCATTGATTATTTCACTTATCTCCTCAGATTTCAACCTGCCCTATATCTACTTTTTTTTTCTTTACATTGTGGGGTTTTTATATAGCCAGATAGTAGTTCAGCATTTCCTATGCTTCTGTTCTTTTTTCAAGTGATCCTCTTCCTAAATGCATGGAGATGCAAGATTTCTCTATTTTCAAGATCTATGAAAATAAGTAGAGTGCTGATTTAACCCCAGGCAGGCTCTTTCTCATTCCCCACTTCCACTAGGTGGGATGGAGAGGAGGACTGGAAAGATCCATGGATTAAGATAAGGACAGTTTAATAACTGAAATGAAGTAAAATACTATTATAATACTATTGATTATACTATTATAATAATTGATAATTATAAATAGTAATGAAAATGAAGATAAAAAGAGGGAGAGAAATAAAATTTAAGGGCAAAAATACAAAGCAATTGCTCGCCACCTCCTGACTGATTCCCAGAGAGTGATTGATGACTGCTGGCCAAACTCCCCAAAATGATTTACTGGGTATGATGTTATGTGATATGGAACATTCTTCTGGTCAGTTTGGGTCAGCTGTCCTGCCACACTCTGCTCCAACTTCTTGTGAGCCTACTCACTGGCAGAGTATGGGAACCTGAAGTCCTTGTCCTAGGCAGGGTAAGAACTACTTGGCAACAGCTAAAGCATCATCAGTGTGTTGTGCTATCAACATTATTGTCATACTGATTCCAAAAGACTGCACTGTACCTGCTAGGAGGAAGAAAATTGAGTTGAAGTTTCACAGTAAAGGGGTTGGCTACAGTTTCACATATGAACCTTGCTCAGCATTTTGAGGAGTCAAGGCTTTAGTGGTTCCCTGTATCTCCACAGGAGCATATGGTTGACATTGTAGCAGGTCCGTTTATCAAGTTTTCTTTTAGTATTTTCAATTCAGAGAAAATGCAAGTTCGGTTTATTCTCATTTGTGAATGTCCTGGAAGAAATAGAAACCAGTAAAATAGTCATTTACAGACCATATGGAGACCAGAAGAGTCATTCTTATAGTCACAGAAGTCAAAACAAAAGGGCAAAAATTCATGATTACACCTTCTAATCCGATGAAAAATAATTGTGATATTATCAGCAATTTCTTCCAAGTAATCCTATTATTTTTGATAAAGAATAAATTATATTTTTTTCCATATAAGGCGTGAAGTAGAGAGACTAAGAGTCTTATCAAAGTTTTCAGTTTAAAATATTTAGTTATTTTTAGGCAACTAACGTCTAAGTAGGTTAAATGGTAGAATAGCAATAAACATGTTTTCAAAGTGGTTTGATTACCTATCATACACTTCATAATGTCAATTGTTATGGTCTTCTGTTCTTTCTATTCTGATTACTATAGGAGGATGAAAGGTTTCCTGCAAGCCAGGACAGAAGGAAAGTCAAATAGAAAGCTGAAAGAGAATTGAGACAAGGATAAAGGACACTTATTAAATTTGTGAACTCTATCAGGGGACAAGAAGATAAACTGTATGACTGACTAGAACTCTATTGGAGTCTGACATTTCATTTTTATGCAGGTCTCGGTTTGATAAAGGTAACACATTGAAGAACACTGCAATTCCACAAAAGCAGTTAGCACATTCATTGAATATCAAGATGGCTAAAGTGCTTCTCTTTTGTTGCTATCTCATGCCTTTATATGGGGCAATATAGTGCAGGGGCTCATGACTAAAGATCAGACATTCTGCTGCTGTGGCAAGTTTATTACAAGATTCCTTTTTTATTGCATACAGGAACATAATATCTAGGCTGACATTTTTTGTCACTCAATTTGTAGAGCTGTATTCTTTTAGGATTTTTTAAAGCTATTTGCACCCAAGGAAGAAAAAAAAAAAAAAAAAAAGAGAAATACATAAAGGAATGACCTGTAAGCTCACCATTAGGTGAGCATTGAATAAATGCTGGAATAGAGAGCAAAGGGCTAAGATGAAATGCATTTGAGTGTGAAGAAAATACAATTGGTTGCAAAGTTAGAAACTATTTTAGGACACAGTCAGGTACCAACACCATCTGTTTGCTAAAGAAAGAAAAAGAGAATAAAAAGTATACGATTATTTGTCAGGCAGGAGTGTGGCAATATGGCTTGAAGCCCTGACAGCCCTAGACTGAGGCTGTCCAGACTGTATTTTGCAAAGCCAGATTACTTAATTTGCCAAGTCCTTGATAGAATTAGTCTTCCCAATACTGCCTCAGATTCAGGGCATGGGAAAAACTAGTGCAGCAACCAGTAGATTGTCTGCCAGAATGTGAAAGCATGGGTTTTATTAAATATTTATGAATGGATATCTTTCTGTGAAGAATCTCTTTATTCTTTATTTGGCTAAAACTTTTGCTCGTTAGCAATTACATCAAAATACATAAACTTTGTTAAAAATTTACTTCCAAAGCACAAAATCACCAGTGTAGACGCAAACAAGATAATTCACTTCCCATGGTAAAATAATGAAACTCTACTTCTCAGCTGAGTGGGAGATTCTGGTTTTCTTCATCATCAAATAATTCAGCCATGAGACGTGATCCAGCTGCTTTCCTGCTCCTACTTTACACGTGTATATCACATCAGTTCTAAGCTTCCTTTCAGAGCAAATCAACTAGCTCCCATTTAAACAAATGTTTCTTTAGGTGGATTTTCTCTCCAGGGATCTTTCTTGGTAGGTTCTATGGATTAATCCCAAATATCTGGGTCTTTTAACTGCCCATAGTTTTTCATGCTCATCCACAGAGGTCTTGCACTTATTGCAAATCAGTTGTGTCCTCCATTCCCTCAAGTGATAACTTTCTATTAATTAGTCATCACAACAAAGGAACCATAGGTACAGTAAAATAAGGTTTTAAACTCAGAGGAGCACCACAAGGAGTTTGGAAGAGACCTTGGCCAAGTTGTACCCAATATGGAAACAGCCTGCCCAGTCTGGTGGTGTCCAGCCTTGGGCTATGTGGAGATCAGAATTATGCACCCTTTGGCCTGGGGACTGGTGGAATCTCTCACAGTTAGTCTTACCCTTCAAAGAGGAAGTTCCTTGATACATCCTTCACATTCTTACTACTATGATGTGGCTTTATTTAACAAAGATTTTATGAAGACAATAACCTATAAAATCTATAAATTAAAGGACCACTCTTATTAGGCAGCTTACTTGATATCAGTGAGATTTCTTTATACGCACTTTATATGCAGACTGCTATTCTTCATTATTTTTATTCAGCTTTTCAATCAAATTCAAAAATGCCACAGATGATTAGCATTTTTCATCTGTACTGCATCCAAGCAAATGCAGTGAACTTTTTCTGCTGTGTAATTTTTCAGTCTCACTCAGAGTTCAGCCTGACTCTTGACAGTCCAATCCACTTAAAACTTGCTTTGCTGACTTATTAAAGTACACACTAAAAGGGATGTGTCTCTCTGAGATTCTTCTTTCAAATACCATTAATATAGGGGTTTTTTTTCACTGATTTGAAGTTCACAGCATGCTGTAGTGCCCCAGAGCAAAAGGTGTAGCACATAACTCAGGATCTTACTATGTTTTATCCTACTACACTTGGAAAAACCAAATCAGTACATAGGGCAGCTTAATCACTCAGATGCCCTTCTTATCTGAGTAGGGAAATAAACTGAATGGCTTAGGTTCATTAATATTGGGAACAAGCATGACCACATCATTATGTTGTACTAGATAAATCTCTGTACTGAACTCAGTAACCTATATTTTGCCTCATATCTTGATTATGACATCAGAAGAATGAGAATCTTTCTGCTTTTCCGAGAATTTCTTTCTGTGGTAGCTTGTAACATTATTCTATTTACCTTTTTATCTATAGCTCCCCATTTCTTGAACTGTTGCATACGCTGTTACACTAAAGCATATGGCTGAAACAGGCTTATGTTTTTATTTTTGTTTTGCAGTACTGATGGCTTGTTTGAAAAAGTCTAATTTCAGACAACAGGTCTTGCATAATTAGAAGATATTGAGGTCCATGATTTTCCTATTTGCCATTTTTTCTTTTGGAGGTGATATCCACCACAGTGGGAAAGGTGCTTAGGTCTAGAAATAAACCATCCATGAAACATCAACAGAAATGTGTGTACCAGGATTCAAAATAACTTGTTTGTCTGGGTATGCGTGTATATGTACTGTTTATCATACATTGAAATAGATAAAAAATTGATTGTTTTTATTTTCTTTTTTTTTGTTTGCTTTTTGCTTGTTTTTTTGTTTGTTTTGTTTTGTTTTATTTCTCTAGAATTGTATAAAATGTGCACAAAAAAATGAAGAGGACTATAGCCAGATACTGACTAAAAAGACTTTTACAAATAGAATGCTATTTTATAAAGCAAGGTTTTCTTTTTGTAGCTAGAATTTTGAGAAGGCTACTATAATATAGCTGTTTTAACATGCTATATTTAGACATTTAGAAGACAGTATCAGAGGAAGAAAACCATAAAAGCAAACATAATGAGCTTGGCATTTGCAAAACAAATGTTCATAAAATCAGCAATTCTCCATATGTACCACAAGAATTTAACCTGAAGAATACTTGAAATTAGCAATCTCTAAAAACAAAGGAATGAACTTGCTACAGTTACCTGAATTAATGCATGAAAATCACTGATAGTTTTGGTGGATTATTCTGCTAGATTTAATTTCATACACAGACAGACTTAATTCAACCAGGTATGAAAATTATGTAGGCTTTTGTAGCTTACTATTCTTGAAAAAACAATGCCCATGGACTGTTAATTAATCAGATTATATAAATACTTTCGTTTTCAAATTCTTACAAAGAAGTTGTGTGTTTTTATTGCAATATGCCCTACATATTAAACATTCTTGGGATAAATTTCAAAAATAGCTTGTACATAATATATCTGTGCCTGTATTTTGAATTTTTTCACATGAATTGCTTGAGGAAATTTGAATGATTTCATCACATAGTATTCTGGCTAGACTGATGTCACGTGTGTATTGAAGGTGTAACCATTGAGGTCTAAAGCCATGATTGATAATGCAGATTTAAATATATATGAATCTGTCAACTAGTAGCATCATAGCATGTGTGGAAAATAACTATTTTAGCATCATAGCATGTGTAGACCAATAACTATTTTAACTTCCAACAAACACCTGAGAATTTCCCAGTTCAAGCTTAAAATTGATTAAAATATTTCCATTGAAAATTACATTCAGTGAAATTAAAATTTCATGGGAAGTTATGTTATTATTTCAGATATTTAAAGCCTAAAGCTTGATTTTATATTTTATAATGATGATGTATTTAAAAGAAAATATAAAATCTAAAAATGTCAAATATTAGTTATATCTGTTATGCTTATACACATTTATCATGATGTATATTTATGTATATTTATATGTATATTTATTTACAATGGTATCTCAATATAGGTGATTTACATTTGAAGAGGATTTCGACATTGTATCTTAATTTAAGAAAAATTACATTTTAAAATCTTGGCATTTCACCCAAAAATGGAAATCTGTGTTTGAAACAGGTTATGGTATGGTGGTTTTCTATGCATGGAAAATATCTGCCTGAAAAGAGGAGTGACTGTTGGACATGCAGGTAAAAGTTTGAGAAAACCTGAGATTCAGGACCTAACCTAGGCTTACAAGTCAACTAGCTTTTAGCAATAATTTTACACAGTGGACAAAAGTGTGGATGAAGTCATCACTTCTGTATTGGATGTGATGAGTCAACCAGATGTTATCTGGTACTCTCCACAAAACACTGCTTTAATTTTTAATTCTTAATTTTTAATTTTTATTTTTTATTTTTTAATTTTTAATTTTTATTGACTTTAGTGTACTTTGCAGTGCTAATTAGTAATGGTTGAAAGATAAATGTTCTAAAAAAAAATCTTAGCAGGAATAAGTTAAGAAAGAGAGAGCTCTGAGAAAGAGCTGAAACAAACATGAAATTAATCCTAGAAAACTATAACAATAGAGCACAGAAAACAAAATTAAGCAGAAATATTTTTTTGCTCATTTTATTTACCTTATTTTCTTTCTTTTTTTTTTTTAATTAAAAAAATTACTTAAGGAAACTAACGTTATACCAAGTGATAAATTATTGCATATTCTGTGTTTGAAATTTTCGAGAGGAAAACACAATTATTTCCTTTTGCACAATTTGGATTTTGTGGTGTAGGGAGGAAGGATGAGTCACAGCAGGAGAGGGAGAGGCAAGAGGAAACAACAAACCCTACAAAAGTAACTTCTTTCAATATGGAACTTGATCAATGGGATATGGAATGTGGTTATCTTCTCTAGCACTAGCAAGGGAATGATCTCCATGACCAAGAAAGTCCCTTTACAACATAATGTACTCCAGTATCTATAATTTTAATTTTCTTCAGGGATCACTCAATTTTCAAGATGGTGGTTGTAATTGGACCATAAACTGGTAAATATATTCGGTTAGAACAGGAGACAACAATTCCTTGTGGACTCCAAGTTGTTCCCAGAGTACAGCAGTTGGAAATTTGCATGTCAAATGATTGAATATGTTGCAGAGTTTTGGTGATAATATTTGTATTTTACTTTAAATCGTACTTTTTTCCCTTTATTTGCACATTTACTATGCAAAGCTCTGTTAGATTTTGCTAATTGCAACATACAGCAGATTTTTTCAACCATGGGTGAAGATTTTAATAAGACTGCTCTCTGAATTTAGAAACAAACCAAGGTGATGCTCGGAATCAGGACACACTTTCACCTTTTCAAGCTGCTTCACGAATGTGAAATTCACATAGACTGGGATTGATATTGCTTGAAAAATCTGAAAAGCAGCAATATGAAGCACTTGTCTTATTTGGAGCTAAATGAACACTTTCTGACATCACATCCTAGACAGTCTGTCTCACTGCTGTCTGGAATTGAGCATGAAACCCTTCCTGTCATCCTCACATTGTGTAGAAACTGCACCTCAGATATCTGACATAAAGGCAGGTAGGTAAAATTGTTATGTTGGGAATTTGAGGAAAGAAATATAACAGAAAAATATTCCAGCAGAAAACTTTTTCTCTAAGAGTGAAATGGAAGTAAAAATAGTAATCTTTTACTTAGACAAAACAGTTTGTCCTCAGAGAAATAGAAAATCCCATTAAAGTGTTTTCTTGCTGTTAGCTGAAGTGGCAGCCAGTTTAAATCATCATCAGTGCACTTTTCATTACAGATCACTGCTATATAACTGCAAATCATTGCTACATTTTATTGGAGTCAAATTCCATAAAGGAGCACACATTAATAAACTTTTTGGTTTCGTGTGAAAGTTGAATAATGTTTATGACTTGTGGCATATTTGCCCTTGATGTTATATTGCAGATAAATATTTTTCTTTATTTTATTAATGCCGCATAACTTTATTTTTTTTCTTTAAAACTAGTAGTCATTAGGCAATGACACTAATACTGTTAAGATGTTCTAGATATAGAAATAATAAAAGTGAAGAAGAACTATTTGGATTATCTTCTCTGTTTCTGGACTTACATAATTTCAGCTTTGATTGAAAATTCATTTATGTATTAAACAGGGAGCAGTAGGGATGAGATGAAAAGGAATAACATGGGATTCTGATGAAAATCTCATTTTAAAAAACAGCCTTATCTTCAGTTGGAGGTAAACACTGGAAAGCAGCTTTACAACCAGTTTCAGGAGACATTTAGAATCAAATTTTCTGTTGTTATTGTGATGTATTCATCCAATCTCTTCTTAGAAAGGAAGACACATATGCTAACTATTGTTTTAAATATTTTTGTAAAGTGCTGTATGAATAATTTGATTTCAAAGAAAAGATTCAGATAAGGTAAAATTAATTATTGGGCTGAAAACAAAGACTTCTCTACACTTCACCTGTAATTATATCACCTAACTACAAAAATATAAACAGGATGAATTACATCTACTGATTGCTAAGTATAAATTTAGTTTGGAAGCCAAGATACTGCAAGTATCATCTCATAGTTTGCAAAATAATTTTCTTATCTTCCTTGGATAGAATTTAAATGCAGGTGTAGGTACAAGGGAAATGGAGAAGTCAATGGTTTCTTGAATATCATCCATATTTGAAATGGGAAGGATCATTTCAGAAGTATGAGGAAAAAAACCCCACAACTTGAAATAAATATAGGAAAAGCAAATTCCAAAATATAACTAGCCTTATTAGATTACCTACCAAAGTATCTATTTCATATATAACAGTAATTTGTGCTCTTGTGACTGCAGAATCTTTTGAGCTTGTCTTATTATATCTGAAAAGAATGTTTATGTTTCTGTTTGCAGTGTCAAGATCAGATTTACAGCAATCTTTTTGAGAACCACAGGTAGGTATTTCAGTGATCATCTAGCAAGATAACTTTCAGTTTATTCATTGCCTTCACTTATTCTCTTACTGTTAGATATGCCAGTAAAATTTAGTAGTGCAGCCTTTATCTGAATTGACTGGTTAAATAAATTCCATCTACCAGTTGTCACCTATCTCTAGCCTTCACTTTTTACTTTGCAAGTCATACTATATGAAATTTTGAATTTCAAAGTGTTCTTAGTCTTTGTATTTTTTTTAACTTTACCTGAGACAATGTATTAATGATAAACCACAAAAATATAATGAATACAATTATAATTACTATAGAAAGTGATTTTTGATGTTAAAAAATTATTGGTTTTAAGGGTTCTTTTTATAATTTTACTTTTTGTTGCAGTCCTACATCAGCAGGACTCAGGACTCACTGCAAAGCACCAGCCCCTAGCTCCTGCACAGGGTACCAGTGTCTGCAGCATACCTAACAAACCAGGTTTGAGAATCACTGCTCTGATATTTGGGCTGTAAATCTCTGTATGAATCAGTGTCCTGCTCACTGTCTCTGCAGGGTTCAGAACAGGGTGTTGACACAGAAATCATGGTGGGAGATGTTATACCTTGTCCTTGCCAAGCAGTCACAACCACCTTGCTTAAAGCTGGTCATGGGTGCTGCTGAGGAGCAGGAACTGGACTTACAAATAGTTGCTTTTAAACATCATAGTCTGCCTGGAACAGAATAATTTGAAATACCAGTATTTCTTCTTGACAAAGATGCTACAATTTTTAATTCATGGGAGAACCACATCCACTGCTATAGCTAGAAGCCATTGTCCAGTGAGAGGGTTCTAGAAATGAACTGTGAAAAGTCCCAAAGTTTTTCGTTAATTCCAGGTATATGGGACAAGCCTTTTAAGGCAACAGTAACTTCAAGTGGAGCAGAAAGAATAAAAACATTAAAAGAGAGAGATAAAATTAATAAAGGACTTAGAAAGAGAGGTGGAGCTATGGGTGTGAAGAAAAGAGAAAGCTTACTTTAGAGAATGATAGTCATGCACAGCCATGGGTTCAGCAGAGGAAGAGAATAGAGAAAAGGAAGTGTTGCTAAATCACTAAAGCCAAGTTGCAATATCTATGCCTTTAATTTTTTTTTTTTTGTGGAGTGACGTCTCTGCTGTAGAGAATAGCACCTTTAGAGGGTTTTGCTTACAGCCCTGCTGATTAGAACGGCTTATCTATGAAAATATATATTTCATATCTACAAAGATATAAATTTTCTTTGCTCTTCATGCCTTTCATTTCTACTTTTATCTGCCTTTCATATTTTACCAAACCCAAAGGCTTTTATGGCATCATCAGTCTGCTTGCATAGGGAAGACAAATACCAAGAATTGAGAGAGGATAACAGTTTCAGTACTACCAAGAGCAGAGATATTTCTTTCTGAAGACATAGATTCCTCATCCCTGGAACATTTATTTAGGAATTGTAATGCATGTTTGTTAATTACTTTCTACTTAAGTTTACTCAAAGGAAAAGAAAAACTATTGCAGATCACTCCTGTTATGAATTAGAGAAAACAGGCATTATTGCATTTTCAAATTAAATGATTTAAAAACAAAACAGGTAGACATATATAAGGAAAGGAAAGGAAAGGAAAGGAAAGGAAAGGAAAGGAAAGGAAAGGAAAGGAAAGGAAAGGAAAGGAAAGGAAAGGAAAGGAAAGGAAAGGAAAGGAAAGGAAAGGAAAGGAAAGGAAAGGAAAGGAAAGGAAAGGAAAGGAAAGGAAAGGAAAGGAAAGGAAAGGAAAGGAAAGGAAAGGAAAGGAAAGGAAAGGAAAGGAAAGGAAAATTAAAAAAAAAAAAAAAAGAAAAAGAAAAAGAAAAAGAAAAAGAAAAAGAAAAAGAAAAAGAAAAAGAAAAAGAAAAAGAAAAAGAAAGGGCAAAAAATTTTCCAAACAAGATTATCCTCTATAAGACTTATATCATTGCAGCCTGAATTGGCTAAAGCTGTGACCAAGAATAGGAAAATGTCCTATGTCTCAATTCTCTGTTATTGAAAGTGTTGTTAGCTTTCACAAGATGGGTAAACATGGAGAGACTGAACAGGATGCATCACAGGTGAAGAATGCTGTGGAACATTGGGAAAATTATAGCAGCACATAGAAGAATTACTGGAACCTGCAGGATATCAAAGAATTGTGCATTCTATAGTACTTCCTGTGGAGGGTGATCTCACATCACTTAAAAAACCTTATTAATTTCTACTACTCATTGCCATGTTTGAAACCATATAAATAAAGCAATATAAGAATGTGATGTCCCAGATACCACCTACTGCTCTGTGATGAAAATAACAATATAACATACTGCATTTCTTATACCAAAACATATAATATCTACCATGGAAGTATGCCATTTTATAGCATGTACTGCATCTTTTTGCCATTATGCATTAATCTCTTTTAGATCAAAGATGTGTAGTACATAAATTAATACAAAAAATGAAGCCAAGGCTGGAAGTGATGGAAGACAAAAGTCAATGTTGGCTTCTATTGTAAATGATGTAAAGATGTAAGATATCTTTAGGCAGCAATAAAGATCATGATTTCAGAACTCTGAAACTGCTAGAGTTATGTTCACAAAAATTCTTCTCATCTGAAAAATTTGAGCAAAAACCATCATTATGAAAGATGTAATGTTATAACTTTATGAAAAACTACCATAGGTAGAAAATACATGAAAGCAATATCCGTTGTTTACTACTTCATAGCGGTTACCCAAGTGCTCTAAAAATCTATTCTGAATAAAAATGATCTAACACTTATTGTATAATCTCATTGTAGAAGTAAAGATTTTCTTTTGAAACTCGTTGACTTTGATTTTTTAGAAAACAATGAAATTAAGAGATCAAATGTTAAAATATGACATTTCAAAAAAGAACACTTCAGATTCAATTTCAAATATGAATTTGTATCTAGAAATTTATTATGAAATGAAAATTGTGACTTTAAAAATTGTTTTTTTACAGAAATTTAAGAAATATTGACATTTAAGAAGAAAATATTTTATTGAGTTTTTATTTCTTGAACAGTTTCCTCCAATATATTCTCAGAATTCTGTTCTACTAATCAAGACAACTTATTTACCCTTACATGTGTGCTTTATCTGTCCAATTCTTTCCCATGGCATGGTCCATAGGTGAGCTAATTATACAATTACAAGTTTCAGGTTTGTAAATGTCGTTTTTTAAAAATAGGTTGACAGGTCGGCATTTTAAACTCTCCCATACATATCTATCTCAAAAGATATGTATGCACCTCTCTCTTTACTTTCTTTAAGTCCCAAAGTCTCCAAAGCTGCTTTTGAACTGCTGCTCAAACCTACAATTACATAAATCTTGGTGTTTAATCTTCTGTGTGTCAACATTTGCAGGAACACTTTTGTGCTGAAACTGCTTGGCAGAAAAATACCTCTGAGTCACAGGTTAAGCCAAGGCTTAAGTGTGTTCAAAATTATTTCTGGAATTACCTGGGATTTTTGTGATACTGTGATCTGCATGATCCTAAGTTAGGAGCATTGTTAGACATTGATTAGCAGTGCTACTAGGTTAAGATAAAAGCAGGAAATCCAGCTACATGTGGAAGAACCACTGGGCATCCACAACGAGCGTCTGTCTTAGCTGTGTCACTCAGGAGACAGCTAAGTTAAAAGTGAGTACAAAAGTGGTGTGTAGCAAGAGGATGAAGAAGTCAGATGGTTTCAGGGCTGGCTGTTTGGCTAGTGATGCCTGGAACTAGCACAGCCATGGATCCAGTGCCCATGGATCCTGCCATTAAATAGGCAGATCAGGAGAGCTCCAGAAGTGTTCATCACATGAGACAGCTTTCTCAAAACCAACTCAGATGTGTACTTGATATCATGCTATTTAGGCACTAAAATCAAAGCTGTCTCAGTAGAAAAGAATACCAGCTATGGAAAGGTTTTAATTTAGCCGACAATTAGTTTCTGAAGATACTGTTATCAGAGATCCATTTCTTCCTGCTTCTCCTCTGCACTGCCATCCGAAAAGCTCTGTCAATACTGGTTCATCAGACTTTCCTTTTGGCTTTAACCAATAGAATCAATTTAAGAAATCTTGCTTTTAACTGAAGTTTTGGATAATCTGTTGTATTTTATCTAAAGTAGAGCTAGTGAGCATTTTATCGACAGGATGAGAACTGATTCCAGAAGGGTACCAGGAACCTTCTTACAATGGTAATATTTCAGACTTTCCCATTTTATATTTGGCAGGAACACTGCAGGCAGAGGACAGCATTAGCCTGGTTATACTGTTTCTGATGTATGGATTACTTCAGTCATTTCTGCACATCACTCCAGAGTTTGGAAAGCTAATAAAATCTTGAATGGCACAGAATTTTCTCAAATGTTTGTCCTATATGTCATAATAAATATACTGCAGAATTTATTTCTAATTTTCATCTTTGATAGAATAGTTTTTGTATTGCAACAGATATGTATCTGATTATTCAGTTTCCATTTTGCATTTGTATATAGATATTACTATGTATTAGAAGAATAATTCAAGCACACCTACGTATGCAACAATAATTTATATAAATTCATTTAAATATACATGTCTTTTTAAAAATATTTTGTGGAAACATAAGAAAAAATCCCTCATGAAATTGTCTTCAGTCTGAGGCCACCCTAAGTCTGCTGCAGTTACAACTAGACTTATCAACTCACTGCATAATTTCCCCCTTTCTATTGTCTCCTGTGAACCTTAAATATACACTGAAAGATGCATTTCTTTCAAGATGAATCAGAAACTTGTACATGCCTCATCATCAACAGTTATGAAGGATGCTTTATAAAGCAGCTGTGAACATTAGAGATGTGCAAGTGCATGAACTGTGAGAGGGGAGAGCTTGTGCTGTGTGTGAAGCAGTGAGCACAGCAGCACGGTAAAACAGCCTCACTTTTGCAGTTTGTATTCCTTCAGTGGTTTGTTGGCATAGTTTATGACAGCTATTTATATTCATTTCAAGCCTGGGGGAAGAACAAAGCTTGAAAGATGGTTGCTGGTAAGTTTTCATTCCTTAAAAAATGTAAGTAAAATGGAACATATTACTTTTTTTTTCCCCCTAGTGGTATGATAATTACATTTAATCATTCATTTTACATTGAAAATAGATCACACACATTTGAAAAGAACTTAGGATGAGCAAAAAAAAAAAAATTCTCCTTTGAATTTCTTTATGTGCAAAAATAACAAATATTGTGATACAAGATATTTATTAGTTTAGGAGAATTTTATTACAGTACTAACAAAGTTAAAATCAGAAGTGAAGGTAAAAACAAGGCATGCATGTGAACTCACAAGCCACAGAAAACATAATGTAACTGGTGATGAAATAGCAAAGAAAATATAAAGACTAAAAGGTTTCCATAGCAATGCACTACTATTAATTTCTCTTGAAGCAGAAAAATTCTCTAGAATGAGAACACTCAAGCAAAAATGGATGTAAATACATTACAAAGGTTTCATTCCCTACATTTCTTTTATGATTTCCTTTTATAAGACTTCAGACCTATTAATGAAGTGTGAGACAAGGCTCTACAGTATAGTGGCTTGGCACACACAGGAAATAAAACAGCATCAGTACTAAAATAGAACATATTCATAAAGGTGAAGAAAGGGTGAAACAACCTGAAGGAGTCAAGCTTTATTAATGGAATGCAGAAACCATTATTTTGCTTTATTACATTTTTCTTCTACTAACTGCAAGAAGAAGGAAGATAAAATTCAGATTTACCTCTACACATGCCATATTTCATATTTAGCTGAAGGTATACACAGTCTTGACAATATAAGTACCAATGTTAGTGTTTCAAATAACATCTGTGTATAACTGGTATGTTCCAAACTGTTATGATGGTGTAGAGAGGCCAGATTACAGTTACATTTTCCTCATTTGCCCTATTTTTAATTCCTTTTCTGTGTCTTTCATATCCAACATGAGAGGAATGATATGGAAACATTGCCATCCTATCTATCTCAACTATGAGATAGAATAATTATTTGCCATTCCATAGCACAAAAGATCCTGAAATAAAATCTTTCCATATGAAAAGGTAGATGATGATTATTATTTATTATTGTTAATAACAACACATATTGTCATTTTGGTCAAATAGAAAAACAGTTGACCTTTGTATCCTGATTTTGGTAGGAATTTTTCCTCACTGAAATGTTTCTTTTTAGCATTGTTTTTAAAAATATGTTCGGCAAACTTACTGGCCCACAGCTGCCATCCAGCATCATTTTAAAGAAGCAAGTTGCCTTAAAAGTGGAAGTTTGGAACCAAATTCTATCCTTATGTACCTCACTTTCCTGTTTGCTCTTCTGAGAAGATGATTATTTTCTGCATGACATTCAGTCTAAAATTCATTCAAATTCTGTATCCACTTGATTTCTTTAGCCTGTGACTGTTTTGTGTTCATATAATGAATTTGTCAGGTGTGGCAATTTGAGAGATCTGGTCTCACTAAAGTTGGTGTGAGATAAGCCTTTAATATTCATGCATGACTCTGATCCAAAATTTGCAATTAACTAAAACATAAATATTGATACATGGTTGGTACTGAGTTAGTATTGTGCCAAATAAAATAGCAGTACTATTCTTGCCTGTCTATTGTCTCAGCTTAGTCTGGTGCTCAGCATTTGCAAGCCTTTTTTAAAATAAATATCTTTGCTACTGTGTATGATGCAGTCATTGTCTGGGAATTTTTGACTTGATTGTGGTACCTTAAGAAAAATATTTATCTTAGGTCCTGGGTCCCTAGAGCCTACTACGTTTTTTAGTGATGTGTCACAAGGAAAAGAAAGAAAAGAAAAGAAGGCTAGATTGAGACTGTCTCTCTTATGATCTCTAATAGTTAACAAGTCATACAAAGAAAACCATCTCTTGAGGTCATGCCTGAAAAAATATTTTGCAATATTTTATTCAGCTGTGAAACACATTTTGGAGAGTCAAGGAATATTCTGCAAATTGGTAAATTATCAAGAACAGCTGTCATTTTCTTTATATAAATGCACATAAGTATTCGCAAAGCAATTCACTAATGGAGTAATACCTTTCTCAGTGTAAATATGATTTAGTAAACAAATGAGCAAAATTGCTTCCTTTGATAATGACATCAAAATTGGCATTTTTGAAAATTATGCCTGGTATAAAAAAGAGAGCTGCTCAAAGCTGTTACCTTTTTAAGCCTATTCACAGCTCATAAGCATTGACTCTTTAATAGAACATAAAAATTTCCAAATTAAATGGATTCATGTCTATGTGGAAAGAAGGACATAACACAAAATTATATATATAGTTCTTTGAGTGTGACGTCAATCTTATAGAGCAGTTCACTCCAGAGGTATGCAGTGATTTCATAGGCAATCAATACAGATTTACATTGAAGTTGCAGAGTAGAAATACTTCCTTAGAATTTTAAAGCACCTTCAATAAACTCTATAATTCTATATATTCTATAATGTGTTTGGAATGACAAAAGATCAAAGAATTTGTGTCAGAGATTATTTAAAATATATCTAATGTAAGAATGGATATGCATTTTAACCAAGAGGTACTTATTTGAGCATTTCCCTCACTTTGTGCTTTCTATTTTTTATTTGTCAGTATGTTATGCTTCCCTGTCTTGCTTTTAGCATTCAATGAAACTGGAGTGAAAACTGGACTTTGTGCTCCACAAAATGCAGAGAATAGCTTTTGTGTCTGGTTGCACCTCTTTTTTTCTGGTATCCTGAATATCTGGGACCGTGAAGCTTTCTGAGTCCTCAGTTCTGGCCACTGTTACTGCTGTTCTGACCCCTCTGATTTCCTGTGCCTGTGGACTCCAAGAATGGTTTTCCTTTTGTTCTGTTATTGTTAACAGCTTACTCATGATGTAGAAGATGCTTCATCCACAGGGATGATGTCTCTTAGCTGTATGTTGTGAAAGATGGTATTCTGGCCTTCTGAAAGGTCATAAAATTCTACTGAAGCTTGATGACAATTTAATAACAGCTTGGTAATTTTCACCTGTTCTGGACTCCCATGAAAATATATA
Organism: Luscinia megarhynchos; assembly: GCA_034336665.1. Classification (NCBI taxonomy): domain Eukaryota; kingdom Metazoa; phylum Chordata; class Aves; order Passeriformes; family Muscicapidae; genus Luscinia; species Luscinia megarhynchos. Next base: position 33,694,072 of record CM067568.1, on the reverse strand, counting down.
CCCTCTGTGACTGGACCCAACTCTGAAAATTCTCTTCCAGTTATGATCCATGTTTTCTTTTTCTGTCCTCATCATGTTTCAAAGTATCTATCTGACATCTCTGTGCCAGCCAAACCTTTTAACATAATGGTCAAATTTCAGAAATTTTTTGCAACTATGTGTACTAACATAATGATAACAAAAGAATTCTTTCTAAATTCAATCTGGACCTAAAACACAATAATCAGTTGGAGAATTTGGCCTCATAAAAGCAATGTGTTTTGTGAACTTCCAATTTTGTAACCTTTTTTTGATATCTAATTTCTAATATGGTCAAGCAATAAAAAATATGTATGTCAAAGAGTAATATTTTTGACCAGGCACATGGCCCAGTTGAACTCCATAAAACTGACCTCAGCCCATCAACCCAGCCTGCAGAGATCCCTCTGCAGAGCCCTCCTATCCTTCAGCACACCAACACTCCCACCCAACTCAGTGTTGCCTGCAAGCTCATTGAGGGTGCACTGGGTTCCCTCATGTGGATCAATCAAGATATTAAACAACCCTGGCTCCATAAGGCATGACATGCATTTTAAAAGAGAAAATTTAGATGTAACATATGCATTATGAAATGTACAGCAGATGACACTTCATAAATAAGCATTACATTAACCTTATGTATTTCTCAGTTCTAGAGAACCCGATTTCTGATGTTCAACATGAAATAAAATGAATTGCAGCTGTCACATCTGCAATGACAAGAAAGACATGGTTCAGAGCTTTCTGATGGGTCACTGGTTTTTACTTCTGTGAACAATCTGCCTGTGGTATGTTGATATTTTCTGTCATTTTCCATGCTTTCGTTCCTCCAGAGACCTCCAGTCTCAAGAATTAGCTATCCATCCCTTTCAGAGGCATTACTTCCATTTCTTTGTGTTCAAGATTGCTTTCAAATAAGTTTTTTTTCAATACATTCAATTTACAGTGTAAAGATATCTGTAAGCAATTTCAAAGGCATATACCTACCTGGAGCCCTGTGGAAATTTTGTAGTTTGGAGACCTATACATCTAAACTTAATAAACATGCTACTGAATAAGTAAGAATAAATAAATGCATTATTATGAAATTTAGAATAGTTAAAAAACCTTTGAATTTCACTTACATGGAAATTCACCATGATATGCATTTTAAAGGAGAATTTAGATCTAACATATATGTTATGAACTGTATAGCAGATGACACACCATAACTCAGCAACTGCCATTTCACAGTAGAACTTTTATACACCCACAAATGATGTACATTATCCTTGTACTTATTCCCTTTTTCTGCAATATATCTTTAAAAGAATATAATATGCAAAAATTTTCAGACCACTTGCTAACAATTCTGTATTCTTCACTTTATATTCATTATCTAAAACCATGGTCTCCACATATACAAAAACAAAACATTATATTAGCATCCAAAGATAAATTTGTGCAGTCCGTAGGAATACTTTTATTCAACTTCTAAAGTCACTATTAATGTTGCTAAAGTCCAGAATAATGTTCTTTAAAAGCCATATATAAAGGATTAAATCACTGGAAGGCAGAAAATTGGGCATTAAATGTAAAATGTCATTCCTCAGTGAGCCTGCTGTGCTTAGGTTTTCAGTTGACCTAAGCAGCTCAAAATATAGAGGAATGAGTTTCCATTCACTCAAACTAGAAAAAGCAAATAGTGCAAACCTTTGGAATACCGCCACAAAAGGAAAACAAAACCCTTAAACCAAACCACTAGTAATGTTAGACTGTATTTCTCCTTTCCCTCCTGTGTTCATGTTGCATAATCAGTGTAACTGAGAAGAAAGCTGTGGTATACTCAGTAGAGACAACTGAAGATGCAGCTCTTCCATGACGTGTTCATTCCGGTCCTCCATGGAAATTTCTTTCTCTGTAACAAAAGTAACAAGGCAGGGAATGGGTCTGATTTTCAGCAGCAGTATCTCAGGATAAATGCTGTTAAGAGCAGTTGGGATAACCCTGCTGACCAAAAGCTGTAGATAATTCTCTATATGTCTGAGCTGCTCAGCTGTCTATATGCAGATACCTCTCCAGAGGAGGAACAGGGCAGCTGTATCAACCCTACTCTTACTAACTATTCTAGATGTAGCAGTGACCATAGTCCAAATTCACACCTTTTTTTCTTTAATGAAATGCATATCTATAAGAAAATATTTTCAAATCCTTAATGGCTCACCAAACACATTCTTGACACATAGTAGAGCCAAGCCCCTGACCAATCTCCAGGGCAGCCACTGCCCTAGTCACTGCTTCAGGACTAACCATATGGCTTCACTACATTTCACCACACTCCTGGCCCCAGGGCTACTTTCACAGCCCTAGTCATACTGCAGTAATGACAGGACATCACACCAGCAAATACATTCCAAGGCCACCAGACCCCAACCACCCAAAAGGGCTTTTGGTATGCAATAATTCTATTCATCACATCTGAATCATTTTTCTTGCCAGGATTCTTTTGAGTGTTTTGCCACCTCTCAACCCCTTAAAAGTCCCCCTATAACAAAAGGCTGTGTAGCATCACAAAGAACCAGACCTAACTCTCCAAATCCTTTGACTGACAGCCCCAAGTTATATGAGAAGCCATACATCTTAAGATATGTATGAAAAGGGTTGCTTTTTTAATTATAAAAATCAATGTGCTAAACTATATACATTTGTACTGTGATAAATTCATGAAATCACAAAAAAACCCTGTATCTGTGTAGTTAATTGTAATGTGACAATAAAACTCACATATAGCAACTGTAGTAACTGCAGAGTGAAAAAATCTGAAGGAAAATAACATCCTCTGTCTGGGCAGTACTATCTGGCACCTTTGAGATGTATTTGGGAATAACTGTTATGGTAATGATTGAGGCAACTGATACATTTTGCTAATGTGTAAGTAATGTATTAATTATAAAAAACAAATATATTTTGTCTTTATAATTAATTGGTACAAATCCCCAAAGTTCATACAGTCTTTCCTGTCTTTGCTTTATTAGTGATTCTGAGACACTAGGAAATGCTTCTATCACAGCAGTGCACTCAAACATTAACAGTTTCTGTGGAAACCTCTACAGGTCTCTAAAGTTTTCACCCTCCTATTCTCCTTGCCCTTTCTGTAGCCATGAGACCTATACAAGAAACTGAACATTGTTAAGTGGTCTAATACAATTATTTTTAAAAAGACACAGGTATGGACTAGGGTGCTTTGATGTTTGCCAATTAACCTGAAGTGGCTCCTTGACACAAACCAAAGGTTAAGGCAGATAGGAAAGAAAAAAATTATATTTGCATAATTTAAATGTAAACATCTCATTTACTGTTTTGGAAAGTGACAAAAAAACTCTACTACTTTGATATGCACATTTTGTCTTTGATATCAACAACTCTCATATTAAATTTCTGAAGCAGAAAGTGCTATTACAGCAATTTAGAATATGTTCCTTTCATTCTGTCAAACCAGATTAAAAGGGACTAGTATGAGAGATGCCTACATTTACAATTGATCAGATAATGGTTCTGCTGTTAGATAGTATAATTTCTCTATAATGGAAAAATTTTGCTTACATTTTTTTTTCCATGTAAAAACTAAGAAAGTAGGTTTTTTTTCTCTTCTCCATCTTTTCCAAATTTCCTACTCACATCTCAAATCTTGGAGATATGCTCAAATATTTTTGCAAAGTTTGGGACAGTAAATACAGAGCAAGAAAGATCCAGACAAGAATGCCTTTATCTAGTTCAAGCCTCTCTGAAATGTTTTGACTACTTACCTTGTTAACCTGGTTTTTGCACAGTGCAGTAACAGTAGAACAATGTCATTCACATTTTCTGCAGAACTTCTGTAATATCTGAAAGTCAATGGAAGACTGATTTTAGCCATCTGTGTCATCTGTAAAGACCTCCACTTTTAAGGGATTGGGATAGATTTCTTCCAACATCTCCCAAGTTATTTTAAACTACATTAGATTATTTGAATAGTGTGATGTCTGTAGTAGGTCGGTTTCCTCAAATAATTCAATTCTTGCTTTTTTTTTGTTTTCAATTTCAGAATGAAGGGATGCCAGAAATGTGAGTTTTTAATGACAGCATTTAGCTGACCTGCCTCAATATATAGTTGAAAGACTAGTCAGCCTTTTGGCATGATCTTGTCTCTTATCAGTGATGAGAACAGGTTTTGTTTTTTCTCTCTGGAAAGAGGGTTTTTCATTTAAATCCGTCATGCTGGCGTTCTTTTCTCTATGTAATCTGGTGGGCCAAACAAAAAGAAATGCAGTGATGAAAGTGACATGTTGGCTTTACAGAGATTTCCATGCAACCTCATTTTTCTCTTTCCTCATTCATACACAGAGTTTTGCACCTGATCTGACAGTTACAAAGACTTAGTTACAAATTCCTGCTCTGACATTTTCCTTCATAGGTATGCACCTCACTAATGACTACAAAACCACCATGTACACTCTTTGGGGATGATGCCAAAAAAATCACAAAATCAATTAGAACTGATTGTTCAAACTTCACATTTTTATCTTGTGCTCACTTTGAATCCTCTTCTCCCTCCTGGATCTGAAGCTAAAAACCACCTCCTTGATGTGATAGGATTTACCTTACACACACAGTTGTTGGTGTGACCTTGTAACAAAAGGGATATTTTTGCTTTATTAGTAATGTTACCGACCATTTTCACCACATCAATATACTTTCCCCAACAATTCTAAAACTGCTGATATTTAACAAGAACTAAGAAGATGGATTTCAAGCCCTCTGTGTTTATCTAAGTTTTTATTATAAATTCCTTGCCAAGGTACAGCTCTATAAACCCATCATGTAAGGTAAATTAGTATTGAACCACTGAGTATATATAATGCTTGCTTCAGCCTCCTATTCAATCTGATTCTCTCCAAAATCTCTAATGCCATCCAAATTTTTTTCCCATTTAGATAGATGATTAAATCAGATTGTATTCCAGTTTATCTAGGGAGTGCAAGCACTGTGAAACAAACTTAATCACTTTCTGCTTCAAAAGTGTTCATGAGACTCTCTTATTCTATTTGTTTTACCCCATTTAGTTCCATAAATCCTTAAAAACTTGCCTGACAGTATGTTTCTCTGGCTTTGATAATTAGTGAAATATAAATCTTGATACTGTGTCAACCTTTGCATTAGGAAAAGGGTTGTGTTTCCAGAGCATGTATCAGATGAGTACAACCACAGTTGTACCTCTTTTGTGGTGATCATAGAATAACTCAACGAAATGCAGCAAGACTCCAGAGAATGGCTCCTGGGAGGGGATGACAGCAGCGTCAAGAAAATCTCTTGTTTTCTTTCTGATATGTCTGAGAACATCAACTTCTGATTATAAATAACAGTTTTTCATTTATCTATGCCCATCATACAAATATTTGATTGAGAATTTTATAAGCTTTATCTGGGCTATGCATGATATCTCACACACCCTCTTGATGGATTATAGGTATATTTTCCTAGATGAATGCTCCTGTGCAAGAACAGACTTCTAGGAAGTATATCTCCACATTTTCCCTTAATATTTTGGGCTTAAATTCATACCTTGGTAAGTACTGAAACAAACTGCAGGAATTATTTCTATGCAGATGTTAAGTTCATGCAGTCCTTGTCTCATGTATTTCATATTATGCTTGAATACGCCTCAGGTGTTCTTTTGTAATGTTATATTCCTGTAGCATAAGCCTCTTTCCTTTCTTTTGTCTCTCTGAAGTCTAAAGACACACAGTGGGTATTTCTTTCACTAAAAAAATTCAGATTAAATAATTAAGACAAATTAAAAATAAAAATAAAAAAAGCACTGGAAAAAGTGATTTTTTTCACCTGGGAAAGTAGTCTGTCCTTATAACTTGCCACACACATTTTTCTCCTTTGACCTCACATCCCAGAGCTGTGCATTGGAGCTATTCATCTTCTCTCAGTGAAAGAGACACAAGGAAGTTTTAGTCAAGGAGATTTAAGCACAATTATAATAAATGATTCTTGTTGTGAAGTAGTTCTGTGTTGTTTTGCCACAGTCTGAAATTATGCAGCACTTGCCATTTTTACAGAATAAGAGGATTTTGGACCTGAAGGCATAAATTCACACAGCTGAAGATAAGAGTTTAGTAATACAGCTGTAAAAATTGTGTGAATGCAACAGGTGTTGTGGATCAAATACACAGAGGAAAATTAATACTGGGATTTCACTAGAGCTGCAAATAAGGGATGCCGCCTAAAAAAAGAACAAAACAAAGGAAAAATGCTTCTGTAATATTTTTTTTGCCACTTATAGATAGCACTATTTGAAACAAAAATAAAATTTAATATTTTTAGTTTAAGTTTGTATTGCAATGTGTGTTAGAATCTGCAAATTCTCAGAAAATTATATTTTTTTAGGTATTAGAAACAAAGCTATACATATTAATTGAGCACAATAAATATTTGCAATCATAGAAAAAATGCTTGTTCTTTTAGTAGTTATGCATTAGTACCCAAGGAGAGTAGAGATGAGGATAAAAGCACAATACCTACAACTTCATAATATGTGCCTGTGATGAATTTGCTGGTAGCTCTGGAAGGAAAATGCTCTGTTGCAGTATGAAAATCTGGGCACCTCAGAAGGCCTAGAGGTATTTGCATCATGCCATGACCTATTTTTTTATATGTTTATCAAAATATATGAAAATATAAGATTCTGAGTTGGTAATAACTTATTTTGCTGTGATAGCCCATGGTTCTGGCAGCCAAATTCTTTAGCATTTCTTTTCTTTACCATCTAAAATATTAATACAAGTTTGACTAAATATCTCTTCCAAAGTCTGTAGAGCCCAGAGGTTATTAAGAAATCCTGGTTTTGTCTTCAGGGGTTTCAGTCTCCTTTCCATACCTGCAGATAGCTTTTGTGCACTCAGCTTTTGAAGGATGGATCTTTTTCAAAGCTGAGGGAGAGGAATGCTAATAAATCACATCTTTATGAAATATTCATTAATTCAGTGAGTTCTTTTCAAGGCTGCTGCCAAGGCAGCACAGGGTGACGAATTACATTTTACACACAGAGGAAATGGTTGACAAGATACATTGTCTATATAGAGGGTTTCCTGAATGGTCACATACAAAGCTAACCAACAAAAGTTGTTTACATTATTAAGCAAGCAAGAAAAAAAGCAGCTGTGTATATCCTTGCCAAGTTCCCCCACCTCTTTTGTGAAGGTTTTCCCTCCTGGCTTAGGTCTTTGTAACAAGATTTGGTGTTACGGGGTGCATTGCTTAGAATGCCAGTGGAATGAAGTCAGATGGCAAGAAAAAAGTGAGCCAGCCTTGTGGTCTCTGTTGCATTTTATAAGAGGATGGACTTGCTTGAAGGTCCCTCTTCACATGTCAGCAGTCATCAGACAGCACAAAAACAAACTGAGTGTTCCTTCACTAGAAAGTGAAATGGTATCTCTTTCATGATTGCCTCTTTCATCTCTTTCTGACTCTGAAAGCAGCCCCTGGGTAGCAAGGACACTGGAATCTGTGACTGTGCTCCATCCTGCCCACAGCTGTGCCCTAACACAACATCGTGGTAGAGAGGATGGTGTTTTTGTGAAAGCACTCAAAGGGCACATCCTTCATTACCAGGCACATAGCTTTTGACTGGCTCAGTAAAAGAGAAATGGCACAGATTTACAGAGCCTCAAAGGTAAAGGCAGCAGAAAGTAGACTTAAAAATATAGTGGAACTCTTCAGTGGAGTGTACAAAGTGTTGAAAAGCTAAATTTTGTCTCGGACATGAAAGAAGACAAGATGCAAGGACTGTGACTTTATAAGGTTACATCTTTATTAACTCATCTGGAAACTATGCAGATCATAGTAATAATTTCCACTTTCTGGAGAGCAAACTCCACCATATTAAAAATCCACACCCTCTGGACTTTTACGAGTGTGTTTGTCCCACCTTCTGTGTGTATGAAGGTAAAGGGGGATGTTGAAAAAGAAATATTCCCCAAGTCACCACAACATGTTTTTTTTTTTGATTGATACAGTTACTACTGTTGTAGGGTTTTTTTGGGCTTTATGTCTTTGTCTTATACTTCCAAAATACATACACAGTTTGAGAACAATATGGATGTTCTACCCTGAAAATAAAATAAGCTTCTCTTAATTTTCATATTAGCTCCCTTTCATGTAATCATAGAATGGTTTGGGTTGAAAAAAATCTTAAAAGCCATCTAGTTCCAACCTCACACCATGCTCAGGGATGCCATTCACTAGAGAAGGTTGCTTGAGGCCCCATCCAGCCTTGAATACTTCCAGGAATGGGGCACCCACATCTTCTCTGGGCAACCTGTTCCAGTGCCTCGCCACGCTCTGAATAAAGAATTTATTCCTTATATTTAATATAAATCTCTCTTCTGTTTTAAAATGGTTCTCCTCTGTCCTGTCACTATCATGCTGTGCAAAAAGTTGCTCTCCTCTTTCTCAAAAGCACCCTTTAGGTACTGGAAAGCTGCAATGAGGTCTTCCCAGAGCCTTCTCTTCTCCAAGCTAAACAGCCCCAAGTCTCTCAGCCTGTATTCACAGGAGCAGCACTCCAGCCCTTGATCATTTTCATGGCCTTCCTCTGGGCTTGCTCCAACTGGTCCATGTCCTTCTAACACTGAGGATCCCAGACCTGTATGTAGTAGTCCAGATGGGGTCTCCTGAGATCAGAGCAGAGGGACAGAAACACCTCCAGACTGCTGGGGCTGCTGCTTTTTATGCAGCCCAGGATACAATTGGCTTCTGGGCTGCAAGTGCACACTCTTGGCTCGTGTTCAGATTTTCATCCACAGTAACCCACAAGCCCTTCTCCACAGGAACTGCTCTCTTTGAATTCTTCTCTCAGTCTCTACTCATGACTGGGATTGCCCTGACTCAGCTGCAGTGCCCTGTATTTAGACTAGTGGTACTTCCCTGAGTTCTCGTGGGCCCACTTCTCAGGTTTGTCCAGTTTCCCCTGGATTTCATCCCTTCCCTCTCTTGTGTCAACTGCTATGCTCAGCTTCATGTTGTCTGCAACTTGCTGAGGGTGCACTCACTCTCCAAGTCACTGATGAAGATATTTCCATAAATAATGCTTGTGCTTGTTTCAAAACCTTGGAAAGAAACTCAACCCTGAGCCTTCTGTATTAGAGAGGAGGGAAGAGTTGTTATATAAGGTCCTACCAGTATTTTAAAACTCAGAATGTTCTTTTCTTAGCTCTGTTACAAGTAGCTACTGTGTAGTTTTATATCTGGTGGCTGATGTGAAGATTTTGAATACTGAATTATGTTTGTGATGATGAACAGTGTATACTTTTGATTTTTTCCCAATAAATCTTGATTTATGCACTAATGATCAAATCAGAATCTAATCAAAGACTTAAAGAATACCTTGAACGGATTTTAAGACTGCAATATATTTAAAAGCACTTACCTGAGGCCAAATTCAGCTGATCATTAAACATCTTGTTTACAAATATTTTCTGTGAAATACTTTTTATTTTCAAAATTGACATGTACCTAATTGAGAAAAAAAAATTGTGACCAAATTTAAACAATTTGTTTAAGGAGGAAGAGAGTAAAGTATTAATTTTTGTTGCTTTGTTTTCATGTCCATACGACTTTCTGTTTACCTAGGTATAAATCATTTATTTTGGAGAAAAAAAATTCGGTACCCTAAACATTTTGGATCAAGTTCTCCTGAACTTCACAACATTGACATTCATGAGAATTAAATAGAAGAATTGAAAAGCACACTATCTATAGTAAAAGGACAAACACTTTCCTTTATATAGCAGGGTCATGAGCAATGGACGTGGACAATGCTATTGAAATGCATGATAATTAAAAAAGGAAGTTGAAGAAGTAAGTCTAATGGGAAATGTCCTACAATTTGTTTCAGTTTCTAAGGTCAATTTTTAGCAAATTCAAATAAACTTACATTTGAATCCTTGCAGATCACCAGGGAACATACATCATTGAAATATCATTGAAGCATGTCATCTGGGTTTTACTGTGCTCCTAATCCCCTATCCTTGAAATGTCCCCTGCACTGAGGTTATGAATAGAGAGGTTCAGGAACAAATCTGGATATCCATATGCCTTCAATAATTTGTGGGAGATCTTTTTTCCCTTGACACCATCTAGGCTGGACAAGCAGCCAGGAAATTTGTCCCTGAACCTTTACTACTCCCTGCTGAGTGAAGATAGCTCCTCACTGGACAAATTAAGTCCCCATGCCCTTTATCAAGTTGGCTGCATAATTCTCAAATGAAATAGAAAGTTAAATAATAATTAATACTGTCATAGATTTTACATGTTTAAAGCAGAAATCAACTATTTGAGCAAATTAGATTTTTCTCCAAATTTAATTTATTTCTGTTTTTTATTTTCAGTCCTGTGATAAATTGTAAAGGTAATTGAGAATTTTTAATTAGGGCTTATGATATCAGTATTTAAATATGCATATTTATTACTGACACTAAAATACTTCTCCCCTTGTTCTACATTGTGAAATGGCTACTGAAAATCTACAGTATCACTTTCACAATATCTTATTCACACATATTTTTGATGTTAAGTTTATTTCTACAAATTCAAAGTTTGAGGGTTTTTGACTTAGCTCAATAAGGTGAAGCTGTAAGCTCACAAGAGACAGAATTATACAGCCTTTTCCCAGCTGATAGCAGTATCATAATCAGCTAAAGTCATGAGGTTGCACTTCAAAAATTATCAAAAATATGATGAAAGCTTTCCTTTTCTCTTTGAGCTCTCATAGTAAGAATTTTAATTGGCCATGTCAGCTTCCAGATCTTATTAAGAAATCCATCTCTTAAAATTTAACATGAATTCTCCAAATATGTACAACTCCTGCAAAGACTTTGATGTTTGAAAATCTGAAATGTGGTCTAGGGAAGGCTCTTGGAGTTACCTTAGAGCAGCATCCTTAAGGCCACAGCTCAAGAGGCATTTAACAAAAAGATCAGACTTAGTATTGACGGAAAACAGTGCATCTCTCATTTTCAGTATTTTTTTTAATATAATAAATTTCTTAAAAAAACTCTGAGATCCAAGAGTTCACACATTTACTTCATATTCACCTGCAGATAGCAAAACACTTGTGCCATACGTGTGCTTTCCTTTTGCTTAGAGAAGGGAAGAAAGCCTAAGAATGCCTTCAGGGTAAATATTGTATTGAATACCTGTATCTCTATTAATGGCATGAATTTTCAATTAAAATAAGTATGCTGACTTTTTTTGGTTGGTTTTTTTTTGTTTGTGTTTGTCTTTGTTTTGGTTTTTTGTTTTTCCACTTTGGATAAGTAATTTGGGAATATAAGCAAGAAAAAATTACATCATATGTAAAATTGCCTTCACTAAGCATTATTATAAAATTCAGGAAGAAAGAAGCAGGACTTGATGAAAAAACACATTTAAGAAAAAAAAGTGTTTAAGGCAATAAATGGCAAATTGTGGTGATAGCCTTTGTAGTTCCTAAAGCTTAATTCTTGACAATGTGTCTTGAAAAGTCTAGTAGTGGTGATTTATGTTACATCTCAGAAGTTGTCTTGCTGGATTTCTGTTTGGAATTTACTCTGTGGGATCACCTTAAGAGCTGAATAGACACTAGCTGTTAAATCCTTCCACTGTGTTTTTCCCAAGGAACTATTTCTATACACATGTGAGTAAATGCCCAATAATCCAACAGACATTAACTTCCTTGTTGCCTTTCTGAGCCATTCTCCTTGGTATTATGAGCTCACATCAAATATGTTAATATTAATCTGTTCTTATTTAATGTGAAAAATTTTCAAGAACTCAAACATAGGAGAGGGAGTGCAATAAATATCGGACTGGAATCAGTTGGTATTTTTTCCTTATATGAGCAAAATATTTGAAATTGTCCTTATTTTGTATTTTTTCTCCCAAAAGAAGCAGCACATAATATGGTGTGCAGTAAGTAAAAAGGCTAAATTACATGAATCAATATCAGTTTTCTTCTTTGAACTCTTGAGTAACCTTGGAAGAAATACTTAAAAGAAATAATTTTGGAATAAATAACCTTAAAAATTATCTTGAAAGGCAGAATTTTTTTTCTTTTTTTTTTTTTTTCTTTTTTTTTCCCATGTCTAACCTGTGCTATTAAGCTGATACACCTGCAAGCATGTTGACTTGATTCAACTTTAGCAGAGCAATAACAATGCAAATACTAGAATTTGGAGAAGGTTGTCTGACTAATCCAAGAGTAAATTTTTCATTGGCATGACTGTCTTCCTTGGAGAAAGTGAGAAATAGTCTCTCCTCTGCTGTTTGTCTTTTTCTATGAATGTTGAGTTATCTGCAAAGACAAGGGGTGAGTATGGAATACCAAGATGTGCTTAGTCACTGTTTGAAGAGCTAGATTGAAGGTCTATCTGCTGTGCCATGCTGCTTCCTACTTCATTGCTCAGAGGTTTCTCTCTTTTTGTCTTTATTGTTCCAACTCTCCTTTTGCAAAGAAATACAGAAGTCCTACATCTAGAGTTTGATATCTATTTTAGTAATTGCAGTTTTTGCACAGATTTAAAGACAGAAAGGATGCTATGTGACTCATAGTTGTACTTCAAATTTGCTAGGATTGTGATGGTGAGGACAATAATTTATTGAATATTAGGAGACGATATTGCTGTGGGGTTGGAAGTTCAAGAAAACAATTCATAGACAGGTTTTAGGGGCCAGCATTTTAACTTTTCATGTTTCTTTTTTAAAGCTTCATCAGTAATTTGTAATCTAGAGACTATAATCTCTGTTACAGAATCAGTTATTCCTAAAATATTGGTTCAGAGAAAAACCATCTAAGCCATCTGTTACTCATTTCTGGCACAACTTGGAGTAAGAGGATCTAGAAAAGGCTTTTTCCAGTTCTGGGTCAAAGAACAGGTGGAGAGAGATATCCTGTGTTGTTACCAGTATGGATCCTACCCTTATTTTTAGGGAATTCATGAGAAGAAATGATCCTCTTCTCTTGATCTTGTTTTCTCAAGAGTTTAGGGAGAGATGCACAGTGCCCCTAATGGTGTTTCATTTAACAAGTTTGGAAAAGTAAATCAATAACTTAATTTATATTTGAAAGCCAAGATTTGCTTGAGTATTGGCTTACATCCATTGCAAACATCTGACATCTGTGATGGTATAGGAAATTTCAACATGAAAAAAAGTAGACTTATTACTTTCATCTCTGATTCTCACACCACACAACTAAAGGGTCCCTTTAGTACTGTGCCATCCCAGTCACAATCCATCCTTTCCACATAAGCCATAATCTCAGAATCAGTCTCCAGGCTCTCCCACCAATCCCTATTGTAGTCCCTTCACTAGTAAACTCTTCTTTCTCTCAAAATAATCCAACTAACAAAACATCCAAATATCACAAGTAATGTCATGCTGAAATCTCTTGGCCTTAATTTCAGTGTTTGAAAAAATATCTTTCATCATCCAGTTAATCAATGCTGCCTGATTACTGTTATCTTCCAGTTTAATCACACAGGAAAAAAAACAACATCATACCCTGCAATGACCTATACACTACTAATTCTTTTAAGCTGTATGTGCAAATTGGCAAGACTCATTTTCTCCCATATAATATTGACCTTGACAGAAATGGATGGTAGCAAACTGCCTGCAAGTTATATGGCACCTCTGATAGGAAGGCTTCAGTTTCATGCTCCAGGATTGTACCTCTGTGATGACAGTGTGTCCCTTTAAGCCAACAAACTAGTCAGTAACTGTCTGACTATAAAGCTTTTGTTTTCACCCTTTCTCTACATGCCCTTCTCCATCATTTGTTGAATGTACATGTAGCATTCTAGAGACAAAAACCATATATGAATGGTAGTTTGTGTCCTGAGGGCTACAGGCATTGTGCTCCAGCTATGGAAAACTGTGTAATTAGGTTTAGTGATGGAACCATTAATACACAGTTTGTGATCACGTAACAATACAATTTTTAAAAGGGCTTGTTGGGTTTATGGAAATTTTGGTGTAATTTTGTGAACATCTAATTACAAGGGCTAATTTTGCCTCACTTAAATCCAAGTGACAAAAACAACTTAAGGAAAATCCATATGGGTGTGAAAATGCCTTTTAAACAGGATTCTTTTCTATCTTAGACATATAAAATTATGTGGTGATTTTCTGTAGCTATGTGAGTTTATCCTTGAAACCTTTATGCACTGGATAACTGTTGAAAAACAGAGATGGGAAGAAGAAAATATGTTTCTGATTGTCAGTGTCTGGGAGAATTAGATATTTGATGTTTTCAGTCAGGAGACAAAATCGGTTATTTATAACTTTTTGTGGAATTTTACAACAGCTATTGATTTCTATTATAATTTATGGGTTTTTTTCCCTATTCTATTCTAATGAAGCAGGTGTAAAATATTAAAAAGCAGGTAGGTATCAGCCACCAGGGGTATTTCAGGTTATTAAACAAATGTATATTCGTGCTTTTCGATGAGTGTTCCTATATGTGTGTACAAAGGAGAGAGCAGAAATATATACCTACCATTCCTTTGTTGCATTCATCAGTCCAACTGTATAAGCAATTCTCTGAGGAGGCTATTGCATTAAAATTCTGCTTCTGATTTTGTAAGGTTGCTGCAATTGGAGAGTTAAAGATCTAGCAGAAATCTAATCAATTTAACAGACAATGTTATTTACATTTTAACACCCCTGTGTGTTCAATTAATATCTTATTTTAGACTCTGATTGTGATGGTTAGTGATGAGTCTTTGAACACTACTGTAGCACTGCTGTCCTACACCACTACCATTAGCCTGCAATGCAGCAAATTGTTGACAGCTATAACAAAGCATCACATCTGCCTTGTGAGCCCAGGATGCTGAAATGTTTTGCTGCTGCATAGAGAGCAAATATTATTTCTGTTTAATGCTATCACTCAAAACAATCAGATCAGTTGGTCACCTGGAATTGTTTTCCTCTATTTGCTTTCTTAAACAGTACCTATGAAGTTGCCTCATCTGAAAAACTATTTGAAGATCTTTGTATTTAATTGGGGTCTATGATCCATGAACATGTGAAAAAGTAGGTGATTTTTTTGCCGTGTAAATGATCTTTTGTTGCAGGGTAGCAAATACTAGCTAGATGACATGTTGCTGCATTCTTACCTCATTTCTAGTCAGCAACTGTACAAATGAAATGCAATAGTTGCTGTATATCTGCTGATTTTCTTCTCTAAATTAATGTAATCTGCCCTGCTGCAGTCATTTGGTGAATACAAAGCTGTAAATTTAACTGGCTGCTTTTCCACAGAAAGCTGGTTTGAGTCTTCGCTGTTTATAGGGACATAAATTGAATCTTAGTCTTATGTGCAAGCATCACTGCTTTAAAAGTTATAACCAGTGCAGACTGGAATACTGATTCCCTCCCGCTCAGCTAGTTTTCATGTCAGACAGCTACATATGTACAGCGGCTCGCAAAACTGCTCAAATGTCACAGTAATACCCTCAAAAATAGGACGCTCCAGGAGAGGCAGTTTTCCACAACATTCAATTACAGAAGCTGCTAAAAACTAGAAACTAGTCTATAAACACTGTTAGTCTGAACTGGTGGAGCAACACAATTTCATTTAGCTTATTTTTGCATTGGTCTGGCTGTTTGTTTTTTTTACTTATCCCACTGTTGTAATAGTGACCTCACCTTTTTTTTTTTTTTTTTTCATCAATAATCTTGTTATTCATTTTGAAAAAAACAGAAACTTTTAAAGTATTTATAAGTAAATATGCCTGCTGTAGTTCCTTCTCTGGAAACATCAGAATTAATCAAGAATAGAAGATGAAGATTTGGTTTTGATGAAAAAATGCAAATATGAAAACACCTCTAGCTGCAGTTTCAAGTACTCTGCCTCAAGCAGCAGTCCTGACCTCCTTCTCTACCTGACAGCTTATTCTCACCCTGCTTTGCTTCCTCCCTTGGGCTACCAGAAATGTTTCTGCTGCTGCTCTTTGAACTAGATCAGGGAACCAATCAGAGCTAAAACTGTCTTTTTTTTCCCTTGATTAATTTTAACTTAGATGAGATTCTCAAATTGGTTCACCACAGGACTGAATGAGGAGGAAAAGGCATCTGGCCTATGAGAAAGGAAGGGGGAAATGCCAATTCATGTAACATAAATGCTATCTTAAACTGTGGTTCCAAATTTATTTTACCTCATTCTTGCTGTCACATGTAAAGGAATTTGAAATCTTCTGTTTGAGCTTAACTCCTTGATCTAACTTTTGATTAGCTAGGGTTTTTTTTGGTTTTTTAATTTTTTTATTTTTTTTTTCAGAATCACTAGTGAACCTCCTCAGATACCTCTGCCATCCATAATCAAAAGGTGTGGGTATATGTAAACTGTATTATTCACAGTAAAGATATAGTATAGTACACAAGGAAAAGGTTTTCTGTCTCATGACATCAGCAAGTACTTTATAAAGATCCTCTCAGATACTTAAGGACTTCCATATTAAAAATTTTTTATTCTTCAGCTCCAATTAGCTTTGCTAAAGAACCTGTCAGCTGCCACGAGAGAGAGAAGTGAGACAAGTGTGAGAGACCCTAAGTGAGGAAAACTGGAGAATCCTACATAGTCCACAGAGGAGACCACAGTGAAGTACCTTGCTCCCCTGTGGCCTGTGAAGAACCACATTGCAGCCAGGAGAGAGCTTCAGCTGGAGCAGGTGGATGTGTTCATGCAGCAGGGGGATGTCTGGAAGGAGTGGGGCCCCATGCTAGGGCAGTTTGCTTCTGGAGGACTGTAGCCCATGGAGAAGACCCATGATGAAGAAGGGGAAAAGTGTAAGGAGTGGCAGGGATGAAGTGCTTTAAAATGACCATACCCCCCATTCCCCATCCTTTTGTGCTCTTTGGGACTGGGAGGAGGTAGAACTGGGCAGTTGGGAATGAAGAAGTAAAGTTGAACTTGGGAAGTGAAGGTGAAGAAGATGTTTTTAGTTATGATTTTGTTACTTACTGTCTCATTATACTTTTATTGGCAAAAAATTAAACTAGCCTTCCTAAAGTTCTCTGTTTTTCCTGTAATGTGATCTTGCTATCTCTACCTTGATCTGTGAGTTTGTTCATCTTATTTTCACTCAATGCCTTGCTGTGGAAAGGAAGTGAGAGAGTAGTTTGGTAAACAACTGGCAACCAGAAGAAGTTAACCCACCTCAGGTAGAAATAGCAATACAGAGAAGTATTCTTAACTACCAAAAACCTTAACTTTAACAAGTTTGTGATTAGTGCTAATGTTAATCAGCTAAACAAGTAGGAAAAATAGGTGTTATTGACTTCTCGGGGGTATGTTCTGATTAATAGAGCCCTCACAGGTTGAATGGACTGGAGAGTAATTCAAATAGAGTAAAACGCTCCCTCCTTAATTTAGAGGATGAGAACAGAGCTGAAACTCTTATCACAGATAAGACAGAGCTTAGCTCTTCAGCAAGTGCTAATTGTCAATGTCTTTCATATTAGGTACAGAAAGAAATGGTAATGTTGTTCACACACAACTTGAGAGAGTTTTCAGCTCTCTCTCTTGGAACATGTCTGTAAGGTTTCAGTTCTGCAAAGATGTTTGCAGTCAGAACAGAATGAACCAGTCCTTTCAGTCCAGTCTAGGCTGACAGAGCTTGAAAGAACTTGGGACTCATTCTCCAAGTCTGAAGAAATACCTGAATAGTCAGCTAACTAGCAAAATTATGATAAACTTCAGAGAAACTGGAATTGAGGAGCATGCTTGCTAAATGTGTGAAATAGAACATGTATTTGAAAATATACGATTGTTCCTTAACCCCCAGGTCATTTTGTTAACTCCTTAGTTTAACTATTTGTGCCTTATTTTTCCATGTTAGCTGATAATCCTTCTAACAAGAAGAAATGTCCAGCTTGTATTACAATATTTTATATTTAGAATATATTTTACACTTTAGTTATATTGCAAGTAAATGAATGCTATTGATCCACGCTTCTTAATTGTAAAAATTGGTAAAAATTTCACAATAAAATTTAAAATTTCATGTACAGGGAATGCAATGTGCTTTGATTGTAAAAGGTTCCTTAAGAAGCTACAATTATTTCTTTAGGATCCATGAAACCTGAGGTGAGGTGAAGCAATGGCACTGAAGACTTATCCAAGAGAAAGTAATTAAAAAATGTTCTTAGTGATTTTTAATGGTTTTTCCATGATGAAATTTAATGTGATTTTTCACATTAAATATCCTGTTGTATTCAACAGTTCTTATTTGTACCAGAGAAACAATTTCTACTTTGTATTATCTGACAGATTTTCAGAAGACACTGCTGGCATAGCAAGGAAAATATGACTTCTTTTGTATAGACAGCAAGAAAAACTGAACAAATAAATATCTCAATTCTTGAATTGACCTCTTTCCCATATCAGTTTTGGAGATTTCCCTCTCCACCCACTAAAAGTGTTGTCATAATAAATAAAAAGTGAGGTAAGTATAAGTTACATAAGTACAGGTAACCATAAAAGCCCTCTTTGATATCAGAGTGAATATGACAATCAAGGAAGTGATATTGAGTCTAATATTAACTTTATAAATGTGGGAGGTGAGAAAGCCAGTGCAAATCTGATGGAAGTTTGGTAGCTGTTTGTTAAGTGACCACAGTGTGTTTATTGTAAGGAACTAATAGCAATCTAATACTGTTGCCTGAAGGAAGCAGAAGGCAGGATCTTAAAAGTATTGCTGGAGGATGACTCCAGTCTGATGACGTAAATGAGGTGCCTTTTTGAAAACTCAGAGCTTTAAAATACAGATTAATTAAGAATTCTCAGTGTAGATGTTACTATTCAGTTTTTCTATGTGCATATTTACTTTTCAATCTTTAAAATCATTACTTTGAAGAAGAGGTGTGCTAGCCCATTACAAATCTGTTTTGTCAATAAGTGAGATGTGTCACTGCCTGTCTTTGGGCTTCTGTTCCTCTTTAGTAGCCTTTGGGCTTTCCCAGGTCCATCTGTAGGAACATTTCTGCAATAAGACTCTCTGAGAATTATTCCCAGTTTCCTTGATTTAAAGTTTTCCTCATATTTATTGATATTAATGTGGTGGATTTGAAGACCTTATTTCAGGATATCCTCTACAGTTTGTGTCGTCCTTCAGATATTTATTTCTATCAGCATAACTGACTGGAAAAAATGGTTTCTGAACTCTGGAACTTATATATCTATGACATCCCTGAGTCAGTGTAGATGAGACATTATTAGGAGGTTTTTACCACTTGAGAGGTTAGGGGTTATATGGTTATATCAGTGGAAAACTAGATTTTGGAGGGGGCACTAGTAATTAAATTGCTTCAATTGTTTCAATGTCTGGCCACTGTGCAAAAACTATATGAACTAACAGAAGACAAACTTGTCACACAACCTCTTGGAGCCGTGCTTTTCACAACAAATGTTATTTAGCATGCATAAAAGTACAAGATAATTTTGAAAGCATGAAATATTTTGTAAATGTTCACTATTAGGAGAGTAAACTCATCAGACACTTTCAAAAGTCCTTTTCTACCAGTAAGGGTGGGATGATAAGTGCAAGGCTCTGGGCAGGTACAGCTTTTTAAGTATAATATTTAAGCCAGTAGTTAAGGCAGCAGCTAAGGCTGATCAAATATAATGAGGAGATGCAAATTTGGGGAGTTTTATTTTATAATAAAAAAAATAAATCTGTGTAATCCCTCTGCCAGCCTAATTTATCATATTTTAATTCTTTTTCGAAAAAAAGGAATACTTTAAAACTGTGAAGTGAAGTATTCAGGTTTATTTCTTCAGAACTTAACATTTGTATGGATTCTCACGTGGCAGAAAGTAAGACAGCAAGCAGTCACCCCAGAATCAGTTCTTTTCTGCATGTTGTAATCTCCTTTATTTGGGTAATGCTGACCTTTAAGATCACATGTAAAAAGGTTCTATAAATCCTATTCATGGGCAGCTGCTCTTGTAATATTAAAAAGAAAACCAATGTCCAATATAGATTTTACTTCTCCTGTCTGATTTCCTTGTCCAAAGGAGTGGGAATTAAAATGATGTGTGCTTTAGGTTTGTACACTAATCTGAGTGCCAAAATTAGGAGAACAGATCTCTTTGGTTCTGAATGCAACCTGGTACATTACTGTTTCTATCCTGTTTATTGACAAATTAAATACTCTTTTAGTGCTGCAAAAGCAAACTTGTGAGTTCCCTATTTTATTAGATTAGTCTAGCAGAATAATTGGAAGTCACTGAAGAATTATTGAGAAATTGATGATGAAAACATAGAAAAAGGGAAAATGACATATATGTTTATAACAGAAAATTTGCCTATTCCTATGAAAAATTCAAAAATTCAAGGGCAAAACCAGCAGAAACTAGAAAAAGATCTAAAACAATACTGGAGAGTTAAGTGCATACTGAGTATTTCAAAACCCAGGAGCAGGTGAATGAATAGAGAGCTGATTGGTTTTGAAATGAGAAGCTCAGATGATATGTCTACAAATTGCAAGGTACATAAAAATGGAATACAGTTTAAGTGGGCTAAAGACAAACATGGCAATAGCTTAAGGAAAGGAATTCTGAAAGCAAATGGTGAGCTTTAGCTTCTCTTTTTCTAACATAGGGATACAAAACAACTATTTTCAGGTGCAGTAATAAGGCCAGTAACAGCTCAAGCTGCTCTCTGCTTGTATTGCAAAGCAAAATACAGTAAATAGATATTTTTCTTCTTTTTGCTTTAAATAGCTGCCATTTAAAGGCTTTATCCTTAAAAAGTAAAGACAAAAAGCTAGTGTTGGCTTATTGGGTTCATTTCGTAGACATGAAAATACTTCTGAAGTCTCAAAGATTATTTCTGAAATGCTTTCTTCTGTAGGTTGTGGGTGATCTGATATCTTAATCCGAATGCTCTTACTTTGTGCATATTGTGCTAATTGATATGTAAATTTTTTTCTGGTTATATTAAATTTGTGATTTTTTTTATTCTGAGCTTTGAATTTCAGTATGATAAGAAAATAACAGACTTAAAGTCTTTGATCATTAAAATCTCAAACACAACAGAAATGTTCTGGTCAAATATATGGAAGTTCTATAAACAACTCCAGTTTGTTCTGTGGATAAAATGCAGAGACATCATTCATCTACACACTTATTGCCATTTAGTGCAGAAGTACAACTTAAATGCTTTAGAATTTAGAAGAATAATTCAAGGAGTACTTTCAGCAAATGTGATTTTCATTGCTCTATTTTCTTCAGAGAAACAGAAGACTTGAATATTAATGTCACCAAAGTAATGACAAAGTTGGTTGTGATGGGAAATCTTATTAGTAAACAAAAGCTGCATCTGAAAAATATTGTCATTAAAAGCTATGTAGTAGTTAATTGAGTCTGATATGAAATTTAGTGCTGGAAAGTTAATGACTAATACAGCTATTTCACAGAGCTTGGTTACTGCAGGCTCTATAATGGTCTCTTTTGCTTCACGGCAACAATGAAATTAACCTATCCTTTGTCCTGCAGGTGTTGTGTTCTGATAATGCCTATCCTTTACAAGTATGAGCAAATTATTTGCTTTGCATACAAATTGAGCATAAGCTGAATCTATATGGATAAGAAAATGAGCACTTATATTTTTGAACTAGAGAATACACAGTGGAATGTAAGTTACAATTCAATAAGCTGACATCCTGGGTGATTTATAAGAAGGAGTACAGGTAGGAATTTAGATTATTTTTGGCTTTCTGGATTTCTATTTCTATGATTCTACAGTCCTAAAACCTTACTGGACATAAACCCACAGGTTAGCAAAGCTCTCCCCTTATTTCAGCTTATGACTCCCAAAGAGACTTTAAGTAGAGTGGTCTGGAAAACAGACTGGGGAGATGAGGGAATGGGGATAAAAGGAAAATTGTTAGGTTTTGATTGTCATTGTATCTACAGGATTAAAGAAGGCAGAGTGCATTTATAACTTGGATTGAGAAACACAAAAAAGGAGCAAAAAAGACTCCTGGCATGGTGTCAGAAAAACACTGTAAGAGCATCAGCAATGAAGCAATATGGCTGGAATAAGCAATATGAGAATTCACCGTACTTAAATAAAAGTTTAAATTTTTTTATTCACTCTAGTAACTAAATTGCTTGAGATATATTTGCAGTAGAAATTGTGAAAGTTTCACTGTGAGAATGAAATGCCAAGGAAAGTTTGAGGCTGTTTCCTCTTTTTTCTTTCCCAGTTTTCCAGGATTCTAAAGGAATGTGGTAGGAGACATGACAGACTAAAAGAAGATTGATAGGTTTTAACAAATTGTTGTAGTACTGTTCTTAATGTAGATTGTTCCAACTAGTTTCTTCCTCCTAGTATGAAAAGCAGCCATGAGGAACAGGTGGGAAGTGCTTACCATCATCTCCAGAGCAGTGATTACTGCAGCTGACTGAACTCTGAACACTGCTATCAGTTGGACTGTGTAGACCAATTCAGTTTGCACATTTAGTAACTAAATCAGGAAGTCAAAAGCAACCTAATAACAATAAATTTCAGAAAGCAGCATGCTTGACTTATTATTGCAAGCTCAGCCTAAGCACCCATTTTCTGTTCATGCCATAAAAAGGATGCATAAACTTGGTATAAACAAATATTGATTTTTTTGGGGATAGAAGGTAATTATCCAGGAATGAAATTTTCCAAGACTAGCTTAGAGTCAGAAAATGAGTTGGAAACCATTCCTTTATATAAGTCACCAGTTTAATAGGACAATACTGTAAAATTCTGTATGTCAAAGTCACTGATATATAACTGAAAAGGAAATTAGATGTTGGGTTAAGAAGCATGCAATATTGTAACTCTTAGTCAGCTTTTCTTTATTCTGAACACTACTTTTCTGTTCAGGGGGTCTTTCCCCCCAGACGTTTAATAAAAAATATTTTTACAGGAAAGAAGAATTGCGTAAAAGTGTTTGCTTTTGGTTTAATTTCCCAATATAGAAATGATATGAAGGAACTATTGGATAATAGACCCAGTGAAAATGTTGTCCTTAGAAAGGTCTGAAAATTAGTAAAGGAAGACACAAAAAGCGAGAAAAACCCTCAAGAGAAAAATACTGCAAACAATTTTTTTATAATGCTACCACGTTTTTGTTTTATAACGTCACAATTTTTATTTCAATGAATGCTTCTCACCTCTCCTACATGTCCAAAACTGAAATCTTGAGGTCTATTATTAGTGCGTAGAATTTAGACATCTCACAGTTATATCTATTTGTTGGAAAGAGAGGTTCATGAAAACAAAACAAGAATTATTACTAAAACTTTTTAAGTGACTTTAAGAGTGTCTCAAGGTTTTCAGTGATTGTAAGACAGGTTTGGTTGATAAAAAGCAAAAGTAAAATTTATTTTTATACCTCTGTATGCACTGAGGAGTAGAAGAAAGAAAGGGAAAGTTCATAAGGCAAGTGTCCATATCTTAGTTTAACAATTTGTATATAAATTATAATCCCTGAAATATTTCAATAAAGCTTTGTGCGAAGCTCCATTTCAAACATCATATACATCAGCACTTTAGTAGTCATCTCTCTGTTTTTTCATCATAGAGTCACAGAATCATTAAGGTTGGAAGGGACCTCCAGGGGTCATCTTGCCCAATCCCACTGCTCAAAACAAGATGAACTAGAGCAGACTGCTCCATCACGTGTTGGTTGGCGCTTTACTTTCTCCAACTCTTGAGACTTCGCAGCTTCTCCCGGCGCGCTGGTTTCCCGTGCTGGGGGAATGGGGTGGGGCCGCCTGAGGGAGGCCGCACGAGGCCGGGGGGTGGGAGGGGCTGTCCCGTCTCTGGGGAGCTTCCCCTGTGAGCAGCCTGAGGGGACCAATGGGAGAGCTGGTTTGGTGATGGACAGCTCGGGAAACCAATGGGAGGTTGTTTCGCTTTCACAAATCACAGTAGCAGGTGGCTGCTCCCCTTTCGGCTTCCGGCTGCCGGGAGGTGCGGTGGCTCTGGCTGGGGCACCGGCCCGGCCCGGCTCTGGCTCTGCGGGGAACCCCTGGCCTGGGGGACCCCAGCTCCGCATGGCCCCGGCCCTGCTGGCCCCAGCTCGGCTCTCCAGGTGGCAGAAGAGGCCTCCAGCTGCCCACGTGGCTTCTTCCACGATCTGGATACAATTTTAACAGTTTTTAATGCCTGGATAAATTCTCGATCTCCTGAGCTCCCCTGAAAGAGAAGAAATAAAGCACGGAGTCCACAGAAGTCAGCGGAATGAAGGTAAAGTTCCTGATGGGAAGAGATTGAAAAGCTGCAACTGATAAGTAGCTGAAAACCTTTTTTGGTGGGGCTCTAAGGGGATTGTGACTTTACTAAAATTCCTTTAAACTGTGAAATATACTTGGGGAGGTTTGGATGCTCGAGAAGAAGACTTTTTGCCTTGGGGAAATGGAGCTCTCTCTGTTCTGGGACTGGAATATGAGCAGAGACATTTGATAGAGAAGGAGATGAAGAGAGTTTTGTTTTTCAGCAGCCTGCCTTTAAAAGTGGTACCCCAGTTGTGTAACATAACCCATAGCACAGCTCTGGAAGGACTGTGGGAATGGGAGGAGAGTCATAATCTGCAATTTTTCCTGGGTGGATGTAGATTGTGAAGGTGAAGACACCCCCTAAGCCATAACTAAGAAAAGGAACTTTTTCTCTCTTAAGCAAACTGAAATGATTATTTAAATAGATAACTGACTGAAGTGCTTTCTGTGTGTTGTTAGGGAATGTAGGAAGAAGGAACACTCTAGGAGTCTTAATCTGAATTTTTTTTTTGTGTGTTATTAATAAATTTCTTCTTATATCCTTATAAGTTTTCAGCCTGCGTTGTCTTTACTCCTAAATCCTATCTCTAAAAGAAATTAAGTATATTAAAATTGGCAAACCCAAGTCACACCATGACACCAGGCAACCCATTATATTGTTCAACCTCCTTACAGCCTTGAGCAGCCTGTTCAAAAGAGTACCTGAGTAAAAGATGTCCTAGCTCATGGCAGAGAATTTGACAAGATGATCTTTAAGAGTTCCCTTCCAACCCAAACATTTTAGTGATCCTACAGAAATTCTGCCTTTTTTTGTGTTTAACCAGAATTTCCTGCTTTTAAATTTCTGCATGCTGCCTCCTGTCTTTTTGTTTTCAGGTGTTACTGAGAAGAGTCTGGCTTCTGCATCTTTTTTTCTAGCATCAAATATTGGAACACATTAACAATATCCCACTGAACCATTTCTTCTCCTGGCAAAAATCCCCAGCTCTGTTTTTCTTAGTCCAACAGATGCTACAATCCTTGAGTCACGTTAGTGGTCCTTCACTGTGCTCTCTCCAGTACATCCATGACTCTCGTACTGTGGAGCCCAGCACAGGGAAAGCACTCCAGATGTCTCACCAGTGCTGAGTAGAAGGGAAGAATCAGCTATGTAAATCTGCTTGCTGCTGGTGCTCTTCCTAATACAGTCCAGGATGCTGTTGACCTCCTTAGTTGTACGGGTATGTTGGCCTTGTTGCAGGTTGATTTGTGAGAAGCAAAGGGGGAGAGAGAGTTTTTAGTCTGTTAGTCAAGTCCTGGTCAAGTAGTCTGATCTCAATCTTGATTTTAAAATATAACATCACAGTACTGACATTTCAAATGTATGCTTTATTTCTTATTCAGATGTCTAAATCCCAAACAACCTTTGGACATTATTTTTCCACCTAACTGAGCCAAATTCTTTGCATCCATCTGGAATATTACTGAGTTTGATCAGCTGTGGGTCATTTGTTTGTTTGGTTGTTTTTTTCCTTCAAATTTGCTGATGTATGAGTTGGGAAATGCCAAAGACAATGGTCTAGGGTCACGTAGAGATATTATATAAACTCCCTTGCCCCATACCCCCTGAAATAATTAATATTACAGTCATGCAAATATTTAATCATCATTAATTAATTTAGATTTTTTAAAAAATGTCTCTATTGAATTTCCGTTAGAGTTAGGGTTAGAGATTAGGGGTAGGGATTAGTAATTAGGGATTAGGATTAGGGTTTGGGGTTAGGGGTTAGGGTTCATGTGAACTAAATGCAGGAGTTTTAGCAATTAGGGATCTCATGAGAGGATAATATTTTTGCCAGCTCTTGTTTTTATATTTTTTTAAATTTTAATGCCTCAGCTTTTAACTAGAAGCCTCTGAATGTAATTAATCACTTGGAAATGTGATGGAGCTATATAAACAAGAAATTACTCCCCTATTTGCAACAATTGCATCTAAAATAGAACCACAGCATATACACTTGTTGTGAATAACTAATCTCTACAACAAAATTCATTTCAGGAGCATTTGATTGTTGTCAGAATTAATATCATTTCACTGATGATAATTTATATAGTGCAATACTGAAGAAAGACATTTGTCATTTTCAGCAAGATTATGTTGTGTGGACTTTTCATTCATTCTTCCTCCTGCAACATTTATATCTGAGTGTTTCCAAGACTAGTGTCCTGCAACAGATGCTGCCAGCAATACTGAATACTTTCAATTAGTAGTTCCCTTCTCCTCTGGTAGCTAAGCAACTGACCTGTGGTGAAGAATACATAATGATCTTGTGCGTATCCACCTTAGAGCATCAGAGAGAGCTAGACCTCAAAACATGGGTTTGTTCACTCATATTGATGGCTTTGTCTTAGCTTTCTATGAATTATAAAGTGTATTTACTCTGTACTTAATGTAAATAAGTCAAAAACAGAAATAAGAGGCTGTATATGGCTTTATCTTTCCCCATTCATTGAAATTACCATGCTGTTGGCAAGCAAACATACAGAACTCTATAAAATCACAGTAAATAAGTATTTGATATCATCAATATAGAATCATAATTAACTACATAGCAATATTTTTGACTTGTTCTTTTTAATGATTGTGAGTAATAGGATCTTGTTAGTAAGGCAATGTTTACTGAATGGGAAAATGGCATGTACTTAATCGACATAAAAGAGAGGCTCCTAGTTGTCAGGGAGATGGTAGCATGAAAAAATAGCTGAGAAAAATAACCTTATCCTTTGAAAAGCCTTCCAGTACATTGAGTCTGTACCTCAGAATTGGCCAGCACTTATAGGAATCCCAGATTCTAGAAAATGTCTGAGCTGTTTTCTTCCCTCAGCTATGTTTGATCAGAGGACTTGCTTATTCTAGTCCAATGAAACTTTCACAGATCTAATCCATGTATTTATCACCTGTGGGAGACTGAACAATGTCAGGAGGATTAGGAGGGTCTTACATATAAAGAAAACAGAAACTCTTAAAAAATCCCTGGCAAAAAACCCTCAAAAAATCCAAAAGAAGCAGAATAAAAACATTATAGATTACTGAGAAAACATTGCAGTGGTCTAATTAGTTCAGATAGGAAACATAACACTTTGGTCCACAGAGGTAATCCACATTTTGCAAAAACCTGAAATTTAAAGGTGAAGGTAGTTGTCAAAAATCAGTCTATCTCAGCAGTCAGTTTTGCAGAGCTTTAAAGAGTATTTGGGTTAAAGTTTGGTTCAAACCACTCTTCAAGATAGAGAACACCTTACACTAATTGAAATAATTTGGAAAGGTCTCTAGGATGTTTGCATCACTTGTGAAAAGTATTCAACTTTTATATACTGATTGAGTAGCTCTCCTTTTTCAGTTAGCCCGAGTCCCTAGGGTGGTTTTAGGAATAGTAATCTGCAGTAAAATTAATTTAAAGGGAAGAGAAAATGTGTGTTGTCAGAATGATTGGAGAAACGAACATTTACCTAAATGTCTGTAATTGTTCATGCTTCAGATAAATTGTATTTATACTTCTTTTGGAATAACTTTAAAAAAATCACAATTATCCTACCAGTATTTTAAAATGCCCTAATAATGACAGCTATAACTTTGTAGTGAGTTGGTTCTGGCTGGACACCTGCTACCCAACAAAGCTGCACTGTCACTGCACTCCTTATACAGAGAAGGAAAGTGGAAAGAACTACCTTGTGGAAAGAACTTTGTCTTTGAAGCGTGATGGTGGAAGGGGAACAAAGTGGAACAAGTGCTGTGATAGAGTGAAGGACTTTTTAAAGAAATGAAAAAAGGAGAGAGAAAAAAGCAGCAGCCAGTTAGGGGAAGAAAAGTGGAGAAGAAAAGCTGATAGAAATATAGTCTGGATATATATATAATTGCAAGTAGAATGCAAAAGAAACCACTTACATCAAATCTCATTTATTATTATATATAACTTTAATAAATTTTGTTCATATTTTTACTTTGAGTACTGCTAATTTTAAGGCAGGCCCATATTTTTGGATTTTATTAAGTGTGAAGAATATAATTAATGCAATTCTGCCACATGTCACAGCCACTGTGACCATTATCAGCCTGTTGCCACCAGAGTGGATGCTCAGCTGTAAGGATGTGGCTGTCTGCCTTACAGTGTGCAGATTCTTTTCTCAGTGTGCACTTCCCTTCTCCACCTGCTCTGTCCATGACAGGCATCATGCTGTCTCTCAGGGTTTTGCTGCTGTGTAATAAGCCATGGTAGCACTCCATGCTGCATCAAATTATAGCACCTTACAAGAATGCTTTATTCAGTAGTCATTCAGAGGATGGGAATAAAGAATGTAAAACATAAAATGCCTTCCCAATTTGATAAATTTAATTTTTCTTAAAATTTCCCATTTTCCTAAATTTAAATTAAATCAAGGGTAAAGTTGTGGCTGATAGATATTGCTGACTCATGAGGATACTGGAGTTAAACATTTCTATTGTATGCTCAGGATGACAATATTTTCCAATAGACTCATATGACAGGGACAATCATAGAAAAGTAGTGCTAGATGAGCTGCAGGAGGAAGTTGCAGTCAGAGGAAAGGGAAAATTTGGTTTAGATTTGCATTAGCTATTAAGAAAATGTTCTTACATGTCTCCATAGTTGGAAATGCAGGAATGGCTTGAAATGAACCATCTCCATATGTACATTTCCATTCACACATACATCCAGATGTGATGACAACTTCCAGAGAATAAGAAACTAATATCTATAAAAGTCATTATTGTGAATTTCAAAGTGTTTCCTTAAAAAGTTATTATACTTGACAATTTAGACAGAATTTTAGAGTCTCCTGCTTGGTCACTGCAATAGCATCCTTCAAAGTCTTTAACTTCACTTGCCATTCAATACCACCTCAAGGTGGTTTTGTTCTTGTGATGTCTGTTTTGAGGGATTGTCATGGTTTAAGCCCAGGCAGCAAGCAAGGCCCAAGCAGCCACTCGCTCACTACCCCACCAGCAAGACCAGGGAGGGAATTGGAAGTGTAAAAGCAGGAAAATTGAAAAAGCTGGGTTGAGTCAAAGACAATTTAATAGCAAAAGCAAAAGCTGCACATACAAACAAAGCAGAATAAGGAATTAATTCCCCAATTCCCATGGGCCAGCAGGTGTTCAGCCATGTCCAGGAGAAAGTGGCCCCATCACATGTTACAGTGACTTGGGAAGACAAACGCCATCATTCCAAATGCTCCTCTCTTCCTGCTTCTTCCCACCATTTTATATCCTGAGCGTGATGTCACATGGTCTGGAATATCCCTTTGGTCACTTGGGATCACCTGTCCTGGCTGTGACAGGCTGCTCCTCCCTGCCTCCCATGTACCTCCCACTTCCACTCCAGCATGGCTGTACAAAATGCAGAAAAGGGCTCATCTCTGTGTCAACATGCTCAGTAATAACTAAAACATCTCTGTACTATCAACTTCATGTTCTGCACTAATCCAAAACACAGCCCACACTAGCTACTGTGAAGAAAGTAAACTCCCCCCAGCCCAAACCAGCACACTGATTCATTATTTTGAATTGTTCCTGCAAGGTTGTGTTATTATTACATAGGCCTATAAGAAACCTTGTTTTCAGAGTATGAAGAAATCAAGAAAGGAAGTATGAACTTTTTGTTGCCAGGTAAGTGTTTGAGCAGTGATTTGAATATTTGAATTGCAGGAGGCTTTCCTGCAAGAAACAGGAAGGACTCCTGTTGCAGAAGTTTGTGAAGGAGTCCTTCTGAGGAGAAAGGAACTACAATGTGTGTTGAAATGACTACAACACCATTCCCCATCTCCCTGCACTGCTGTTGAGAAGGAAGAAGAGAATTTAGAAATTAAGTTGAGCCTGGAAAGAAGGGAGGGGTGGGTGAGAAGTGTTTTTTAAGATGAGGTTTTATTTCTCATTGTCATTCTCTGCTTTCATTTGCACAAAATAATATCCCCACACTGAAACTGTTTTACCTGTGACAATAATTTATGAGTGATCTTTTCTGTTCTAACCTCATACTGTGAGCCTTTCCTAATATTTCCTCTCCCCCAGTCCAGCAGAGGAGGGGAGTGACAGAATGGCTTTTTGGGCACCTGTCATCCAGCCAGGGTCAACCCACCAGAATCCTGCTCCTTCATAATACATGACCCACATCTGATCAGGAAAGGGTATCTCAATATCAATCAATCATTATAAATCACCTCAACTGAAAATGTCTCCTGGGGATAGTAAGTGGCATAGATTTATTTTATTTACATTTACACAATTATTAACTTATTATATGTTCAAAAATTTAACTTTTGCTTTTGAGTAGATTTGGGAAATTTCCAAAATTTCAAACTTAATATAAGTGACCATGCAGATATTGTAGATATCTCATGTTTTCTAGAACAGTCAGATATTTAATAAAGATTTTGTTTTTAATTTTAAGCTATTTTTATTTACAAATGCTAAAAGATGTAATTGTCTTTGTGGAGGTGAAACACACAGGACTAATTATTACTATTATTGTTTTTTGTTATATTTTCATGATAAATTCAGTTATATATTACCTACTCTGGAAGCAAACCATTTTATATGCAGATTTAAGGTAATGGGCATTCAACTTTAAAAAATGATTCTGATATCCTGTAGCTTCTCAATAATAATATGCTCTTACATTACAACAGAAAAGGATGGATTATGGCTTTTTCAATTTGCATCAGGCATATTAATTGCAGAGTAGGATTTCCACATAAAATATCAATGTACTGGAACAAACTGTTAATGTACCAGAATATGAACACTTACATTCATTTCTTGAGATTTAAAAGCAATCTTCTTTTTCATATATCTGAATAGTATTTTTTTTAAAACCTGCTAATGAGAACAACGTAGCCAATGTTTTCTGAAAACTTTAATTAGCTAAAGTGTTAATAGTGATTTCCTAGTCATTGTACTGGCAAACAATACAACAAGCCATTAAGGAAAGAAAATAATTTACAGGGTATGGAAAAACTTTAAAGCAGCTTTTAAGAAATGTGTCATGGAAGATCAACTTTATGTTGTATTAGTGAGAAAAGAAACACTGAATTCAAGTTTTACTTCTTTGGGGTTGTTGTTTGTTGTTCTGGGCTTTGTTTGTTTTGTTTTGGTTTATTGTTTTGTTTTTTTGTCCCTTGAAGAAGATATTCCTAGACTAAGAAAAATGTACTTGGAAGCGAAGTTCAACTGGGAATTTGCAAAGTGTTTTTAATGATATAGAATAGCAAGTTTATAGTTCATGTATTATCTAATTTTGAATTGGACACAAAGAATCGAGAAATTTGTTTTAATAGGTAATAATAATAATAATAATAATTTTGCTGTAGAAAAAGAAAACAATCCTTTAAGAACAGGTAAGTAAAGAGTTATGATTCTTAACAATACAAAAGGGGTTGCTTAGAACCATTATCTTATTATTAATACACCTGGGCAAGAACATATCTTCTAATTCACTTTCAAATACTAGACTATAGCTGCTTTAAAAGATGCAAATTAATTCCTTCTTTGTTTATGTGATTTTGTTTTATGACTGCTCTGTTTCACACTACTAATCTTTAATGGGCCTTCAATTTCTTATTCCTTTTTCTTTAAAACAGACAGAAGGAGAAAAAATATTTAAGTTTTCATGCCACAGCTGCAGGCTGTGAATTATCCCACTAGGGAAGAGTGGAAATACCACCCACATAATCCAAGAGCCTTGATTCATTTTGTGTCTGAAGCAATCATTGTGGTCTTACAAAGCTGAAATGAGTTTTCTTTTCAATCTTCACAGGAGAAAAAAATGAGATTATCTTCCTTAGAGGTTCAAAGCAAGATCCCACTTTTTAACTTATTTTTACACCTATTTATCATTTTTATTTTTCGTCCTTAGTTTCTCACTATTTTGCAACCACCTTGACTTTACTTATAGCAATAGAATTGAATATAAGACAGGATGTAAAGAAGAGCCAAGCAATATCTTCCCAGCTGAACTTGTGACAAGTGATTGGGTTGGTGTATGACAACCAGACACAAGGAACTTTGCAGAGCTTGTTTTTAAGGCTCTTATTTGCCCCAGAACAGTCAGGAAACCTCCCTGTCTCACAGGCATGGGGAGTTTGCTGCCATCTGTTTAAGATCCCAGTGGAAGCACCTGCCCAGGGTCCTCTCTAACTATTCAGGATTCCACTCAGTATGCACAGACACTGTATAGCTTCCTACAGATCATCATAAGTGAATAATGAAGAGAGAGAGATTAAATTCTGCCATTTAGGTTCTTTACTCAAGGCTGTAGCGAGGTTTTGTGCTCTTGGGATCCTAATGCTTGAATTTTAACTTGGAGAACTTTAAAGTCCTCAGGATATATATATATATATATATATATATATTTTTTTTTAATGAGCTGGATTAATGATTTAAAAGTTCAGCTACTGGCAGATGAAATGATGACTGCAGTAAAAGTTAGCTGGTTGCAGTACTTGTCCAGAAGCAATCCTTTCTATTGCCTCAGAATATTCATACACTTGCTGGCCATTCCTTCATCCAGTGATGTAGTCACAAGGCTGTGTTTAACAGGCAGAAAAAAGGACAGAAGGAAGAGGGGAGAGAGGAAGGGAGAAAGAAGCAAAGAAAGCTTGTTGGTTTGAATTCTCTCTTGATGTAGGTGGAATTAAACAGATGTTTTTATCAGATGGATTAGCTGATGTTTTGTAAGTCCTTTCCAACCTGGACTGTTCTATTCCATATCTCCAGTGGATAATGTGGACATGAGACTAATGCTTCTGATCTGCAAAAAGTAGAAATTGCAACAGTATGTTTAATGTGTGTGTAAAGGTGCACTTTGAAAACACTTTTCAGATCTAAACTTTCAGCTGAGTTGCTTCTCTGCATGAACAATTTCAGGATACTGACCAAGTTTAGTGCTGGGTGGTGTCATAATCTTCTCAATTCTCTCAAGAAATTGTAAGAATGTGGAAAAGATCATCTCTTAATCTGATTTTAGAAATCTTCATACGATTATAGATTTCAGATGCAAGTAAAAACTTGAACTAGAGAATTTAATTTCATTGTAATTTCTTTTAAATAGTAAAAATAATCTAATATTTCAGCGTTTTATTACTGTAATCCTTCTCCACATTTAAACTGAGATTTAATTTACATACAGTTCTAAATATTTCATCACATCTATATGTGCTTAAATTGACGTATGTTTTAGATCTAAAACCTTGATCAAGGCTTATTCTAGTGCCAGCAGAAATATGGCTCAGAATTCAGTGAGCTCACACAAACGTTGCTGAGACCAGTGAAGTTCTAAATAAATATGGGCAGTGTATTTAACAGCCTTAGACATACATAATGAACTTCTAGTCATCATTGTTCTAAGATTCTATAAAAAAACATAAAACTGAAAAAAATATATGTCAGCTCACCACTTTTTAGTTTATTCATAAATAACAGCCTTAGCTGTATTTTGTAATGTATATTTAGGAGCTGTAATCTCTGAAAAGCTTGCCAGGCATTGCCTGTGAACTCCCATTAATAGGCATCCTAAACAGAAAAAGAACCTGAATAGGGGAAATAACTGTTCTGAGAGCTCTGGCATGGTCCTCGTTGCCAGGGAAACCTCTTCTTTGTCTCTACGTGTTCAGAATGGCTGCCTCATTAGACACTGAACCTGATCATCACGTTGCACTACCAGGAGAAAAAAATGAGGAACGAGAAAAGCTAAGAGTTCCACAAATCTTTAAGAAAATGCCAAGAATAGGGGTAATCTTAAATAAATCTATGTGTAGCTATTATCACAATTATGTTCTGTAAGGGTAAATCTGTCCAGGCTGCTGCATTTATTTGCAGGTGGAGGTGAGCAATTCTGGATTATCTTTTACTGAATCAAAAAAAGAAAAAAGAGAAAAAGAAAAAAAGAAAAGAATGTGAACACAAAACTGGTGACTTGTATATTTTATCTAAAATATATCTCTTTTAAATATTGAAAAACACCTATTTAATAAGGTAATTCTGCTTATTTAACTGCCTGAGACACTGTTTTAGCTTTTCTATAGCAGATTTTATTAATGGAGTCAGAAGCATAAAATGTCAGGGAAAAGCCTATATAGGTGCATTTATTACTCTGATCATAAAGAGGAGTGGTGAAAAAATAGTAAAACTTGAAAATATATAGTGACAAGAGAGTTATTTTTTGTTTACTACTAAGTTTTAATCAAGATACTAAAAACAGCACCACATAAACTTCTGAAGTGCAGCAGAACTGGATGCAGTTTGAAGGCATTACTCATTGGCAATAAAACTACAGCCCCAAGGTCCCCCAGGAGCTCAGCTCCTGACCTTGGCTGATGAGAGGAGCCGCTGGAAACAGCGCCAGAGCTTAACCTCCACCCTCGGCGGTTTGCAAATATCAACACAGGGAAGGGATTTTAAAGTCATCATCTCACCAAGTCTGTTCTCTGGAAAGAAAAATAATATCCAAATCACAGGTGAAATACTTAAGGAATGCCTGACTTTGTTCTTTATTTATGAAGAGGGAAGACAACCCAGCTAAACCTTTTTTTTCTTATTTTTTCTTGACTCTACAAGATGTGAAACTTAATAGTTATATGATAACTAGATAGTGCGTGACCAGGTGGTCTGAGATTAACTGCTTGCTTTCCAAGAGCATAAAGAAATTACATGGACTAGATTTACATGTACCTTGAGTAATTTTCCTTCTTACTAAGTGATAAGCTATGCTGGCTCTCTGACTGTTGCCTAAGTAACAGTATTCAAATTAAAATATTTTCTTTTTTTTAAAGACTGCCTTTCATCTAACAAATATTTCAGGCAGTTTTTTCCCTCCTCTGGGGTAACATTGTTAAAACAGGACTTGAAGATAGCATCTAGAGGAAAAAAGATATGGCTGAATGTGAATGCCTATCCACTATGTGGCAAGAAAACATTTACTCTCCTTGGTAAGTAGCTCTTTTCAATTCCATGGTGAAATATTTTCAAAATTCAATGGAAGTTGAGTCATTAATGAGAAATAGTTCGTCCAAGTGGGGACTTGAGGCAGAGAAAGCTTTTATGGAGGGCTCCCATAACCACCAGAGTTCTTTCCTTTCTCTATTTTAAACAGTTACATGGAGAAGAACTAGAAGAAGATATTTAAAATTAATATACAAGGCAAGAAGGAGTAGCAGGAAAGGTACTAGAATATTACGTGAAGTGGGTCCAATGTGTAGGTGTGAGTAAGTTCTCTTTGTACCATTAATTTAATAAATTTTGGTAAATACAGGGAATGTAAATGGTTCCTCTTGGCTTCTCTTTTGAGCAAATACACAGAAGGATACCAAGGTTTGAAAAAGGAATAATAAAAAACATGGCTTGAATCTTAACATAATATATGTGAGCATAAATGTGTGAGCCTAGATGTCTGTGAGAAAAGGTGATGATTAATGAAAAGGTACAGTTTTAACTGGGTAGTAGTTATAATCACTATTTTATTATGATAGTCTACCTGAACTAGGCTGGAAATTCTAGGAGCTACATTTCTATGTCCCATTTGAGCACCAGATTTTTTCTTGAATTAGTTTCCATTGACATAATTTCTTGATTGCGTTGACAAACCCAAAAGGCAAAGTCTTGTCTCTTTCATTGTTGAAGGGGAGTTTAGGAAAAATGCTGAAGAGATTTCAGTTACCTAAGGATCTCTCACTGCAGAAAGTAGAAAATATTTAAGAAAAAATTTTATACCTTTCAGTCCCAAATACTTTACAAATCTTTATACTTTCATACACAAAAGCAAAAAAAAAAAAAAAAAAAAAAGGAAGTACAAATGCAACTTTTGATCCAGTTTTGTAAAATTTCAGCAAAATATGTACATACAAGGTACAAAATAGTTCATATGCCTTTATTTTACATACAACATTGTGAGACCTAAGGAAACAGTCTTGTCAAAGTTTAATCCCTCTAAATATTGCACACCCAGGATGCACGATGGTGATGGATGAACAGTCACCATCATCACCAAACCTGTAACTTCTGGAACAGAAAATATAAGCAGTTAGAGTTGGATGTAGAAGACCATGAAGGAAAAAGTCACCTGCACAGACTGCAAAAATCCCTTAGAAGTCTCTAGGCAATAATCCTTAAGTCATCACTGAGCCCACAAAATGATGCCCATACAAGTCAGCCTTTCCATAAAAGGCACAAAATAAGAAAGCAAAAGGGTTGGACCTTTGAGAGTGACTTAAATCACATACAGATGGTATATTACAGATGCCAAATATCCTCACAAGATCCTTGGTCCCATGATGCAGTGTGGATCTTGCTCTCTGACCTCAGCATACGTCAAAGCCTGCTGTAAGAAGCAAAGCAGCAGATCAGCTTCATCTTTATCCCATTATTTTTCACTTTGCAATGTGCACCCTTTATGTAACCAACCAGCAACACTAAATGGGAGCAATGATGCAATTCCTAGGTCCTGCACGAGGCACATGCAGGAAAAGGAATGAGATTGTTTGTTTAAGGTATGTAAGAAGTGATACAGAAGAAGGACAAAGGTCTCCCACCTTAGTTGCTGTTATAAGATCATGGTGAGTACCCATGATTCTTCTTTGTGTTTCTTTTGTCTT
The DNA here is from genome assembly GCA_034336665.1 of Luscinia megarhynchos. NCBI lineage: Eukaryota > Metazoa > Chordata > Aves > Passeriformes > Muscicapidae > Luscinia > Luscinia megarhynchos. Next base: position 33,657,081 of record CM067568.1, on the reverse strand, counting down.
TTGAAAACCCAACTTTAGAGGTTTATGCACATCTTCTTGCTAAGATACTTGCATTAACTGACACACTGATGGGAATCCTAAAGTTTGTATTTTAGTCCAGTGTGAAAATTGCAGTCTCTTGTCTCTTTGCTTTACGTCTCTTTTTGGTGACTATAAGCAACAAAATTACCTTTTTAAAGCTGCAGAGATAAATCAGATATATAAACCAGAAATTTGCCTTCCAAATGCTTATTATTCTACCAGAGTCCCCAAATAACACCCTCTGGATACTTGGAATGTAATTTCACCTTTAAAAAGGAAGTATTCTTATCAGTCAATTGATATCTTTAAGCACCATATTATCACTGCAAAATGAAAATCACTGATGATGCTCACAAAAATTTGGTACTGACAGAGTTACAAAAATAATCTTAAGTGTTAAGCCTTGGGACATAGTGTTTATGCAGTCTAACAACAGCTCTTGTCTCAGCATAACGTATACTAAAAATCTAGAACACACTTAAAGGATTATTTTTAGTTGCTTCTTTTCCTGTCTCCATGGTTTTGCTTTTGAAATTATCTCTGAAACAATAGTATTACATGCATATCCAAGCCTGTTATTCCAGATATACTCAAGAATATTTGAAAGGATTAAAAAAGGCACTTGCCCTTCTGGGTTAAATATTTAAGCTTTAGTTGCTTTGACATTGCAGGTGAAAGCCAAAAATTAAATAATAAAAAAAGGAAATTAACCTGTTGGTAGCAACCTACCGTTTTCAGTTTTATTTCCAATCACACCGAGACAGAAAGTAGCCCTGACAATTCTGTGACTGCTCCAGCCCATTGTAAACAGGAGGTGGCAGTTCTAGTCTTTGATCCAATATGCTGCAGTGTTATAAAATGGCAGTAACTAGCAAGGGAAGACAGTTCCACAATATGCAAGCTAAATGGCTTTTTCAAGGCTAGCCAGAGCTGCTTCCCCTTTAATTCCCTTTTTGTAGAAAGCTAAAATGTGTCATACACAGAGAGAAAAAAAAGAATAAAATAGAGCAGCCTTCTGACAGCTCAGAATTGGTACTGTGATAGAGACTCTAGAGCTAACTACACTGCATCCAAGGATTTTATTTTTCTTTTCATTTCCTTTTTTTTTCTTTTTGTTTTGAGTGTGAAAACACATAAAGATTGTCTTTATAAGGCTTTTGTGGGAAAAAAATCCTCTCTATTCATTTTGTGTTCTGTCTCATGCATTAGTTTCACAAATCCTTCTTGTCACAGAAAATACTTTTATTCTAAAGTACTAAAATTCCACTTAAAAATAGATCAATAATACTCCTCCCCCAGTATATGACAGGTGAAATCTAGCAGGAGAGGCTCTAAAATCCAGTGCAGCCTATTCAACAGGCCATTATTTTTTAATTTCTGATGTCGTTCTGAAACAGCGCTGAATTGCTGAGAAGACATTGCTTTATCATTAAAGCAAATGCAGGATGAAACTTCCTCTGTTAGCTCTAGTTATGGAAATGAGAGCTTTAACCTGCATGTTAAAAAGCCCTATGACAGTAAAGACCAAAAGCAAAGTAAAGCCATTGGAAAGTCTTTCACCACAGAAAGAAAATATCAGAACAAGAGAAATAAAAAGCTGTGAAGGGTGCAGTCTGACATCTTAGAAAACCAATACGAGCAAACATTGTATTTGCTGCCTTTTAACCAACTCCATGTCTGATCATGACAAATACCAGGCATCACAGCAGAAATATATTACACAGTAATATTGAGAATTTTACAGAATGCCTGGAAGCTAGATGGAGGTGAGAACTACTGAAAGCACCTGACATTCAGAATCAGGGAGAGTAGCACATATCTGCAAGGTGCAGGTCTCCAGGAAGTTGTTCAATGTAATTGCCAAACAACACACTTTCTTAGGAAGAGTCTTGGGATGCTTCATTTTGATCAAATACTTTTTGCCTTTCTGCTATTCCACCTACATAATTTCTGTAAGTAACTTCTCTGAGTAGAACAACTACTTTCTACTGTGGTGCCTGAAACAAGGACATAATGTCATGGCCATAGATAACAAAATATCCTACTGTTCCCATCATGTTATCCAGTGGGAACTCCTGTAGTCAGAGATTCAGCAGTGTACATTAATCTTCACAGTGTTATACAAGACATCACTAACTCAATTCCCTGGCATCCCCACAATGGAGTATGTTCAATTGTGGAAAAACAAGACGTGAGTCTGATGCTGTTAATCAGACAGGCACATACTCTGACATGTTTCACAATAGGAAGAGAGTACAGATCAGGACTTGTAGCTATGGAAAACAATGAGAATGTTAAGGGCAGTACTAAACTGAAGAAGAAATCTGGTTATAATTGTAAAAGTATTGTAGAGGCAGGAAAGCAGTACAGTAGTACTTATCATTTTGCCAGGACAGAGATTTAGGAAATATTTAAGGGATTTATACACAATTAAATTGAGTTTAATTACTGTGTATCAACTGAGTAATGGTAGCAGTCCCCAAGAGTGCCTTATGGCCAAAATCAGGTCTGCAACACTGCTTATCCTTCTTTACATTCCAACTTAGCTCTGTTTTAATGACATCATATTTGCTGAACACTAGAGGAGCACAGTTGAAGAAGTTGGTGATTCTTCTGATGTATAGTACCTTAGGCTGTGTTCATCTATGTTTCATTGGAGTATTTCCTAAAAAAAAGTATTAAGCCAAAGTAAAATCAGCACTGCATATCCTAATTAGAGGGGACATCCAAACCAAACTTCTCACACAGAAGATCTCATGATAAGAGCTAAGAGGCTGGGAATAAAATAGAAAAAAATAGAGTATGACTCAGGTTCTTAAATTTCTGTTCTAAGCAGAGGTATGTGCCTTCCTGTCTGCTACAAAGATCTATCATTTAAGGTTTTAATTTATTACATTAAGACATTTTCATAGTCTACTTTATCCATGAAAATAAGATCAACCCCCAGCTGCACCACTCACAAGGAACACTGTTACTTGTTCACGGGAAAGAGATTTAGAGTCAGAACTTGAGTTAAATTTCCCTGCATATATGCAAAACCCGGATATCCTGGAGCAATTTGAGATTTTTTTCCAACAACTCCACTGAAAATTGTATCACTTTTGCTTATTTATCTCAATTTTCCTGGGACTAGAATCTCCATGAGTCTCTATGTTGCCTATCCCTGACAAATGCTTGAAGAGCAACATGCAGAGTTAGTCTTTTTTCCTCTCCTTTCTCCCACACTAACATTCTTGCATGCAATAAGCCCAGCACTGCCTCTGAGAATCCTTCATCTTAGAAGATCTGTTATCATTTGGGTGTGCAGGAGACACCTGCACAATTCCCTGGTGCTCTGAGCAGACAAATGCAAGCAGCCCTCTCGCCAAGACACAAATCTTGGGATCACACTGTGAATATTGCTCGAGGTCTAGTGGTAGTTAGGATAGCTGTGTAGCCTTGTAGATGTCCCCTGAGAGAGGAAGGAAAATGAAGGCATGGAAACTGAGGCAGACAGAGAGCAATGTGGCAGTTCAAAGATAGAACAGTGGTGTGGTATTGATACCCCTCTGAGAAATAAGATTTATAAAAGCTCTTGCTGAATCTCAGGTATGGGAACTGTACTGATAGTTTCAATGAGACAACTGATGAAGAAACTAAAGTGCGTGGTTGATATCTCCAATAAGAGAGAGATTACAACATGCTACTCCACTAGATTTCTCAAATATTTGAAAAAAGCTTGGAAAGAAATATAAAGATTTAGACACACAAATAAATTGCTAGAGCTAAAAAACCATTCTGTGTCAGCTGAGGCACTGTTAACTGTTCATAAAAATTTTCTTTCATTGCAGATGTGAATAAATCAAATTATTGCAATTTTGCAAGAGCAGAAGCCCACACACTGACAGGAGAGGAGATGGGAGGAGAGGAGATGAAATTGAAGAGGAAGAGACCTTTGCAGAGGGAAGAGGACAGAGAAACTACCTGCCACTGAGAACCAATTAATTGAGAAAAATGTAAAGTATAAAATCGTGGTTTCTGGAAGCAGACAGACAGTACTTGTAGACATGTGAAAAATAGTAATCTAAACAAAAAAAATTAAAGTGGGAAAGAGTTCAAGGGGTTGAATTTTATACGAAAAGTTGGATAATCTCACAGTAAACTGTAATTTCTTTTTTTCTTTCTGTTTTTTACCAACTCAAATTTATAAAATGCTTTTATAAGTTTTTTTAAAAATTATTTTACCTGAGATTTTATTCCCCTCCATATTAGATATGAAAATTTCTCTCTTAGTATACACACTAGACTCCTACTAGGATTCTATACACAGTGATCAGATTTGTCTAGTAAGTTACCAGAGACATTTTTTTCTGCAAAACATTGAAATGTCTCTTTTTTTCTTTTATTTTTCTCCTTTTTTTTCCCTTTAAACCACATAAGTCATAAAATCATTGAGGCTGGAGAAGACCACTTCAGTCACCGAGTCCAACCATTAACCTGTGACTGCCATGTGCACATCTTAATCACGTTTTCAAGCCTGTATGCTTTTGTCTACACACTTTTGCAGTACTTTCAGGATGGCAGTTGCATCACTGCCCTAGGCAACCTATTCCAATTCCTGACTGGCCTTTCATTGAAGACATTTTTCCTAAGAGCCAATCTAAATCTCCTCTGGCTCAATGTGAGGCCATTTCTTCTTGTCCTGTCGCCAGCTGCCTGGGAGAAGAGTTTGATCTCCATTTCTCTACAGCCTCCTTTCAGGCAGGTGTAGAGAGCAATAAGGTCTCTCCTGAGCCTCCTTTTCTCCAGTCTAAGCACCCCCAGCTCCCTCAGCTGCTCCTCATGACTTGAGCTCTACAGCCCTTCCCTAGCTCTGCTGCCCTTCTCTGAATGTGCTCCAGCCCCTCAATGTCTTTCTGCAGTGAGGGGCCCAGAACTGGACACAGGATTTGAGGTGTGATCTCCTCAGTGCTGAGTGCAGGGGGCAATCACTGCCCTGGTCCTGCTGGCCACACCATTGCTGATGCAGGCCAGGATGCCACTGAGCTACTGTGTGTGAGATGCACATTCTTCTTCACTGCCTTCTTGATCTTGCCAGTTGCATTCTTCTCACTTTTGTCACCAGTTTTGCTTCGTGAGCATTAGACAACTTCATTAGTTATGACTCATCAGAAAGGTATAATCATACCAATTCCTGCTCAGTGTCATCTGCTCTCACTCAAATATCAAGTTTTTCTCTGTTGCCGAGATATTAAATGTGTTTTATTCTCTGGATATTACAGGAAAATTTGAAACTGCCTTTTCTTAGTTCTGTCAAGAGGAAGGATCAAAGTTGTGGGTTTGTTTTGCTTTACCATTCAATTTTACTTGAAATTTGTATCTACCTTTATTTGTTTCTTTCCCGTGAAGGTCTTGTTAGGAATTACTTTTTAAATATATGGGATTCTTGTCTATTTTAAATCAACCTAAACATTTAATTATTATAAAATGCATATTTTCTGCACAAGTTATTATTCATAGAAATAGTTGGGTTTAAAACAATTTTTTAATGTTTAAAACAAGTTTGTAGATACCAAATTTGTGTTAAAAAAGGAAAACTGATTCCTGCAAGTAACTGCAAGTATGCAGACTGTCATAAGCATAGATGAAGCACTGGTAGCAGTGACTTATTTCCCCTTTAAAATATAATAGAGAAGAGAAAAAAACCTTTTGTGGTATATCTTTATCCATTAATCTCTATCACCAAAACCTCGTAAACATGGTGACAGACACAGACTAATTCTTATAGTTAAAAAAAGTCAATCAAAAAATAGATAAAAGGTAAAAGTACAGTCAATAAATAATCTTGTAAGACTAAACATTGCACTCATCCCTTTCAAGGCACTCATTAGTCATCTACAGTGCCCTCAGTGATATTTTTAATGTATTATTTCAAAGTTCTTTATTGTTGAGAAGGGAACTTTTTTAACTTATAAAGCTCCATCTATAGTAGAGGTCTGGTTCAACATAAATGAGCAATTTCCCAGTGGACAAGAAACTACTGTGACAGAACATTAATAATACCTTGAGCATCTACTACCCCCCTTTTTTTTTCCTGAGTTAAAAAAAAAAGGAGAAGAGACAGGAAAGGTTATTTTGTGGCTAAAGCTGGTTGAGTTATTATTGTTTAATATTCCATCTTTTAAATTACTGCTTTAAATTACAATCCTACATCGATTGTTTCAGTTTCAGTAGAAGGAACTTCATCTTTGTACAACAGGCAATTTTTTAAAGTACAACATTTCTAAAGATGGGTGAAGGATTTAGGTAGCACTTTGAACCTGAAAGACATTAGAGGCCTTTTGGGCATTGTGTGAAATCCCTGGGAATGGCTCAGATAGCCGTGCAGTTTTTTGAGTTTCCACTCTCTGCTCTTGATATCCAACAAACACTAAGAAGTCTAATATCAGCATCTAATTTTAAAGGTTTGTCCCTCATGAATGTAGTGTTCAATGTGTTCCTGTCCTTCTGCATTGAAACCATTCACATTGAATTTATATAGCTATTGAATAATTTGCTGAAGAGATGTATTCTTCTTTATAATCTAAGAATTTAAAAATCATAATTTTGACAAACTTTTAAATTATGTAAGTCATAGAGCCTTATTTTCAAAATGCCCTCATCTATGAATAGTTTGTCCTATTTAAAGTTACCATTTGGCTGTAATATTATTCATAGAATGTTTTTGATCTATTCATATTTTATCTATTCACACAGGAGATCTGCTTTTCAGGTCTTTGATGGCAGTTTTACAAGAACTGAATGACAGATATCCAAATGTAAATGATTAATAAATCAGTTATCCAGTTTCAAAAAAATAATCTGCTCAGTGTATTAAAAAAAGTGAAGAAACTTTAGAGTTGGGAATATAGAGGAAGCCAAATGCTTGTAAATAATTTGTTAAATGTAAAATTAATTTTCTAACCACAATAACAAATAAATAAAGGAAGAAATACAGGGAATTCAGACAAGATAAGAAGGTTAAAGGGCATTGAATAACTAATACAAAAGTGAAAGGACTGCAAATTTTTTTCTGAGAGACAAAAATAGAAACCAGGGATGTATATGAAATAATAAATGATCAAATAAGCATATATGAAAAAATGAAACAAAGAAATTTTCTATCCTGGTTCTGTGATACAAAAGCAAAAATATAATTAAATGTTAGAAGGCTTGAAGTGAGTAAAAAAAATATAGTTCCTTATGAAAATGGCAACTATCATAAAGCTGCAGCCCCAAACTCAAGCAGCCTAGAAGTAAACAAGCCCCTGAGTGAATGATGATAAGATAGATTTGAACATATACAAAAGATCAGCCTATCCATTGAACCCTAAGGGTAGATATATCATTGGCCAGAGAAATAGGTAACAAGGCAGGAACCAATCATGTGTATACCTGGGAAATTCAAACCCTCTATTTTAGTAAGGGCTCAGAACAATAAAGAAAACTTTTGTCACATGAATCTTGGGAGGGTTGTGTCTCTGTCTCCAACCACGACCCCTTTCAACGTTATATTAACTCACCAAGGCAAAGAAACTGAAGAGTTTAGAATGAAGACTGGGCATGCAATTCCTGATGTAGTTCAGTGGGGCACGTTTTAACCCAGATGGTCTGAATGAGGGAGAGAACTCAACCTATTCTGGACTAGAGCTAGAAACATGAGAGAGAGCTCAGGTTACACACCAGAGCAAGGCAGTACTTCTCTTTGGGCGACAGGTGGGTAAAGCACTGAGTAGGATAACTTTAAAGGAAAGGCTCTGTCTCACATGGTGCTTGATTTTGCCATCTGTTTTTGTGTTCTGTTTCCCTGAATAAACTATATAAAGTTTTGTTGTGCAGCAACTTTTGGGACTGAGGCTAAGTGGAAGAAACTATAAAGATGAGAAGAGAAACATTGGTACACAAGATATTATGCGGATGGCAGTATTTGGGAAATATGCTTATGACCTATATTTCTAGTTATCACCAGCTCAAAAAACTTTGCTTCTTGCAGAATTATATGTGTGAGAAAATAGTTTTATATCTATCAATCGTTTCTCTCTCTCCAAATGCTGATCTGAAAATTATTTTCACAGAGTATTATGTATCATACTTAGACATTATAACCCAGATTTGTTTGGTACAATGAAACTCCAAGAAATGAAACAAAAATAATTTTCAAAGTCTCCAACCATAACACGCATACATGTTTTCTTTGTAAAAATATTGAGAACATCTAAAATCTTAAGCTCCAATGTGACTCTTCTGTACAAAGTGACATTGTTGTGAACTTTTAAGGGACCTGGGAATACCTGCTCTCTGAATCTTTGGTAAACTCAGTTCAGAGAGAAAATAAAAACTATTCGATTTAGGGTAGCAGCAACTGGCCTTCACTGGGTTCATGCAGCATTAAAAACTATTTAGCTCTCAGCTCAGCCATGATAACCATCTAAGTGCTTCTGCTGAGTCCATGCCAATTGTGAAGTGGCTCTCTTTCTCTGAAATTTAGAAACACTATCACAGATAATTCATTAATTGTTGTGAACTGACTTCACAATAGCTTAATTAAGATTAGAGATCATCCTCAGGGCTGACTACTGTTATGGCATAGATGATAATTTAGAAGTTGAATAGGACTGTAATCTGGACATGCTAGATTAGACACTTGGAAATGGCCTCATCTTTATAATGGTGTTTGAAAATCTCCAGCCTGACTTCCTGGCATCATGTATGAAGCAAGGGCTTTCTGTACATCTGTGAGTAAAGAAGAGTCTTTGGAGAGAGGTTTTGAACAGCAGAGATCTTTAAACATAACTTTCAGTACTTGGTAACTATAGAGAGGAAGAACAACTTAGGGAAAACACAGAAGGTTCAGAATTATAAAAATCGTGATGGTGCCCAGTTAATCACAGTGCTCAGTTAAGAGAATAGTATTTAATCTTCTCATTCTGAAGTTAAAACTATCAATTTTTGAACCACATAAAAAATAATTAAACATATTCATACTAGAATCAGTTTGAAGCATTCAAAAATGGAAAACACATTCCAAATTAAAATTATAACTGCTATTAAGGAAGTTTTTATAGCAGAAGGAAATCAGAGTATCAGTTCATTGTGTATACCAGCTCCAGTCCAGAACAAGAAGTGCCCTTTCTCCACCAGATAATTGAAAATAGCAGGTGATGAGACATGGGTTTGCTGTGACAATAAAATATAAATGTACAGAAAAGGTGAGGTGTTCTGTTTCCACTTGTTCTGTTGTATTCATTTGTTTCTGGAGCTTGATTACTTAGGGTACAGCAAAGAAACAATTCCCAGGAGCTATTTTCTCATTTTGAGAACAGAGAGAAATAATAAAGTGCTTCAAGGAGGAAGGGGTGACTAAGGCTGGGAGTTGGGAGGGTTGAACATTCCTTGTAACCCTCTAGGGTCAGTTCCCCTCTGAAGATACTCACCCTTAAGCATTCAGAATCTGTTGCTTTTAGTAAGAAATCTTTCAGTATATCTATTTGCTATAAAGAAGACTATAGAATAAAAAAAATATTTATTCTATTCTGTCTCCCATATCATCAACCAAGCTCGAAGTCAAGTTTCAGTTACAGAAATTTTATTACTATAACTTCTAACTTAATTAAAAGTTACAGTAACTTTTATTACTGGTGATACTTGAATAAAAGAATCCAAGCCAAATGAAGTCACACCAGACCAAACCAAACCTTGCCTTCTTCAGTTGTAGGTCACAAGCTGAGTGGAGCTGGCACTTAGAATAAATTGTCCTTTCACTTGTACACGAAGCAGATATTACCTACAAACCACTGAGATAATAAAAGCTGTACCCCCCAACACACTTTAGAAAGTGCACTCCAGAGAAGAACAGAACTTTCAGCAAGAATTGTTTGTGTTCTGGGTGAAACTTTTCCTGCAAAAGAATATTTTTTTCTCCTGTTTTTTTTGTTGTTTTTTTTTTCCCACTGCTTTCATGCACGAAGTGGTGAATTGGCATATTTGTGCTATGCATTAAATATTAAACCCAAAGTGAACATTACCTAATTTCCCAGGAAAGAAACCTTATTTTATATAGTGCTGGAAAATTTGGAACTTGATATTATTTAATCACATGTTAGAAAATATAAATGATGAAGGAATGATTATCTGAAAGGTTGCACAACATTTAAAAAGACAGTTTTTAAAGAAAAAACAAGTTTAGAAGTGCTCTGTTTATGATATTGTTTAAAAATTCATTAAAAATTTGAACATAAAAAAAAAGACTTAAGTAACTTGAAGTGCTTTGAGTTTTTACCTGTAAATATTTGAGTTTTACCAGTTCTTGCAGCTGTTTGAAAACCCAGAGGCACATGAGGATGGTCATGTATCTGTGTACCTGTAATAGAAAAATTATTTTGTGGATTATTAAGCATCTGCCCTTAATTTCCCAGAGATTACACTCCGAGGACATACAACAAGTAATCTGCGTTTAAAGCTTTGATCCTCTTTCTGATCACGCTAGCTTTACTATTGATTCCTGATTATAATTTATTTAACATAAAAGCTGTTACATAAGGTGGTAAAGTTGCTTAATGAGCTAACCAATTAGGGAGGAATGAATTTGAGATCACTTTGAACCCAAAGAACCAAAATTTATGAGGTTTGGGGTCCTGGAGGAAAAGAGTAGAGCACACTTCTTTAATTAATAGGATATTTGAGTAGAAAAGATATTAACTACTGAACAACTTTGCTTTTTCATGGAACTGGAACGTGAAATGAGCTCATTCTCTGCCTTTCCTTATGCCCTTGACACTGAGCAGAATTTGCCCTCTGGCAGACTGAAAGCCCCTCATGCTAACACAGACTAAATTTCAATTGTTCATTATTTTTGGTATAAGATCAGAATAGAACCACTGAATCAAATAAAGTTATAGAGAAGGGGACAGAACAGAAAAACTGTGCTAAAGTACAAAAGGAAAGTTTGCTTATGACAGTCATTATCAAACTCATTTCTGTATCCCATTCTTAAACCAATTGAATCTAATAAAATGTCACAACTTTTTTGCACCTGGATACATTCATGTACGTAATTTTTTGATCACTAACAAAATAAAGGAGGTCACAGCTGAAATCTTTGCAGTAGAATGATAGGCAAAGTTAGAAGGGAAAAATGTTTAGAAATAAAACCTTCATAAAGCACCTTGTAAATTTTTCGGTTGTTGTCTCTGCTTGAGTGCCCTAAACCTTGTTATTTCTTTTAATAAAGGTATAATAAAGACTTCAATAACTATCCTTGCACTGTTTTCTACACTATTGGATTATAAACACAGTCACTGTCTCTGCCATCTTGACTTGTACTGTGTGCAGTTGTATAACAGCTGAGTATTCAGCCAACTAAGACAAATTCAGGATGGAAAATAACTTAAAAAGGAAGTATTCTTAATACTCAGTATGCTGATATTTGACAAAATTGTGGCAACCTTTTATGTACATATACAAAACACAAAATTAATCAGAGGGGATAAGCACCCTATTCTGTTGCTGTGACAGAAAACCTGTAGAAAATAGCCCTTGTTTAGATTTAAGTGCCATTATCATAAATAGGACATGATGTGGAGGATTGAAGAAAAATAGAAATAAAAGCTAGCTTGAAAACTAACTGTATGTTTTAATATTTTTTCTCTTAGGAAGATTTTTCTTCACTGTTAATTTATGAGAAAAGTATAATTAGGTTAACTTTTTTATTTTTCATGACTCCTCTCATAAGAATATGGATGATCCACATTTGAAAAAAATCCTGATTTCTGATGTTTGCTTTAAATATTTTTCAATCTCAAAAAATAGTTTGACTGAAAGAGAATATCTTTAGAAATTACAGTGGAATTATAATTCTCACTGTCTGGGAATTTTTTAAAAAGGTCACTTAAGAGACAATAACCCCTACATGTCTGTTAACCACTGAAAATCTATCTGGAAAAAAACCTTTGAATTTCAAGTGAGAAAATGTGTCTTTAAGACAATATGCCTCAGCATGGTCGAGTTGTTTGAACATTGGACCTTGATAAAAAATAAGGTAATTCTCCACTGATGCATCACTAAACATAAATTTTTAGTTATGTTCTGTGGCATCCAAATGAGGGAATTTAATTCCTAATGATACCCTTGGTTATTTTTTCCTCTCTGGGAAATAAGAGTGATTTCAGCTTTGATCCAGCCTCTGAAATTCATCCTCCTAAGGTACCAATTCGAGCTACTAAACTGAAGTTCAGTTCACATTGCAGACTGTCTGCCATGTGTTTTTTCCTTTTAATTTGCCTTCATAATTTCTAAACAGTCAGGAGGCTGTGGCATTTCTGCTTCCCTACTGCCCACTTTGACTTTTCTACTGTCATTCCATCTCACCTGTGACCATGACTAAAGTAATTTCCTTGTTTCTGTATGAGATTATTTTATGTTGAAGGTGGTTTTCACTTCATAATTATCACAAAAGTTCAGTGTGTAGTCTCCATATGACAGAAAGGGAAACCACACCTGTGCTGTGTCTGAATAGCCACACAACTAATAGCCAGAATAGAGGGAAACAACTTCCCAAAGGATGAGAACACTAACCAAAATGCAAAAAAGTACCTCATCCCCTAAAAACTGGGTCTACAGAAAACTATGGAAAATTTATGGAAACTTTCCAGCTCAGTGCCCTTCAAGGTGTCTGCTTCACATCACAGGTGCCTGCATGCAGAAACAAAGCCCAGTTTTGACATAATTTTTCCTCAGGAGTTTTGACACATTCTGGATTTGTAGTGGATTTATGCAGGGCTTCGGAACTATTTTTGGAGAGAAACAAGAAAATGTTGTAATGGAAGATGTTGGAAAGGATACAATGTTGACAAAGGTCTCTCTGTATATTGTATGACAATCAGGCACACTCTGCTGTGTAGAATTTGTTGTTATATTAGTTCTGTCAGACCTTTTGAACCAGCTAACACTACTCATGGGATTCATCATATCTCATTCCAGCCTTTTCTGTTAGAAGAATATTTAATTCAATCAAAAATTTTCTGATGGCACTGTTAAGGTTAATTGGAACTTCAAGAAAAGTGCTGAAAGAGAGAGCTAAAATAGGATTTTCCTGGTTAAATATGATACTCAATTTTTTGTTGAAGTTTTAGTGCTTCAGACAATAATACAAGTCATCCTGCAAATTGTCTTTAATCTTTCATGCACCCCATTAAAAAACGCTGAAATTTAGCTTTTAGTATTAATAAAAGTGATGATAATCTTGCCAAAGATTTTGGAGAAGATGAAAGTAATATCTCTAGCACAATGACTTATATCAGTGAATGTAAACTGAAATAGAATACTGGCAAATATTCAATTCACAAGTGCTTGAATTAGTTTTACTGAGAGGTACCTTTTGCCTAATGCCAAAGAAAAAATAAGATAATAAGAATCACAGAGTTCAGAGTATAAGTCTGTACTCAGTCAGACTACATTCCCTACTGTATTGCCAAAGTTGAGGGTGGTGTTATGCTGTAATTAGATTAGTTAGCTAAAATGCCATAAAAAATAACAACGAAAGAAAAAGATTCAGTATTGCTCTTGGTAATGGGGAAGAAAAAGCTTGAAGTAGCACTTTGTTAAATAATAAATAATAAATTATAAACTCAGTGGCCTATATTTTAAATAAATCTGAGGGTAATAGCTACAGAAACATGCTGGACATTTTCATCCTTAGATGAAAACTAGGAATGTTTTGCTCAAAGTAATTTTTACGGTTTGTTATTAGTGACAGCAATTGCCACAGAAACATCTTTCTTAAAGATGAAATTTAACTTTGAACAATTAACCTATTAAAACCTATATTTAATTTATTAGCAAGTATTCCACTCAAAAGTGAAATTCTAATTATTAGCAAGGAACTTCTGGGTGTTATTTTAGTACAAATAATTATTGTGTTGTAGACAAAACTTGCATAATGAATAGATAATTTGCACAGAGAAATCATAAGTTATAATTTTAACAATGATACATGGGCTAGATGATAGGTATATACATTATTTGTGCACATAATGAGTTATCCCCTGCAATGGAGCATTGCTGTCTTGATGAACACACTTGTAAATTTTATAGAAAATGTGTCTTGAAATACAGAGCTCACGTCAAGCTGGTATTCAAATACTGAAGTTATTCACTAGCAGTGTGTTCTGAAGAAAAGCATAACACAACAGGAGACAATAGCAATCAGAAAAGCAGATAACTAAAAGAAAATGCAGGTATAGCTGGCATTTTGTGAACGCAAACAGATTCAAATTCATTCTAATAAAGAGAGGTGGATTCCTGCTGTGCACATTCTGGCATTTTCAGGATCCCAAAAAACATGAGAAACAGTTGAAATTTATAAGGTTTTCATAAATGTTTTATTTAATTTATAAGGTGGAATTTTGGCCTTGTGAAAGCTTGTGGAAAAATTCCCTTTGGATACAAGGGAACTGAGTTTCCAGTAACCTGGATTGTTTCAACACCAGACAGGTCTGTACCAACAGTAAGGGAGAGCAAGGTACAGGGAATTTTTAGTACTGTTACCAAAAGCTTTACTAGTGATGAATTCATATAGATCCATTTTTTTCAAATATAACTATTGTGGAAATCACAGGAGGGAGAAGAGAAATGTATTTTTGCTTCTGATATATTTAAAGGTAAGATAAAGGGATAAAAATCTTAAAAAATCTTAAAATCCTTCTTTTTACTAGCAGTGATGTAGCCAAAACCAATTGCAAGATAGAACGACTCTGGAGAAATTATGAAATATTTTTAATACCTGTTTTGCTGTGGTTTGATATTTATGAACATTTTCCTGAATTTTTTTGCTTTGTTTTCAGGCTTCTGTATTTTCATTTTAATTTAATTAGTCCAAAACCGTTTAAAAATAGTTTAAAAAATGCAAATCTATAATAAAATAATTTTAAAAGAAAGGAAAGCTTCTTCTTTCCCCACCCAATGGAGATTTCTCACCTAAACTTCGATGAACAGCTCTGAATTTAGAAGATTTTGGAAGATCTATCTACTTCCTCTTATATGCTGTAGCTTCCTCTGTTGAAGGTGCTGTGTTTTTACTTTAGAAGGAGGTTTTGTTATAAAGCACAACCTTGTGAGACAAGACTGGATAGAAAGAGAAGTAGAAAATGTTTAAAGGAAAATATTCAGCAGGCAGGCAGTCAGCTAACCACAAAAGATGATAGGATTTAGCACATTTTATTAACATCAATGGACAGACTTAGACTAAGAGAAAAATATTAAATGGCTTGAAAATTAAAGCAGAAATTACAATTTGTTTTTCTGTATTATGAAACAATCAAATATGTTTAGTTGACATTTTGAATAGAGCTTTAAAAGTGTTTGGCTTATACAATATACATTCTGATTTTTTTTAACATAGGTATTTTTTGTCTGGTTTGACACTGGCAGGGCAAAGTGAATCAAAAAACATTCAACCTTGAAAAAATGTTATGGTTTCTTTCTGGAATATTGATTATGTTTTGCCCATCTTCTTTTGGCTTTCTTGACATTTAGGTAAGGTCTTATCCATACTATGATGTCTAGTGATGAGTATCCCACACCATTGCATGCTTTGGACATAAGGATAAAAAATTCAATTTTCACAAAAAGCATGAAAGAAATATTAGATGTATTTTAAGCAAGACAATTCCAGTTAAATATTTTAGTCTAATTTCTGGAGTCAAGACATGAATAATTTTCTTCAGACATTCAGAGATTTAAATATGGAGAGAAGGTGATAAAGGGCAATGGACAGGAGTCAGTAATGAGTTATGAAATGTTCAGTGATTGAGGCTGTTCTATCTTTAAAAGTATGTTCAGTTCAGTTCTGCAATGCATTCTTCACCTATAGTCTTAACCTTCTAGGTTCATTAGAAACTTATTGTCCAATATGTATTGGCACATTTTGGGTATTCTGTTTTTCTGTATCATTTAGTTTGTGTCATTTTGAAAGGCAGGTACATAAATATTCTTATAGTTAAACTTCAAACGAACAGAAACAATTAATTTCCTGTTTCTTAGAAAACTTGTATAATTCCCCAAGATTTTTTTTCTTTTGGCTATTTTGGCTGCACTTACACATTAAAATAATTATTATAGTGAATTTCCTGGTTTATGGTATTTTTTAAGTTGATCACTAGCTGCAAGGTCACAGGAATTTTTGGAGTCTTATAAAAGTTGATATTAAATATGGACATGAAACTATAATTGAATCCAAGGTAGGACTTTCAGTACTGATAATTTCCAGTTAGCTTATTTGGTGGGAACATAGGGATAGAAGCATTTTATTTTAATTGACTTTGGAGGACTATTGCATGTTTGCCTTCATGCAAAAGCTAAACATTGCAGTGCACTGAGAATTAGTGCTTAGCATCTTGAAAGAGCTTAATGGCTCATTAAGCAAAGAGTTTAGACTGCTCTTCACTTTTTGATCATGCATCATAAAACAAAAACACAAAAAAAGCCCATTTAGGAATAGTAATCTTCCCTCTCAGTTGATATGAAGAAGCATTTGGGTTAAAGTTCACTAATGCTTGGAAATTCCCCTCTTGATAAAAGAAAGAAAGCAAGTTATTCAACAGCCTTGGTCAGAGGTTCTTGCAAGTTTTAAGCATTGTTTTAGGCATTGTTAAATAAACCAAATCTAATTGTTACCAAAAATCAAAGTAATAATCTATACAATTTTTCCTACAAAAACATTTTTACCTAAGCATAAAATACACTCTTGTCTTTTCCTCTCC
Source organism: Luscinia megarhynchos (assembly GCA_034336665.1). Lineage (NCBI taxonomy): Eukaryota > Metazoa > Chordata > Aves > Passeriformes > Muscicapidae > Luscinia > Luscinia megarhynchos. Next base: position 33,640,285 of record CM067568.1, on the reverse strand, counting down.
TTATCTAATTCTGTTATAGTTAATTTAATTTATACAGGAATATTATAAAGCAGATTTCTGTTGCTATGCTAACAAAGATAAATGGAAGTAGGAACCTCAACAAAACTTAGCAGACAATTCCATTATATCTTGTCAAATGCACAAGAAACCTCAGGTGTAAATTGTTTCATTTATATGTCAGTTTTGTTGACATCACTGACTAAAAGTATGGACCCTTACATTCAACCTCTGCACAAAAGAATAAAATGACAATTCAAGCATGAATATTTTTACTGTGTTTTTAGCTCTGAAATTTTTTGCTACTATACAAGATTTTACAGCAAAAATGAGAACTTCTTGAAAAGTCCAAAAGCAAAGTTTCATGTTATTTGAATATTGACAATAGTCTAACAAAGAAGAAAGCTTGCATAATTTAGTTTCTCCTTTTTAAAAGATCTTCATGCAAATAATTTACAAATTATTTTTATTTATATACAAAGTTTTATAGATTGTTTCTACTATATTCAAAATGTTATAGTGTTTACAAGTTACAACTGTTTAAAATCATGGCTTTTCTATTTGTGGGAATTGAGTTCTTAGTTTTCTTATCTTTTATGAAGGATATGAACTGGTGTGCTGAATTTTATATATGCATTGGGTATTCTTATTTAAAAATCCACTAGTCTGCACAGGAAGTGGAAGTGATATCAAGGAAACTTGAAGAGTCAGAGGCAGCCTGGCAAAACCTTTGCATTCTCTTCACCCCTGGAAAAGAAAAGGCCTCTCATCTTTCTGCTGGGAAATCTGTTTATCATTCTTAAGAGAGAATCAATTACTTGTTGAGGGAAATGTATGTACTTCAGGAAGTTTTAAGATTGTCAGTGCAAGTTACTACTTTTTCAACTGCTTTTATATACACCTTTGTAGATTTTATAAACAATTATAAAACAAATAAACAAAAAAATCCAGGCAATTGCTATAAATTCCAACCAATGACAGTTATTAATGCCAAAAAAATTAGGTATTGTAATTAGAAAATGAAGCTCAAATGTCGCAGTTAATTTAATCACAGGCCATCCAATTAATACATTTGGCAATCAAATCATTAAGTTAAGACAGGATGCATTCAATTCTTAACGAGTCTCAGTCCAGGAACTGAATTCATTTCTTCAGTTTCCTATCCCCAGTAGAGGTAATCTTTTCCATTTGCCAGAATATAAAAATCCAAATTCATTAGCACTCAGTCCTCAGGTCAAATGGAGGTTCTTTTTTTCCTGAAATGCCACTGTGTAGAGGAGTCATCCTTTCTCTCCCTTGTTTCTTTTTATTCCTGTTCAGTCTTCATTCTGCAATCCTGCATGGGTAAGAGGCAACTGCTCATACATATTTTCTTACAGGGCCAAATTTGTCTGACAGTTCACACAAACATTAACAGAAAAGAAAGCATTGCTATGGTTTACCAAATGAAAGTCCTTTAGATTCCCAGTGCCTGGAAATTATTCTCAGTTCCTTCCCAAGGGATGGTGATTATTTCTAAATGGGCAGGAAAGCTGAATAAATACAAATATATATATATATATATATATATTTAAGAAAATGCCAGATGTAGGATACAAAACCATGAGAAAACCAAAAGTGAGGACTAAAATCTTTAAACTTTGTGGCATATGCTATTAGAATCTGTGTTCTGATTCAGGAACAAAGGTGACATGAAACGAATAAAACTTTTGCTTCCACTGATAATTAAGGGGATGTGATATTTACTAAGAAACACTCCTGTTCCTGCCGTAGACAGCAAGGGAATATGTACCTGTGGGTAAACTAAACACATAATTACTATAGAATAAAATAATTTGGCAATGATTCTCATTTGGCTAACTCCATTTGGAATAAATATAGAAGAGAGCTTGATGATATAAAATATTTCAGTAGAATACAATAAATGCAAAAAAGCTTAGTCTAACAAGAATAAATTATGCTTCATTTAGGACCTTTTGACTTTAGCATATTCATATTTTCACTAATTTAAGCCTTGTTGGTGTGATATAGACAGGAACCCAAGAGAATTCCAGTCAGGGAATGGGGATACCAAATTAGCTGCAGTGGAAACATTTTGCCCTTACAGGAACTAAATCAAAAATGGGTGCTTAGAATGTATGGGCATCTTTTCTATTTTAAACTTTTTATGATAATATTTTATTGCACGTGGGTAACAGCCAATCGATGTCTTATGGTGCTTAGTTAATTATGTTAAGAAAAATCTACATAATTTTCTGGCTGTAATTGGTGTTTCTATTGTTTTGTTTTTCTATTTCTTATTATAAAGGGTTGGCTTTATTAGCAGTACAATTTTCACTCCAATTAACATTAGAATATACACATTTCTTTCTTGCAGTAAAATTCTCCTAAATTTAAGACATTGTTTATTCAAAATCACAGCTCACCAAGTCTTACAAACCCAGCAGCAGGAGGCTGCACCACTGTGCTGCCCATACTGCTAGAAATCAAAGCTGAGAGAAGGGCTATTGATATTTGATATTGATATATGCCCACATGGTCACAGGGCTCCCAGTAGGGTCTGTGCATGGTCAGCAAGTTTTCCTCTGTCTGCCCCCACACAGAGCAATGAGTTTGCAATTCTCTCCACGTGAGAAAGGCAAGCCAGATATCACATTTTAAACAGAATTAGATCATGTGTTCATGGGATCACATGTTGTCAAAATAGGAAGGCTTAAAGTACAGGCAGTTTGAAAAATCCCCTTTCTGGCAGGTCTTTAAGGTATCACACAGAGCAACTATTTGGAATCTGGTTCTGAAAATATTAGGAATATTAAGAATAAGACAAAGAGGTCCTACTTTCCCTTTTTAAAAAATGCTGCAGAATTTTAACCACAAATATTTTTAACCCCACGATTTGAATTAGAAATACAAATAATAAATAAATCTGTACTTACTACCAGACCAAACTATAAATAATTGTTGCCAAATACTCATGAATATTTGTGATTATAGAACTACCAGATTAATTTCTTGTTTCTTCCCAGAAAGCATGTCTAAATAGAAATAAATTCAGGGAATGTGTGATCTGCTTGTGGATAAGCCTTGAACAGAAGGAGAGGTTAACATTTTTAGCTAAATTATGCATTGCAAATGGCTCACTGAGTTTTTTATCATTTGCATAAATGGCCTTGGTTCAAAATCTCACTGATTGATTGCAATGGAAACAATTTTACTAGCTTAATTTTTTTTCTTTTTTTTTCTTTTTTTTTTTTTTTTTTTTTGGTTCGTTTCTGGGGATTTCTTTGTTTGCTTTTTCTTTTTAAATCACTGTAGGGCTCAAAACTATAAGATAGGGAGAAAAACAGAACAATAGTCCCATTTAAAGACCACTTTCTAATCTTAATTAATATGGCATCCAAACTGTTTTTGTAAATTAGGTTTTATAACTGACCATCTGGAATAAAGAAGTTAGAATTTTCCTACAAGCAGTTTCAAGTTTCAGACAGAAATCCTAACTACTAGACCAGTATTTCAACCCTTAAGCTATGCTTCTTAAGGAGAAGAAATTCTCTGAGTAACAATCTTTGGATAACTGTATTTCAGGAATATTGAAACAGAAAAAACACATGCTATTAGCTTAGTTCATTTGCTTCTGTTTAGAAACATGCTAATGAGCTGCCCAGAGATTTGCAGCAGTGGGTTCTGAAATATGGAGTGAGAAAGTAAGGACTAGAAATCAATTTTTGTGATTTTTCTGGATTATTTATAAGACTTGCATCTTTCAACAACGCTACTAAATCACTGCTGTTTTGAAACTATTTATAGTACCCTTATTAGTCTGATAAAAACAACAACCATTGAATTGCAAAAAATCAAACCAAAAAGTGCTAGATAATGTAACGTTTTTTAAAAAGTCACTCAACCACTCAGGTTTGTATTATTTCTCCTTTGGTTGAAAAACTCAGGAAATGTTATGTCTTGACCTAAGAAATAAATTAAGAGCTTCATCTTTATTTCATTAGCTGACTAAAACATGAGTGAAAAAAAATCAGATTCAGAGTTTCTACCTACTTAAGAGTCATGAATGGGGTTTTTTCTATTAATAATTATTTTAAACTGATACTTTAATAGAACTGTTGTGAACTGCAGAGCCATACAGTATGTACAGAGAAGTCATCACCTGATCAGAATGGATAATTTTGCAGTCAATAGTCACAGTTAATGGAAATATGAGAACATTTTAAAGGCTCATCAAGATTTATGAACCAATAATGAGCCTAGACAGAGAAGTTTGAAAAAAAATAGAATTAGCTTGCTAATCTTGTGAAATAATTTTTAATTCTGGAATAGTTGCTATTTCTGATGCACATTCTCTGGAGAAACACGGCTTGAAAATTGGGATTTGCAACTTGAAAAATGGAATTTTAAAAATTTTTTTATTTAACTAAATTAATTAATTTTCTGTTTTTTATGTCTTACTGTGATTTAATTGGTAGACTCCTCATAGATGAATGCTGTTCATATATGTTCAAAAAACAAAATCTCTTTGGTGTAGTTTTAAATTGCAAAAGATTTTCAGATTTGGCTGAGAAATGTGAAATGCAGGGAACTTCACATTTGTATATAGGAGCAAATTTGAACCATTTGCATGTGTCTTGCTTCCCAGATTTGGCCCAAAGTCAAGCAAAGCAACTGAAGTTCTGTGAGCAAAAATGAATCCTTGATGTAATTTTCCTATTAGAAAAATAGGCCAGGGACAATACTAGAAAAATCATGGCAAACTATCCCCAAGGAGTTCCTGCAGCATAATTGTACCACCTTATTTTAACCTAAAATGTGATCTAGATGGAATTTAAAATGAACTGTAGGTCTGAGTAAAAATATTGGCTACAGTAGAAAAACATTATTTGAACATTAGATTGATTTTTTTGGTCTTTTTTTTAATTCACATTTTTAAGTGAGCAAAAGGATTTTTATACAGGTTAGAAGAACAATCAAGGTTTAAGAGACTTCCATTGTGCTTTTGTCCAGAGGCATTTTAGGTAAACTTGAGCAATACCTGACACCTCTCATCTATCATTGATCTAAACAAATAAAAATCAGTGAGTTTCTTCATCTGAAAAAGGTTTTGGGAGGATTGTTAAAAAGGTTGACTATTGTGGTTAATATAACACGAGTTGGTGTCTTAGAACTACTGGAGACAAATATAATCAGAAAAAAACAAAAAGTGTTTAAACTTTAGCTAAATGCATTAAAAAGACATTATGATCACTCCCTTAATGTTCCTATAACTTAGGTGTTAAGTCGATTTTATTGATTGCAGCTGTGACAGTGTAAGGATACAAATTAGGTAAAGCTGGTAGGAAGATACAGTATCTTCTTTTAGATCAATTGACATAGCTTGAGAAAAGAGGGAAGCTTTTGAATCCATAAGCTCTTCTGCCATTAGAAAAAGAAGAGACAATCTTCAAAGCTAAGTACAAGTTTTAGAATAAATGCTGTGAATGTTACAAGATACATTAATCAGACTGGGAGAAAGAAAAGAGTTGCTAACAATATTTTGTTAAAGGAGGAAGATGAGATTAATTACCATGATCCATGAAATTGTCTCTAGAATTTATGATTTTGGAAATCTGATGATGTTGTTTTATTTTCCAGCCCAATCTTTTAAAGCCTGTCTGTTTTGATTTTTTTTAATTTAGTTTTTTTTTTATTGAGAACAAATACTGAGAGGTGAAGGTAACTGAGGACTTTATTTTTTTTGAGAAATTTAGGTGAAAGCTTCATCACCACTCAGAGAACTTCAGCACATTTTTTACATGATCTTATTCCAGTGTGTGGTGATTTTTTAATTCCATGCCAGTAATTTACATGTTTATAAATAATGACACACTTGCATATGCTTCTCAGTTACAGTCAGCTTTGATTTGGTGCCTAATCTTGGATATTTTGTTTCTGAGGTCAAATATAGTTCTGAAGTTAAAAGGGCAGTTGAAGACCAGCTTCTGGGAAGCTTTTCTTCTCCAGGTAGGATCCTTGTTTTTATACAGCTCTTAATATATTGCATAAGACCTAGATGATTCTAGTACCCAAAATAAGTGCATAGCCTAGAAAAAGTGTAAGCAAGTTCAACATTTGTTTTCTCTGTATTCCAAAGTGACTTTCTACAAAGTATTTGGGCTCTTCTCTATAAAAGTCTGCTTGCTGGGAAAGACCTCTCCTCTAGACAGTTGAGATGGGAATCAGAGCTGTGTTCCCCAGAGCATGCACAGGTGCTTTCCACAGGTCCCCTTAGGAATTTAATATATTAACAAGACAATTTCACAGAATTATTACATGTGCAATACACATCAATGACAGAGCATTTTCCAGTATATTGTGGGATAACTCTTCATAATAAGGTCAACAAGAAAAAAACTCTGACAGTCAATTCAATCAATGTTTCACTAAATTTGGTGGAAGGCTGCAGGAAGATTTATTCTAGCACTCCCTATCCTATAGTTAGTGAAAGCTGTATTCACTGCCACCATGCAAAAGATAGAAGCATTTCAATCAGGTTTTTTCCCTGAACTCCTAGATCAATTTTGCTTAGGTCTCACAGCTAAGGCAGTTTCACATTCTCTGAAATTATAGAAATCCAAAATTAATTTTATCTTATTGTACAAAATCACGAGCAACCTCCCACTCTCTTATACCACAAGTATAAGTGTAAATTTACCACAAGTATATACAAGTAAAAAAAAAAAAGCTACAAAAGACAATTCAGGAAAACTTACCTGAAGGATTATTGCACCCAGATGCCATTAATTTGAAATGAAGACAACCTTACCATTTGAACAAAATCTGTTGCAGCAAGATTTGGGGCTATGTTTCCTGATAAGAATCGTGAAAAATGCTGGAAAAAGAATGACTACCTGGAGTCCTTTCATTTTGTCCAACCTCCCACCCCCCACACCCCTCCAGTTTTGTATTCCTCCCTTTAAGTGCATTTATTTATGGAAAACCTGATTCCCTTCTGTTCTCAGCATGATTGGACATATATGTAGGACATCTTAGACTTAAAGCTTGCTATTTAAATCCTACTCTTGCTAAACAATCAGAAATACATATTTTAATTCAGGATATGTTTTTTTTCTCAGCAAGGTAGCATTTAAAGTGTGGTGCTTGTCAGGTGTGTACTTCATGCTATTTCATACTTAGTTTTAGAAGAAGTTTTGGAAGAAAATATTTTACACCAGTTTTAAAGTCAGAATTGCTGAAAGCTCAGCATTGTCATGAGATGGCAAAGAAAATATTAATCTTTAATTTAATCAGTTAGATATAAGATTAATTTACAGATGGAAATCACAGACTAAAAATAAAAATTTGCAATATATCACTGAATTTGTTGCTCTATTCTGGGCAAGATTAAAAGCACCTGGACAACTAAAGAGTACTTGGACCACTTAAAGATTTTTGCATAAAGTCATCTTTAGAAAAATAAAATGGAAAAAAAACGCAAATGGGAAAAATCACTCAAAAAAGGAAAAACCAAACCCCAAACCAATAAACAATCCTCTGTTGAATAGAATTCAGAAGTATTGATTTTAAGTTGTTTTCACAGCTTTATCTTTCCTGTCTTTGTCATTGAAGTCTCCATGGTTGCTAGCTGCTTCAAAATTTTGTATTCTTCATGTAATTTTTGGAACTGGAGAGACACTCAGGCAACAGCTGATTTCAGATCCTCTAAAGCATTTTGGATTTCTTTATAAAGTTAGCAGATATGACACTACAGCAAATGCATGCTCTTATAGGAGACCTACTGGGAAGCTAAGCAACATACTTGGGCTGTTTTAATTTGCTCTAGACATTAGTATTACAATATTAGAATATGAAATATAGAATATATAGAAATGTTATATTTTCTTACTAAAATTTGGATTTGATTGCCTTACTGTTAATGTTTTCCAAACATCTTCCCCTCTCATTCTTCTTTTGACTTTCTGCACTATGACCAATTCTGAAAATGCATCAGCCCAAAAAATTCCAGCTGAGACCTACCCACATTAAGTAGAATGACCAATTCTCCCACAAATATATTGTCTCATTTTGGATATAGTCTTATCTTTTCATGACATCCTCTTTCAAAATTCATATTTTTGCTTGAATTCATAGTAATTTTAATTTTCCAAAGCCAAAGTATTTTCTCAAATACAAAAATATTCCCTATTTGTTAGAGTACTTCAGCTGTGTAGAGGTCAAGGACTGTGATGAGAAGGTTGAGTGCTCTGGATAGGAGCACTTCTTGGGGGAAGGCTAACAAGGCAAATGTCCTGGTGGGAGTCTGATGTAGAGCATCCGACTGTGATGAAGAGGCAAGTGAAGCATTCTGTACTTCAGTGGCTGGCTGATATTTTATGATTGCTTGTTCTTGTTAGAGATTTTAACTTGCTGGATGTCTTCTGGAAACTCAACACAGTGGAGAGGAGGCAGTGTAGGAGGCTCCTGGAGGGTGTAGAAGGTAAATTCCTGACACGGTTGTCAAGTGAGCCTACCAGAGGTGTGCCCACATTGGACCTGCTGTTTATGAGTTTATGAGGGCTGGTGGGAGATATGGAGGTCAGAGGCTGTCTTGGACATAGCAACCACAAAATGGTAGCATTTTCACTTCTCAGTGAAGCAGGAAGAGGGTAAACAAAACTTTTTTTAAGAAATGACTGAATGTGGCATCTAGTGCCATGGTCTAGTTGACATGCTGGTGTTCATTCAAAGGTTGGACTCTGTGACTTTGTAGGCTTTTTCTGTTCTTAGTGATTCCATGATTCCATTCAGCCCATGATCCATTCCAAAAGAACATTCTACTCTTACTAGTCAGGTATCACAAGTATGATTTATTATATATCTGGTCCATTTCCTAGATTGTAAGACTCAAAATCCAGAGGCATTATAACTTTAACATCTATAACTCCATATTCCACAAATGCACCTCCTTTTAATATTCTCTCCTTTTTGTTCAGCTAGGGACTCAGTCACACATGATTTAATCTTCATCATTTTTTGTTATTTAGCTGGGAAATTGTTATACAAGACTATACTAAAGACTTTTTGAAAAAAATATTTGATACACATGCAACCTTCCTACAAGAGCAATGATTTCACCAGTAAAAGGAAATTAGACTTGTTACAAATATCTTGATTGTACTAATGCCAGGTTTTGTGTATGTTTCAACATCTCCTAGGTACTAGAAGCTAATTATTTAATCCTTTGTTTAAAGTGGTTTTCTTCTCTCCCACTCTCCCTGGAATGGGATTAGTAAATATTTCTGCCTTCTCTCTTTTTTCCTGCTGGCTGAAATCTTAACACCAAACTTTCCTATGTGAAACCAGAAACAAACCCACCTGTTTCAGGGCTCTGACTACAACTTCCTCCTCTCCATCCTGCTAATCTGGCTGATGGGCCCCAGGTAGAGGCAGCTCCTTGCTTTGCAGAGGGTCAGCATTGGTACCCTGTTAGCATGTCCCTTTTCATGAGTTAACAAGGCTGCTGGATTGACACATCAGATCATTTTGTCCTGATATTTCTTGACCTGTAGCTTTGTTATACTTGTCTTATGGCAGAAGTTTCTCTAATCAACCAAATGTGCTTGTCTATCTTGTTTTACCTTTTCTTACATTTATGTATGTGTGTGATGTTTCCCTTGCCCATTAACAAGATGCTGAGAGTAAAACTCTTTTTGAGGTGAGTTCTTGCACTTGGGTCCCAAATAAAGCTGTTCTGCATCAGCACTGTAACTGTTAACAGTGCTAGTCAAGTATGCCCTTACTTTCCTTACTGTTTTTTGGATCTGATCCTGACTTAAGATATGAGAGGCAAGTCATGGCTACACGTTTGCCTGGTAAGCCTTGCATCCTGGCCGTCCCAAAAAATCTCTAGCCTGCCATGCTCAGGGTTGCTGGGCAATGCCCTGCTCTGTAGACCTCATGACAGCCCCACACTACAACTTGCAGTGCTTCATGAAAACAAATCATCCATGAGGGCTTGGAGAAAAGCTAGTGTCACAACAATGACTTTAGTTCCTATTTACATACAGGTTTGTATCTAAATAAATGAGAAAAAGTGATGTGAAACGGGAATTCTAGTGATTTTGTTTTAATTGGGTTGTGTTTTATCTGTTTTTTAAAACAGAAGATGTTGATATATTTTAAAGGAAGTACTGCAAGTGGGTTAAGGGAGGTAATAGACTCAGGTAGACAAACAAAACTCTGGATGAAAGCTTTGTCTTTTTATTTACTCAATTAAAATAAAGTGACTCCACCAAAATCTGTGTTGTGTGGTACTCCTCTTTCTGTTTGGAGCACTTTATACAAATTAGTGTTTGCAATACTCTATTAGAAAAAATACTTGCCACTCAGTTATAAGCTATTTATATTTTGCAATTTTTTGTTTAAATTTAGGAAGCTAGGTCAGAGATTGGACTAGTAATGAAAGTTTGTTAAAATTGATTTATTTGTCTTAGAAAACCCAGATTTTAATATTTTCCTCTGTTATAAATCTGTACCAGAATTTTGGTCAAATTAGTCTTGATTGGCCTTAATACATATGAATTTTAACAGAGGCAGAGAACGCATTCTAATAAATGCAACTTTTAGAAAAGCTATCATTGTCTGTAAACATAGAAAGGAAAAATTCCAAGGGTGGCAGGAGAAACGTTGCTAGACCTTGAATAATCTTATTTTCTATAGGCTTGGGTTAGGTCTAAAGAAACCGATACTAGGAAAAAAAAAGAGATGGCTGGCTTTGTATCTTTCTTCTCTAAGTCTAATCAGTACCATGATTGTAATCTTGATGGTATTTTGGCATTTATCAGTTCTCTTTAGAATGAGTGACTTGTGTTTTGTTAATATCCTATTTCTTATATTCATAATTTAAATGTCCATTATTTAGAACTCTCTTGAATCCATTATCCATTGAATGCAAAATGTTAAAACAATGGAAATTCCTTTAAGAAAAGAAAAGAAGTCAACCCCTTGAAAAAAAAGTGGCTTCTCTACAGTACTTAAATTATGTCCAAGAATAATATTTTTTGAATAGTACTTGTTAGATGGGTTGATAATTCAAGTTAATTTGTTCTCAAAACTTTGAATTGAAGTAACTGTTATTACTATATATCCTCTTTTGGAATACATGATTTGCACATGCCTACCATCCAAAAAACACAATATACTACAGTCTGAGTCATAAAACTTTTGTTCACATACCAGTATCATCTGTGATACTTGTTAAAAGTATATACCTATTTGGTTTACCCCTCCCCTGAACATTCATCTTTTTTTTTGTTACAATTATAAAGAACTTGTAAAACTGACAAAATATTATTATATCTTATTAAAGATTTCATTATTTTGACAGATCTTGCCTTTATTTAGTATACATTTGTTTAAAAAACCCCCAAAACTGTATTTTATTAATTGAAACTTCAGCTAGCTCTAGAAACAAATGTCAGGAGACAAAAATGATATAATATTTTCAAAATTCATAGTATATACAGCAATGTGTAATTAAAAAGACAATACTAGGAAGTTCTTTTCTACTGTTGGGTGCTAAAGGGATGATATGCATAAGGATGTTCTCCACCCATAAAATGTGAGGCCAGGCTGAGCCTTCTGAGTTTCTAAACAGTAGAAGAGCTAAGTCCTTGAAGCCATATTAGAGAATTTTCCATTTAGATTGTTGGCTTCTGTAAGTTTTCTGTATATTTTGTGGAGAAACCTAAAAACCTCCTTTAGGGCTGCAGACACTATTAAGTGCTAAGACATTTAAAAATGAGGCACTCTAATGCCTGAGTCACTTGTTACGTTTAGTAGCTGTGCTTAGTCTTATGAGTCACAACTGACTAATTATAACCCATGAATGTGAAGTATAGTTTGTCATTGCTACAGTTCATCATGTCTAATTGCTGTGGTAAAGACTTCCAACTTGGCTCTTCCCAGAAGAAATTTGTAGCCAGAAATACTGGAAGGCCGTTTCAAAGACACCTATGATGGTGTAACGTGGTTATAATTTCTTTGTGCTGTCCCTAAACAAAATAAGAGAATTTCTGCCTCATTTTGAGCAGCACTATGCTACTCTCTATAATGCTTTTAAGCCCTTTTTTGGTAAATCTACGCTGAAATTCAAAAACCTACTAGAATAAGAGTTGCTGTCTTTTGTGCATTGGTGAAAAGTTTTTTGTTTGGATTACTCCTTGAAAAGTGAGATAGAGAGTAGCTACAAAAATGCCCATAGATTCTTTGCTTATTTTCTTCTTGTTTTATTGAATACAATATGTTTAAGGAGATTTCCAAAGAGCCCATTTGGCACAAAAACACCCATAAGCTATAAACTGTGGAATAACAACAACATTGATAGCAAAGGATACACCAAATCAGTACAGTTTGTTCCTTGGGAAGCCAGACCATCTTTTTCTTTCCAATTATATACAGCAATTCTCAGTGCAAAACTAATCCAACTCCTTAAGTTAAAACAGATGAAATGGAAAACTGTTGAATATTTACCTATAGATAACCGCAGTCTCTGTTCACATCTGTAAAAGGGAAAGTTGAATTAATAGTTGTGTTCCCAGTGTAAATTGTTACCTATTTAACCTCTGGTTAGAGACTTGGCATTATTCAGAGCCCTGAAACCAACGATGGGTATGATATCTACTTCATGGCCTAATACCATGAATCTTGGGAAAGAAATAAGTTTCTATCAAAATCTCAGAATTTTATATAATTATGGTTCTAGCATCCTTGAGGATTGAGAGAATTCTACAAATTTACTAGCTTATTCATCAGAGTTCCTCCTGAAATTTCCTCTTCAAACAGCTGACAGTAACTTGAATTTTTTTCCTTTGCTTTCTTGTATGTAAATCCAGAAAATCTGTAACATTTCAACACCGTTCTTTGCGCTCTTTCCATACACTTGCCACTGAGCAACTCTGTGATAAAAATCTGTGAAAGGTGATGACTCACCCCTTTCAAATTTTAGGCACATAGTAAAATCTTCACCTCCTGCACAGTGAGGGTGACTATACTCACTGCAGGCAAAATTACTTAAAGGAAACTCACTGATAAAGCAACCCTGTCAGAAACATATGCTGCCAAGATAGCTTAGCTTGCATACAAGATGCCTCACACATTTTTCCCAAATGCAGCAGCACTTCTATCAGTGGTTACTGAGAAAGACAGATAGGTCTCCTGCAAAGATCCAAATTTTTGTTTATTTTAATTTTTCCCTAATTTCAGGAAAAAAAAAAATTAAAGAATCTCAAATACAAGAGCAACAATGCAACAAAAATAATACTATCACAGTGACTATGTATTTCAATATTTATATGAATTTATGTGGTTAGTTTTTCCATCACTTTGATATTCCCTATTACACACCATAATGGAGAATGATGAAAATTATTTTTTCTACTACAAGTTTTTAGAAAATAAAAATACACATCTTACTGCTCATGGAACTCCTTATGGAACTATGTGAAAGGGCTGTCACCAGAAACTTATATTTGTAGGTTTTGGTACATTTCCAATGTCGATAAAAAACTTGATAAAAAATGATAAAATTTTTTCTTCTGACTTTGCCTGTAGGTTAAATTATGTTTTCGATTTGATTGGATCTTTCCTTATTTAACATTCAATTTAATTGATGAATATTTGTTCAATATTTTATGTGAATTTCAAAAAGCTTAAAAGTTTCACAAGAATCACTTCCCAGAATGTTTTGAATGTTTATATTTATAGATTTTTTTTACAAAATATGCCACAGTCAACGAGTAGCATTGTACAGCTATTTTTGTTTAAACCCAAACATGTGCCAGTGTACTTTGTGCTTCTGATAATCCTTTGTTTCTGTATAAGAAGTTGTTTCAAGTAAAAAAGAGTAGCTCCAAAGAACCTAAATCTGTCAGGATGGATAAAATTTCAGACCAGCACATAATATATTATTTTATTTCCCATTAAAATGTGTTCAAAAGTACTGTCTTGATAATTTCAGAGGTAGAGCACAAAAATGCAACAAAATTATTTCAGACAACAATAATTAAATTTTATGATATTCCAAGCAAACTTCAAATTCAATGGTTTTTTTTCTTTTTTAATTAAGGTAAAAGATAATCTAAAAGAAAGATTTTGGGTATCATGTACATGAGCTTTAAAATATATGAATAATAAGAACTATTTTTAATTTGGTTTTTTTCCTTGGCTAATATGAATATAATCAAATAATTCAATTTCATGATGTACAAGTAACTAAACTGTTAAATTTAACACCTGATGCCTGATTTATAAAATGACACTAATAAATAATCTTCCTCCCCCTTAGTCACAATACACTTATTGGAATCTCTGTATAGTAGCTTCCTTTTCAGTAGAACTCAGGACTTATAAATCCACTTCATAGCAAGTACTTGAAAATCTGGCCTCTTCACTTAGCTCATAAATGAAAGCTGAATTGTTTTAAAAATTTGGACCTTATGGGCCAAATTCTTGAAGTTCTTGTCTGATAATTACTCCAGAAAAAGCCCCAGTCATGCTGTGGCTTAAATTTTAAGTTCACCATGGAAAAAAAAAAAAATTAGGAATCACTGATTTTAAATTATATTCATTTAGTAGAATATATATGAATTCTCTCAGGGTTACAATAAGTTCACAATTTATGTATTTGGTCTTTTAAAACCATATTTTATCCACCTGTCTTTAATTAATGGAACTAAACAGCAAGAAACCATATTTGATTTAAAAACCAGCCAGTATCAAATGGGAGCAGAGGGTGTCAACATACCTAGTGCTTTCTTCAACGTAATATGCACTGTACTTTTGTTATCCTAATTGAAAAGTATCACCACAGAGGATGAAGAACTTCATCCTGTCTCAGTCTTCTGAGTCTCTGCTTGCCCCATTTGGTACACCTGCAGCTAGCACATATTCCACTTAGTACTTTTTTTAACACATCATCTGCCAAGGAAAGAAAGGGAGGGCAGGAATATCTTAGCAAGCAGCTGCTGGCAGGGAATGAAAGGTTTCATGCAGTGTGAATCAAGGACTGTAGTGTGAGGTTGGCAGCTGATACAAGATACAAAGTTTATAGGCAATAATCTGTTGTTTTAAATAATGAATTCTGAGTTATTTGTATAATTTAGGTAGTGAATCCTAGTCACTTATAGTTAGGTCAGATATTACACAGATTTAGATGAAAAGGGGGGTTGAGTTCAAAGCAAAAGGAGGATCACTGTTGTTAACATAATTCCATTTTTAAAAAGATTGCAGAGGTCGAACGAAATCAGTAAGTAAAAAATTAGTCTAATGTGAGAAAATGTGTTGTGTTTGGTACTTAAATGCTGTGGCTATTAAACCATTATGGGCTGAACTCAGACCTCAATCTTGTTTCACTTTAGCAGCTTCATACCATTCATTAGATACCCTAGAGAAAACGACAACACCTTGAGGTACTGTAGCTGTTTGTATGTTCAATTTGTTTGTATTGATCTGTATAATTTTTCTAAATTTCTTTAATAATGCAGTATCTCTCAGCTCAAATTCAGAACATTGTTGAATAAATGAATTCAGATTAAAGTAAACCAAAGTCTTAAGTAATAGAACAGGCCATTTGTGTCTACTCTCAAACAACAAATCCTTTTAAGATCCCCAAAGCAAAATTAGTGCCATCTAGTATGCATGGGGGACAGACTGGGGGTAGAGACTAATTCAGAGTGAATTAATCTGCAGTTCATTAGCAAACACTAATGTTGCTTTTGGGAATGAGGAAATTAGCAGGATTATAATTATAAGCAACAAGTGTTTTCATAAACATATAATTACTTGTCAAGGGTGTACAATATACTGGTAAGACCATTAGGTAGGATTGATGCATGACCTAAATCAAATTTTCAGTTATGCAACAGATTGTGTTTATACAATAGCACCATTTCTGAAGAGTCATTATAGTGACCGAAGCAATTTCACAGGTGTCAGCAGGCCTTGTGAATTGCAATAAGAAATTAATTAAAGTAAAATTTCTTTCTTTATCTTTGTAGATTAGGCACCCTGCTTACAGCTATCAGCTGAATCCCCTAGTAATGACAGTAAACCAGCACTGGGCACTGAAGGAGGAGGTTGAAAGGGAAGATCAGGGTGTCTGGTCTCTGTCAGGGTTTGTGTGTGCACACAAATGCAAGCAGTGGTGTGAAAGAAGAGAGGCAGCCAGTTGCCAGTAAGTCTCTTTCTGCAGTGGTAGCAAAGTGATTGGATGCCAGGGGAATCAGCTAAGATGTGGTCTCCTATGGGGGCTTGTTAGGTTATACAGCAGACATTCTGCAAAAACATTGAATAACAAAGAAGCCTGGCAGGCAGAAGTGATTGTGCTGCCTGTGGCTGCTCTAACCAGTCTCTTCTAGCAGGGTCACTGGATGGGATACTATAAAGAGCATGAAAGGGATTTAGAAGAGCTGTGTTGCCTAGAAACTAACTGAGCCTCCTTACAGGGGAGAAATTTCTGCACTCAAAACTCTTTAAAGGCTTCTCTGCTTTTAGTGTCTCACAGTCTGTATTTTGGATGCTAATTCCAAAGAGTTTTGTGAATGCTACAGGAGATCAGTTGTTTGTAAAACTTGCTTGATACAAATTTCATGAATGCAAAATCCTTTGATTCTAGTGAGGCTTGAAAGAGAAACATATATTTCTACATGTATTTTATACCTGTTCTAAATTTGATTTGCACTTTCTGCCTCTTTTTTATCATTTGTCAGTTTAAAGGCCTGCATCAATGATTCACACATTTGCAAGGTGACAGCAGTGACATGCAAATACACAAATAGATTCATTTCTGCAGTTACATAGA
Source organism: Luscinia megarhynchos (assembly GCA_034336665.1). Lineage (NCBI taxonomy): Eukaryota > Metazoa > Chordata > Aves > Passeriformes > Muscicapidae > Luscinia > Luscinia megarhynchos. The sequence continues at coordinate 33,623,445 of CM067568.1, read as the reverse complement.
TCTAGATTAATGACTACTGTGTTTCTTATAAATGTGCTCTTGACAAAATTCTCAGGCAATAGCAAATATGAAATATGTTTTTAAAAAACATAGAAACATACAAAACACTTTGAAACTGCTTCTAAAATTTAAATATTTACATATTCCTTACTGCTTTGCTTTAAACTAGAGAGGATGGGATGCAAAATAGTAAGGGTGAACTACCTCTCATGGTTTAGCTTTCAGTTATTAAAACAGTTCCTGAAATATTCTCATGCAAAATTCTTGTTGTTTTGTCTGACTAAAGGATAAATGGGGAGATATCAGAGAAATTTATGTTTCTGTGAGCTGTAGTGGGAAGAAATGATTAATTCTTTCTAAATGTAGATTATATAAATAGATAATATTAAAGAGAGATTAATCCAGTCCCAGTGAGAGAGCACTGTTTTGTCCAATATCTGAAATAATGCACCTAAACATATATTATTTTATGTTGAGTAAAGGGAAATTTGAATATGGCAGCAGGAAAATTCTCACATCTCTCACCCAAAACATGCAGATGTCATATACAGTAAAAATCTTTCTGATTTCTTTTTCTTCCAAGTAAAAGAATTTGCAAGGTTTGATAAGACATTTAGGCCATAAAGGTAAGTTACATAGACAACAGAGACTTGTGTATTACAATAAAAATATATAGATATAGTAATATCTACCAAGATATATTGTTGTATAAGAACAACTCATAAAACCCCACTACTGATACAGATAATTGATAATGTTGGGTTCAAAATCCTCTGTATTCATTAATGATAAGACCTTGAAGCAGGTCTGCTTTGGAAGGTATTTAATTTTATTTTGTTGGCATTTGTTACTGAATCACCTTAAGACTGTCTGGAGATCTAGTTATGTAAAGGAAGTTCTTTGTTTAGAGCTTTAATATACTTTATATATCATCACTATTTTCCTCCAGATTAATCTTGTTTGAAGCTATGACTTTTGCAAGGGCATTCAAAGTTCTTACAGGCACTTTCACCAGTATATGCATCTTGAGGTTGATTCCAGAAGTACTCCTGTATAATCAAAGTTTGTTTCCTCCAGCAAGAAATTTTCTGTGATAGCTCTCTATATTTAGATTTTGAACACTAGGATTTCTCTCTTTTAAGCTCAACAAAATAGATTACTTTGCTGGCACATCTGGCTTTGGCTGAGAGAAAAATACATCTGATGCTTTGTAAATAAAATAACAGAAATGAGGTTTTTTATCAGATTGAGAGACTTTCCAAGTTCCAGCTTAACTCTTGGTGTTGCCTGACAGATTCCTCTTTTGGTGCCTGGAATATTAGTTTGATGAAACAAAACATTTCACAACTTAGAATCTAATTCTGTTTTTTCTTTGAGAAAGGAGAATTAATTATCTCTAATAATTCACTTCAAAAATTAATTGCCAGAGATGATATTTAAGTAATATTTGGTTTAGTACATCCACATTTTTTTCTGATTGCCTGAAAATGAATATAACTAATAACACAACTAATGGGGATTCCTAGTTTGATGCTAATAGTATAGGTCATTGTGAATACTGTAGTACAATGAAATTAGTAAAAACTTCAGCCCCTCTTCATGGTCAATTAGTGTAGCTTAAAATACATGTATTTATTTTAAACAATTTTATAGAGAAAACATACTCCACTGGATAGTATGTTAAAAAGGTATAAAAATTATGTTATTAACAAGCTTTTAATATCCAAAGTGAATACACATGCCTGTTTTACACTTGCATGAACTGTGATTGTGCATGAAAATTGGATAACTGTGCATAAAAATGATAAGAAGGAAAGCCAGTGTACACACATTTTTATGTTAACAGGAATGAAGTTAGGCAAAATTTTCATTAAATACTGAAATTGGCCCATTTTCTATGCCTAGCTTCCCTGAAAACAATGGACAGCTATCATTTAAAGATGTGCAAATGCATCAAATTACAGAAATGGAAATACCACTCTAGAAGAAAGGACATTTAAAAATCACCATGGTGAAATGTCAGGAGCCATTGATTTCAAAATGGCATTTATCTAAAAACATCTACAGTGCTTTATTCTCAAACACGGAGTTGTAGGCATATTTCAGCTGCCCACATTCACCTGTTGCCTTGATGTTTTATAACCTCAGATATTTGGCATGTTCTTCAAGCAGGATAAGCTCTGTTGATTCTGGGATATTTTTTTCTGTATGACAGAGTGAAAGATGCTCACCTTCCCAGCCAAGCACGTAAAAAGTCGCTAAATATCATACTACTCTAGATTTGTTCTGCTTGACAAAGGGAGTACTACAGAGGAGAAAAAAAATTCAAAGATCTAGGCTAAAAAAGTAGAACACGTAGCACTCTACATCAAGTAGGCTCTTTGGCTAATAACATTGCTATTAGACACAGGTCACTTGCTCAGAGGGAAAAAGGAATATATTCATTCAGGCAGTCAGCTGAATCAGACTGCAACTTGAGGGGAAATAGTACTGAAGGCTTGGCATTAAGTCAGGTCCCTTTTCCATTAAACTTTGAAATGCCTCCTGCTAGAAATACTTTTAATGAACAATATGTGGATATGAAAATTATCTATACAAAATTTATAATGTCAAGTGATTGTTCATCTATGTTTTTGCTGACTTCTTACTTCACACAATCACAGAATCAATTAGGTTGGAAAAGACCTTGGAGATAATTGAGTCCAACCTATGACCTACCACCACCTTATCAACTAAACCTTGGCTCTAAGTGCCACATCCAGTCTGTTTTTAAATCCCTCCAGGGATAGTCATTCCACTGCTTCCCTGGGCAGCCCATTCCAATGCCTAAACACTCCTTCTGTAAAGAATTTTATTCTAATGACTAGCCTGAACCTCCACACGCACAGCATAACAGAATGACTTTAGTTTGTTCTGATGACCCACATATGACAAAAATGTATGTCTAACTAAACATTCAAGACACTGCAAGTTTGTGTGTGAGAACCTAAGTTCATTAACACTGTAATTATTTTTACTCTTTAGAAACTACATGCATTTTTATTCCATTTAAGACTTTAAGATTTCTAAATTCTTGGAACTGAAATGTCTATCTTCAGACAGTATCCAGCTGTAGTTTTCTCAATATTTTCCGCTCATGCCCAAGCTCAATATTGATTTTTAATCTCTGTTTTCACTGACCTATGTTTTATAAGCAGTAAAAACCAATTATTCCATATTGTGTGTCAAAGCTTGATAAGCTATGAACCTTAGGAGTCCTACAGAGTTTTTCACTCTGATCACGCCATAGCTGAGTGTTAACCTGATTGGGCCTCTCATAAACATTAAATAATTTGAATTCAATGACTTACCTTTGACTTGCCTGTCATAAGTCTGGAAGACAATGCACTCAATCGAGGTTTTGATATGGAGGCAGTTTTTAAGAAGAATATTATCTTGTGAGCAAAGGTACCTTTACCAACTTGCATTGATTGACCTGCATCATCTCAAGGAAATGTGAAAGCACATCAATAGTGACTTGCTACAATCCTGCACCACAATATATCATCAAAATTAAGTTTCTCATAATGAAAGTATGAGTAAAAGGATATTTTTGTGTATAGGATATACGTGCCAATCTATAATAAATTATTTAAATTTAAGTTTTTTAATTTTCAAAAAATGAATTAGATGGCTTTTTCCCACATTCACAATTTTTTAACATTTACTTTGAGCTTACATAAGGCTACTTTTCTTCATCTTTATCCTTTAAAAAAAAAAACCAGTAGATTGAGAATTATGGCTTATATTGGACAAATTAATTGCAGTTTGAAGGCAGTTATATCCACCATATTAAAATATCCCATCTTCAAACACAGGTGTTCCCTCTGTAGAGAAAAAATTTGCAGTGTGTTTTGGAGAAGAAAGTACATTTTTCTAGGTGACTAGCAATTAATTTTTCACCCAGAAGTTAAGGAGTTAAACTCTAGAAATTGAATTTTCAGGCATCTGTGCAAGCTCCTTAGCCATAAGGCTTATTCACCTGTCAACCTTCTATAGATAATTTCACTGGATATCGACATATACTAAAACAAATATAGCCAGATATATGTGGCTATATATTTATACACATAGGTATGTAAATGAATAACAAGTTTTTTTCTAATATGAAGTTCAGGTAAAAGAATTCCTGTCTGTGGTGTATGATTTACAGGTTATTGTGAATCCATGAACTCATAAACCTTTAGGTAATAACATTTTCTGATAGATAATGTCGTTGTGGCTTCATAATTTGATATTTTTTCAAGTGAAAACATTGTTCTCTATGACCATTCTTTCTGAGTATGTGTATGGGCTGTGGATAAATTTTCCGTTTTATTTACATGGAAAACCAATGAGATGGTTGTCACAACACTGAGGGATAGTAAGAGAGCAGAGCAAGACAGATTCTACGCATATCAAAAAGGAAAATCACTGTCTCAAGTAAAAGACTATTTTGAATTTTCTGCTTTTGATGTTCCTTTTTAGTGGAGATTGCTCTTCTTTTTCCACCAGTAAGGAGATAATGAAGTTAAATAGTTCACATTTTCTCTTTATATACTCAATGAATAGAACCTATTCTATTTTTCTCTAGCTGCAGTATGAAAACAAAAAATACATTTGTATCAGAAATGGCCAGTATGATTGCTGAAGATGGAATTTTATGTCAAAAAGGAGCATCTTTATCAGTTTGATATGGATTCTCCCATCTTTTACTGAACTCAGATGTCTTGAATATCCTAAATAAATTCATGGTCTTTGCCTTTTCCTGAAATAAACTATGCATATACCACACTTTGCCTCTTTTTAAATACACAGAAAATGCATATTTTATATTTTAAAAAGTTTATCAAAGTGCTGATTTCTACAAGAGATATCTTTTTCTGCTCCATCTGAAAGCCTTCTTTTGTTTGGTGGTAAATAGCATCTTTTTTGTCTACTTCAAAGCCAAATTATTCCTCTTCCTAGTCTCTAAGATTTGCACTATGTATTTATAAAAAAATCAGGAGAGGAAAAGCATTTTGATGGTTTCAAGCAATAGTTTGTCTGCTTATGTTTTGCTACCATGATTTTTTTTTCTTACATCTGAATATGCCAGTTTTCAAAATACAAGGGCATATTTTACAATTTTTAGCCCTACCCAGAACCCAGGGATCAAAAGAAGGATGACCTGAAAGTAACCAAAATATAAGCAATGTTCAAACAATCCTGCAGTGCTACATTTGTAAGAGATTAGGATGCTCGGCATATCAGTGATTAACAATAAATATACTAATCTCACTGAAGTCAGTTATAAATTATGTTTACACAAAGGGAACTAATTATCTAGAATGAGTAATTTTTATTGTTGATATTCGATTTTGATTCTAATAGCATTGTTTTACTGCACAGACTGACAGTCTGTTTTATGGCTGTTTCACTCTCTATGGAAATGCCTCTCCCAGCTTTCTTTACAATTCCCAAATATTTACAGGAATATCATCGCAAAGGAATTCCATACAGGAAGCTTTACTGACCTTTCTGATTCCTGCCTATCTAAATGCACTATTCAGCTGTTGATCAATGAACCCTAAATGACACCAGGATAGTATTTTTCTCTTCTCCCCGTCAGATGTCACTACTGGACATCCTGCTTCTTTGATATTAAGGGGATATTTTGGAATTTTATATATTTCTGGCTACCAAAATGAGTTATATTTATTGCTCATTATTTAAACACTGTAAGCAAGCTGGAAATGGAAGAGGTACTCTAATCTCCAAATGTGTTTAGAAAAGATGTGGCATCTGTAAAGTTAGGTAGTATTTTTAGAAGACCAGGTGCTACAGTCAGAGAAACCAGTCCAATTTTGGTAAAATTCCTTTTTCTTGGTCTGACAATATAACAGATAATTTCAAGAATATAAGAATGTAATATTTTTTCTTAGATTAAAAGTAGAATAATTTGTAAAATCCTAACAAGGACTTTCCAAATCTGTTTGTCAGTGTCTTACATATTGCTTTTTATGTGTTTTGTTCCCTGGTTTCAGAAATATCCACAGTAGCATTAAGAGATTTACTGATCGGTTTTTGGAGGAAAGGAAGGAAGGAAGGAAGGAAGGAAGGAAGGAAGGAAGGAAGGAAGGAAGGAAGGAAGGAAGGAAGGAAAATTAAAAAAAAATAAACGAAAGAAAATGAAAAAAGAAAGAAAATACGAGAAACAAAGAAAAAAAGAAAAAAGGAATGAGAAAGAAAGAAAAGGAAAAAAAGAATGAACGAGAAAGAAAAGGAAAGAAAGAAAGGATGAAAAAAGGAAAGAAGCGACAAAGAAAGAAACTGAAAGAAAGAAAAAGAACAGAAGAACGAGAAAGAAAGAAACTGAAAGAGAAAGAACAGAAGAATGAGAAAGAAAGAAAATGAAAGAAAGAAAAAATAAAGAACAAGAAAGAAAGATAAAAAAAAAAGAATGAAAAAGCCTAACCCGAACCCCTAACCCCTAACACTAAAACTAACCCTAACCCTAGCCATAACACTAAGAACGTGATATATAGAGAAAAAAAGAATAAATGAAAAAAAGAGAAAAAAGGAAACAGAAAGGAAGAAAACGAAAGATCCAAAAAAAAAAGAAAGAGAAGGAAAAAAAGAAAACAATGAGAAAGAATAAGTAAGAAAGAAAGAATGAAAGAAAGAGAAAAAAAGGAAGAAGAAGAAAAAAAAATGAAAGAGAAAGAATAAAAAGAAAGTACAAAATAATGAAAGAATGAGAAAGAGAAAAATAAACGAATGGACGACAGAATGAGAAATGGACAATAAATGAGTGAAGGAACGACAGAAGAAGAACGAAAGAAATAAATGAATGAAGGAACGACAACGAGAAAGAGGATAATAAATGAATGAAGGAACGATAGAAAGAGAAAGGGGAAAATAAAAGAATGAAAAAAAGGACAAAACGAGAAAGGGGGAAAAAAAACGAATGAAGGAACGACAGAAGGAGAAAGAGGAAAATAAACGAGTGAAGGAACGACAGAACGAGAAAGGGGAAAATAAACGAGTGAAGGAACGATAGAACGAGAAAGAGAAAAATAAACGAGTGAAAGAACGACAGAACGAGAAAGGCAAAAATAAACGAATGAAGAAACGATAGAACGAGAAAGAGAAAATAAACGAGTGAAGGAACGACAGAACGAGAAAGGGGAAAATAAACGAATGAAGGAACGACAGAACGAGAAAGAAGAAATAAACGAGTGAAGGAACGATAGAACGAGAAAGGGAAAAATAAACGAGTGAAGGAACGACAGAACGAGAAAGAGGAAAAATAAACGAGTGAAGGAACGACAGAACGAGAAAGGGGAAAAATAAACGAGTGAAGGAACGACAGAACGAGAAAGAGGAAAATAAACGAGTGAAGGAACGACAGAACGAAAAGGAAAAATAAACGAATGAAGGAACGACAGAACGAGAAAAGGGGATAAAACGAAAGGAAGGAACGACAGAACGAGGAAAGAGGGAAAAACAAACGAAAGGAAGGAACGACAGAACGGAAAGAGGAAAAATAAACGGAAAGGAAAGGAACGACAGAACGAAAGGGGAAAATAAACAAGTGAAGGAACGGACAGAACGAAAGAGGAAAATAAACAAATGAAGGAACGACAGAAAGAGGAAGGGAGAAGGAAACGAAGGAACACAGAACGAGAAAGAAGGAAAATAAACGAAAGGAATGACAGAACGAGAAATGCAAAATAAACGAAAGGAAAGGAACTACAGATCGAGAAAGGGAAAATAAACGAATGAAGGAACGGCTGTGAATGAGAAAGAAGAAGAATGAAACGGAAAGTGGGGAAGAACGAATAACGAGGAAAGGAAAGCCGAAATGGAATGAAGGAACGGCTGGAAGGAAACGGAAGGAAACGGAGATGAAGGAATGAATAGAAGGAATGGAGGGAAAGGAATGAAACGAAAGTGGAAGGAATGCAGAATGAGGAAAGGGCGGAAATGAAACGAATGAAAGGAATGACAGAACGGAAAGAGGAAGAAATAGGAATGGAAGGAATGGAGTAGAAGAGAAAGGGAAAGTGAATGAAATGGAAGGAATGGAACGGAAAGAGAAAGAAATAGAGGAATGAAGGAACGGAACGAGAAGGGAGGAATGGAATGAATGGAAGGAATGGAATGAAGATGAGAAGGAAGGAAGAATGGAAGAATGGAAGGAATGAAGGAATGGAAGAAAATGAGGAAAGAAATGAAGGAATGGAATGGAAAGGAAGAATGAGAAGGAAGGAAGGAAGGAATGGAATGAAGGAAGGAATGGAAGAAAGGAAGAAGAAAATGGAATGGAAGGAAGGAATGGAATGGAAGAAAAGAAGGAAGGAATGGAATGAAAGAAGAAGGAAGATGGAAGAAGAATGGAAGATGGAAGAATGAAGGAATGGAAGAATGAAGAATGAGGAATGGAAGATGGACGAATGGAAGGAATGAAGGAATGGAAAAGGGAGGGAAGAATGAAGGAATGGAAGGAATGGAAGAAGGAATGGAAAGGAAAGGAAAAGAAGGAATGGAAAGGAATGGAAGGAAGGAATGGAATGGAATGGAATGGAATGGAAATGGAATAAAGGAATGGAAGGAATGGAGGAAAGGAAGGAATGGAATGGAATGGAATGGAAGGAAGGAAGGAATGGAAGGAATGGAATGGAATGGAAGGAATGGAAGGAATGGAATGGAAGGAATGGAATGGAAGGAAGGAATGGAAGGAAGGAATGGAAGGAATGGAATGGAAGGAAATGGAATGGAATGGAAGGAGAAGGAAGGAATGGAATGGAATGGAATGGAATGGAATGGAATGGAATGGAATGGAATGGAAGGAATGGAAGGAATGGAATGGAAGGAATGAATGGAATGGAATGGAAAGGAATGGAATGGAATGGAATGGAAGGAATGGAATGGAATGGAATGGAAATGGAAGGAAGGAAAGGAATGGAATGGAAAGGAATGGAAGGAATGGAAGGAATGAAGGAATGGAATGGAATGGAATGGAAGGAATGGAAGGAATGGAATGGAAGGAATGGAATGGAATGGAAGGAATGGAAGGAAGGAATGGAAGGAATGGAATGGAATGGAATGGAAGGAAGGAATGGAAAAGGAATGGAAGGGAATGGAAGGAATGGAATGGAATGGAAGGGAAGGAAATGGAATGGAAGGAATGGAAGGAATGGAAGGAAATGGAATGGAAGGAAGGAAGGAATGGAATGGAAGGAAGGAAAATGGAATGGAAGGAAGGAATGGAATGGAATGGAAGGAATGGAAGGAATGGAAGGAATGGAATGGAAGGAATGGAATGGAAGGAATGGAAGGAATGGAATGGAATGGAATGGAAGGAATGGAATGGAAGGAATGGAATGGAATGGAATGGAAGGAAATGGAATGGAATGGAATGGAAGGAATGGAATGGAATGGAATGGAATGGAATGGAATGGAAGGAATGGAAGGAAGGAATGGAATGGAATGGAATGGAAGGAATGGAATGAAGAATGGAATGGAATGGAAGGAATGGAATGGAATGGAAATGGAAGGAAGGAATGGAATGGAATGGAAGGAATGGAATGGAAGGAATGGAAGGGAAGGAATGGAATGGAATGGAATGGAATGGAAGGAATGGAAGGAATGGAAGGAATGGAATGGAAGGAAGGAAGGAATGGAAAGGAATGGAATGGAAGGAATGGAATGGAAGGAAGGAATGGAATGGAATGGAATGGAATGGAATGGAAGGAATGGAAATGGAAGGAATGGAATGGAAAAGGAATGGAAGGAATGGAAGAATGGAATGGAATGGAATGGAATGGAATGGAATGGAATGGAATGGAATGGAATGGAATGGAAGGAATGGAAGGAATGGAATGGAATGGAATGGAGGAATGGAAGGAAGGAAGGAATGGAAGAAGGAATGGAAAATGGAATGGAATGGAATGGAAGGAAGGAATGGAATGGAAGGAATGGAAGGAATGGAATGGAATGGAATGGAATGGAATGGAATGGAATGGAATGGAAGGAATGGAATGGAAGGAATGGAATGAAGGAATGGAAGGAATGGAATGGAATGGAATGGAATGGAAGGAATGGAATGGAATGGAATGGAATGGAATGGAATGGAATGGAATGGAATGGAATGGAAGGAATGGAATGGAATGGAATGGAATGGAATGGAATGGAATGGAAGGAATGGAATGGAATGGAATGGAATGGAATGGAATGGAATGGAATGGAATGGAAGGAATGGAATGGAAGGAATGGAATGGAATGGAAGGAATGGAATGGAATGGAATGGAATGGAATGGAATGGAAGGAATGGAATGGAATGAAGAATGGAATGGAATGGAATGGAATGGAATGGAAGGAATGGAATGGAATGAAGGAATGGAATGGAAGGAATGGAATGGAATGGAATGGAATGGAATGGAATGGAATGGAATGGAATGGAATGGAATGGAATGGAAGGAATGGAATGGAAATGGAATGGAAATGGAAGGAATGGAAGGAATGGAAGGAATGGAATGGAAGAATGGAATGGAATGGAATGGAATGGAATGGAAGGAATGGAAATGGAAGGAATGGAATGGAAGGAATGGAATGGAAGGAATGGAAGGAAAATGGAATGGAATGGAAGGAATGGAAGGAATGGAAGGAATGGAATGGAAGGAATGGAATGGAATGGAATGGAATGGAATGGAAGGAATGGAATGGAATGGAATGGAATGGAATGGAATGGAAGGAATGAAATGGAATGGAATGGAATGGAATGGAATGGAATGGAATGGAATGGAATGGAATGGAATGGAATGGAAAATGGAATGGAATGGAATGGAAGAATGGAATGGAAGGAAGGAATGGAATGGAAGGAAGGAATGGAAGGAATGGAATGGAATGGAATGGAATGGAAGGAATGGAAGGAATGGAATGGAAATGGAAGGAATGGAATGGAAGGGAATGGAATGGAATGGAATGAAGAAATGGAAGGAAATGGAATGGAAGGAATGGACATGGAATGGAATGGAATGGAATGGAATGGAATGGAAGGAAGGAAGGAATGGAATGGAATGGAAGGAATGGAATGGAATGGAAGAATGGAATGGAAGGAAGGAATGGAATGGAATGGAAGGAATGGAATGGAATGGAAGGAATGGAAGGAATGGAATGGAATGGAATGGAATGGAAGGAATGGAATGGAATGGAATGGAAGGAATGAAGGAATGGAATGGAAGGAAGGGAATGGAATGGAATGGAAGGAATGGAAGGAAGGAATGGAATGGAATGGAATGGAATGGAATGGAATGGAAGGAATGGAATGGAATGGAATGGAATGGAATGGAAGAAGGAATGGAATGGAAAAGGGAAGGAATGGAAGGAATGGAATGGAAGGAATGGAATGGAAGGAATGGAAGAATGGAATGGAAGGAATGGAATGGAATGGAATGGAAGGAAGGAAGGAAATGGAATGGAATGGAAGAAGGAATGGAATGGAAGGAAGGAATGGAATGGAAGGAATGGAATGGAAGGAATGGAAGGAATGGAATGGAAGGAATGGAATGGAATGGAATGGAATGGAAGGAATGGAAGGAATGGAATGGAATGGAAGGAATGGAATGGAATGGAATGGAATGGAAGGAAAGGAATGGAAGGAATGGAATGGAATGGAATGGAATGGAATGGAATGGAATGGAAGGAATGGAATGGAATGGAAGGAATGGAATGGAAGGAATGGAATGGAATGGAAGGAATGGAATGGAAGGAATGGAATGGAATGGAAGAATGGAATGGAATGGAAGGAAGAATGGAATGGAATGGAAGGAATGGAATGGAATGGAAGGAAGGAATGGAATGGAATGGAAGGAATGGAAGGAATGGAAGGAATGGAATGGAATGGAATGGAATGGAAGGAATGGAATGGAATGGAATGGAATGGAATGGAATGGAATGGAATGGAAGGAATGGAAGGAATGGAATGGAAGGAATGGAATGAAGGAATGGAATGGAATGGAATGGAATGGAATGGAATGGAATGGAATGGAATGGAAGGAAAATGGAATGGAATGGAAGGAATGGAATGGAAGGAATGGAATGGAATGGAATGGAATGGAAGGAATGGAATGGAATGGAATGGAATGGAATGGAAGGAATGGAATGGAAGGAATGGAATGGAATGGAAGGAATGGAAGGAATGGAATGGAAGGAATGGAATGGAATGGAATGGAAGGAATGGAATGGAATGGAATGGAATGGAATGGAAGGAATGGAATGGAATGGAATGGAATGGAAGGAATGGAATGGAAGGAATGGAATGGAATGGAAGGAATGGAATGGAAGGAATGGAATGGAATGGAAGGAATGGAATGGAATGGAATGGAATGGAATGGAATGGAATGGAAGGAATGGAAGGAATGGAATGGAATGGAATGGAATGGAATGGAATGGAATGGAAGGAAGGAAGGAATGGAATGGAATGGAATGGAATGGAATGGAATGGAAGGAATGGAAGGAATGGAATGGAATGGAATGGAATGGAATGGAATGGAATGGAAGGAAATGGAATGGAATGGAATGGAATGGAATGGAATGGAATGAAGGAATGGAATGGAATGGAATGGAATGGAATGGAATGGAATGGAAGGAATGGAATGGAATGGAATGGAATGGAATGGAAGGAATGGAATGGAATGGAATGGAATGGAAGGAAATGGAATGGAATGGAATGGAATGGAATGGAAGGAAGGAATGGAATGGAATGGAATGGAATGGAATGGAAGGAATGGAATGGAATGGAATGGAATGGAAGGAATGGAAGGAATGGAATGGAATGGAATGGAATGGAAGGAATGGAATGGAATGGAATGGAATGGAATGGAATGGAATGGAATGGAATGGAATGGAAGGAATGGAAGGAATGGAATGGAGAAGGAATGGAATGGAATGGAATGGAAGAAGGAATGGAAGGGAATGGAAGGAATGGAATGGAAGGGAATGGAATGGAATGGAATGGAAGGAATGGAAGGAATGGAATGGAATGGAAGGAAGGAATGGAATGGAATGGAATGGAAGAATGGAATGGAAGGGAATGGAATGGAAGGGAATGGAAGGAATGGAAGGAATGGAATGGAATGGAATGGAATGGAATGGAAGGAATGGAATGGAAGGAATGGAATGGAATGGAATGGAATGGAATGGAAGGAAGGAATGGAATGGAAGGGAATGGAAGGAATGGAAGGAATGGAAGGAATGGAATGGAATGGAAAATGGAATGGAATGGAAGGAATGGAATGGAAGGAATGGAAGGAATGGAAGGAATGGAATGGAATGGAATGGAAGGAATGGAATGGAATGGAAGGAATGGAATGGAAGGAATGGAATGGAATGGAATGGAATGGAAGGAAAATGGAATGGAATGGAAGGAATGGAATGGAATGGAATGGAATGAATGGAAGGAATGGAATGAAGGAAATGGAATGGAAGGAATGGAATGGAATGGAAGGAAGGAATGGAATGGAAGGAATGGAAGGAATGGAAGGAATGGAATGGAATGGAATGGAATGGAAGGAATGGAATGGAAGGAATGGAATGGAAATGAAGGAATGGAATGGAATGGAATGGAATGGAATGGAAGGAAGGAAGGAATGGAATGGAAGGAATGGAATGGAATGGAAGGGAATGGAATGGAAAGAAGGAATGGAATGGAATGGAAGGAATGGAATGGAATGGAATGGAATGGAATGGAATGGAATGGAAGGAATGGAATGGAATGGAATGGAAGGAATGGAATGGAATGGAATGGAAGGAATGGAATGGAAGGAATGGAAGGAATGGAATGGAATGGAATGGAATGGAATGGAATGGAATGGAATGGAATGGAATGGAATGGAATGGAAGGAATGGAATGGAATGGAATGGAATGGAATGGAATGGAATGGAATGGAATGGAATGGAATGGAATGGAAGGAATGGAATGAAGGAATGGAAGGAAATGGAATGGAATGGAAGGAATGGAATGGAAGGAAATGGAATGGAATGGAAGGAATGGAAGGAATGGAAAAGGAATGGAATGGAATGGAATGGAATGGAAGGAATGGAATGGAATGGAATGGAATGGAATGGAAGGAATGGAATGGAAGGAATGGAATGGAATGGAATGGAATGGAATGGAATGGAAGGAATGGAAGGAATGGAATGGAATGGAATGGAATGGAATGGAATGGAATGGAATGGAATGGAATGGAAATGGAAGGAATGGAATGGAATGGAAGGAATGAAGGAATGGAATGGAATGGAATGGAAGGAATGGAAATGGAATGAAGGAATGAAAGAGGAATGGAATGAAGGAATGGAAATGAAGGAAGGAAGAAATGGAATGGAAAGGAAGGAATGGAATGGAATGGAGGAAGGAATGGAAAAGAATGGAATGGAACGATGGAAAGAGAAAAATGGAAACGAAGGAACGAGGAAATGCGAAGGAACGGAAGAACGAAGAACGAGGGAACGAACGAAAGGAACGAATGAAGGAACGAACTAGAAGGAAAAGGGACAGAACGAAAGGAAATCGAGAAAGGAACAGAAGAAATGGAACTGGACAGAAACGAGGAAAAGAGGAAATGAAACGAAAAGGAAGGAATGGAAAGAATGGAAAGGAAAAGGGAAGGAATGAACGAACGGAAGGAACGAATGAAAATGAAAGAAGAAGAAAGGAAGGAATGCAACGAAAGGACGAAAGAAAGGAACGAAAGAAACGAGAAATGAAATGAGGAAGGAACGGAAGAACGAGAAAGAACGAACCGAACGGAATGGAACGAACGGAAAGAGGAAGAACGAATCGAATGGAACGGACAGAACGAACGAAGGAACGAGGAACGGAATGAGAACGAATGGAACGAGAAAAGAGGAATGGAACGAATGGAACGACATGAAAGAACACAGCGAAGGAACGGACGGAACGAGGAAAGGAGACAGCGAACGAAGGAACGACATGAAAGAGAAATGTGAACGAAGGACGAATGGACGAATGGACGAGGAATGGAAAACGACAAAGAATGGAAGGAATGAGACGAATCGAAGGAACGGAGAACGAGAACGAATGGAAACGACATGGAACGAGAAAGAGTGAGAAATGAAACGAATGAAGAACGAGGAAAGGAACGACAGAGGAACGAAGGAACGACGGAACGAGAATGGAACGCAAACGGCGGAATGCGAACGGAGAATGGAAAGAACACGAAGGAACGACAGAACGAGAAAGAAAGGAAATATGGAACGAACGGACGACATGGAACGACGACGAAGGAACGACAGAACGAAGGAACGACGAAAGAGGAAAATAAACGAAGGAAGGAACGAAAACGAGAGGAAGGAACGAGAAGGAACGAGGAAAGAGAATGGAACGACAGAAAGGAACGGAACGAAGGAAGAACGAATGAGAAGGAACGAGAAACGAGAAAATAACGAAGAAACGACAGGAAACGAGGAAAGGAACGAATGAAAGGAACGCAACGAAGAACGAGAGCGAAGGACGAGGAACGAGAATGGAACGAAGGAAACGACAGGAACGAGAAAGGAACGAAGGAAACGACGAACGAAAAGGAAGGAATAACGAGTGGAACGGACGAACGAGAAAGACGAACGAAAGGAAGGAAGCGAACGAAATGAGGAACGAAGGAACGAGGAACGGAAAAGAAGGAACGAGTGGAAGGAACGAAGAACGGAAAGAGGAAAATAGGAATGAAGGAACGATGAACGAGAAAGAGAAAAATAAACGGAAAGGAAGGAACGCACAGAACGAAAGGAACGGAAAAGGAGAACGGAACGAAGAAGGAAGGAACAGTAAAGACAGAACGAGAAAGGGGAAAATAAACGAATGAAGGAACGGACAGAACGGAAAGAACGGAAATGGAACGGACAGAAAGAGGAACGAGGAAGAACGAGGAAAGGAACACACACGAAGGAATGAGAACGAGAAAAAGGAAAATGAAACGAATGGAAGGAACGACAGAACGAGAAAGAGGAACGAGGAAGGAACGAACGAGAAAGGACGAAAGAACGAGGAAGGAACGAAGGAACGAGAAAAGTGAGAACGAATGAAGGAACGATAGAACGGAAAGAGGAAGGAACGAAATGAAGGAACGACAGAACGAGAAAGGAGGAACGGAAAGGAGACGAACGGAAAAGGGAGAAAATGAAACGAAACGGAAGGAACCATGAACGAGAAAGAGGAAGACACGAAGTGGAAAGGAACGAAGCGAACAGAGGAAAAGGAACGAAATGAAGGAACGACAGAACGAGAAAGAGGAACAAATAAACGGAAGGAACGAGAAAGGAGAAAAGGGAACGCAGAAGGAACGACGGAACGAGAAAGAGGAACGACCAAAGAACGAGAGGAACGAGAAATGGAAAATAGAACGGAAATGGAACGAATGGAATGAGAAGAAAGAGAAACGAAAGAAAGGAACGAGAACGAGGAATGAAAAGAGGAAGGAACGAATGAAGGAATGACAGAATGAGGAAGAGGAATGGAATGGAATGAAGGAACGGAGACACAAGAAAGAATGGAAGAAATAAAGGAAGAATGAAGTGGAAAGAAATCGAACGGAATCGGACCCCAGGACCGAACGAGACCCGAACCCGAGAATGAAAGGAGAAAAGGACACACAAAAGAAGAAAAAGGATGAAAGAACGAAGGAATGAAAAGAAAGAACAGGAGAAAAGAAAAGAACGAACGGAAAAAGAAAGAAACGAACGGAACGAGAGAAAGAAAGGAAAGGACAAGAAAGAAATGAAAGAACTGAAAGAAAGAGAGAAGAAAAACGAAGAACAAAAAGAATGAGATAAAAAGAAAGAGGAAGCACAATGAAAGGAAAGAAAAGAAAAGAACAAATGAAAGAATGGAGGAAGAAAGAAAAAGAAAGAAAAAAAGAATGAAAGATCCTAACCCTAACTCTAACCGTAACCCTAGCCATAACCCTGACTATGTGAATGAAAGAGAGAGAGAAAGAATAAATGAAAGAATGAGAAAGAAAGAAAGAAAGAAAGAAAGAAAGAAAGAAAGAAAGAAAGAAAGAAAGAAAGAAAGAAAGAAAGAAAGAAAGAAAGAAAGAAAGAAAGAAAGAGAAAAAAGAAAGAGAAAGAAAAAGAAAGAATGAAAGAACCTAACCCTGACTCCTAGCCCATAACCCGTAACCCTAACCCAAACACTACCCCTAACCCTAGCCATAACCCTAAGAACCTGTAAGAAAGAGAAAGGAAGAATAAATGAAATAACTAGAAAGAAAAATAGATAAAAAACAATTAAAAGAATGAGAAATAAAGAAAGAAAAGGAAAGAAGAAAAGAATGAGAAAGAATGAGAAAGAATGAGGAAGAAAGAAAGAATGAAAGAATTAGAAAGAGAAAGAAAAAATAATGAAAGAATGAGGAAGAATAAAAAAAGAAAGAACGAAAGAATGAAAGAACAAGATAGAAAGATAAAAGAAAGAATGAATGAAGGAATGAGAAAAAAGAAAAAAGAAAGAATGAAAGAAAGAAGGAAAGAAAGAAGGAAAGAAAGAAGGAAAGAAGGAGAAAGAAAGAAAAAGAAAGAAAGAACGAAATAACAAGGAAGAAAGAAAAGGAAGAAAGAAAGAATGAAAGAACCTAACCCTAACACTAAGCTTAACTCTAACCCTAACCATAACCCTAAGAATGTGGAAGAAAGAGAAAGAAAAAAAAGAAAGAATGAATGAGAAAGAAAGAAAGAGAAAGGAAGAGAAAGAAAGATTGAAGGAAAGATTGAAAGAAAGAATGAGAAAGAGAAAAATGAAAGAATGAGAAATAATAAAGGGAAAGAAAAAAGAGTAAGAAAGAAAGAATGAAAGAATGAGAAAGAAAAAGAAAGAAAGAATCAAAGAATTTGAAAGAATGAGAAAGTAAAAGAATGAAAAAAAGAATCACAAAATTAGAATGAACAAGAAAAAAAGAACGAAAGAATGAGAAAGAAAAAAGAGAAAGAACGAAAAAACTAGAAAGGATGAGAAAGAAAGGAAGAAAGGAAGGAAGGAAGGAAGGAAGGAAGGAAGGAAGGAAGGAAGGAAGGAAGGAAGGGAAAGAAAGAAAGAAAAGAAAGGAAAGGAAAGAAAGAAAGAAAGAAAGAAAGAAAGAAAAGAAAGAAAGAAAGAAAGAAAAGAAAGAAAGAAAGAAAGGAAAGAAAGAAAGAAAGAAAGAAAGAAAGAAAGAAAGAAAGAGAAAGAAAGGAAAAGAAAGAAAGAAAGAAAGAAAGAAAGAAAGAAAGAAAGAAAGAAAGAAAGAAAGAAAGAAAGAAAGAAAGAAAGAAAGAAAGAAAGAAAGAAAGAAAGAAAGAAAGAAAGAAAGAAAGAAAGAAAGAAAGAAAGAAAGAAAGAAAGAAAGAGAGAGACAACCCATGGATGATTTTATATTTCTATAATATTGTCTTTAAAATTTACTCTCGTCTATGTGACTTTCACTAATTTCAAGAGTTGTTTTGGGATTGAAAATTTGTGCTTTAGTCATTTCTTCTCTGGCATACCTTACATAAAAACTATTTTAATCTGCTCACAATCTGCCTGTGCATTAGGCCTGAAGTCTAATCTTTAATGATATAAATTAAAAATGCACCGACATTGTTACATTTTACAATCAAAACAATTCCTTTCCTTACTCACTAGAGTGAATTTAATTTACAATTGAGCTAGATTTTGATACATACACCTTCAGTACTTGCTTACATTACCTTCCTCATATCATAAAACTGCATTGCAGCATTTCAGGAAACACTGCTCCAGAGGGTGATAATCTAGTGAGTGCTCCTTCATATCAGCTATTCATTTTCTCTCTGATTCAGAATGCAAGATTTTGAGCATCATTTTCAAGATGACATAACTGTTGGAGTCTAATAAATGTAGACATATTAAAAAAGAGTAATTTTTTGTAGTTTAGTGTACTGAAGAGACAGCTAACTTGAACCATTGTAATTCACCTCAGAAAATAATGCAGCAAGCACTCTCTCATCAGTTTGAAAGAGTATCCCAAGGAGTTTACAATCTGCATGAGCTCATTAAGAGAGAGCAAATCAGTTCGCAGGAATGAAAATATTTTGTTAGACAAAAATCTGAGAAAATCTGTAGTATGCATAGGTAGGGAATAGAGGTGCTTCACACTGTCCCTGATCAAGTACCACTAAAATACACCAAATGACAGATAATGCGTTTACACTGAGCTGCATGTATCTGATGCACCTATCAGAAAGACATGCAAATCAGGAAAAAAGAGAAACACTGGTTGAGATATATTCTGTTTTACTCTTGCCAGTACATTTCTAGATCATCATAAAAAGTGGCAAGCCCAAAAACTGATGATGAAATATTCCTTCTTCTGCACTCAGAAGAGAGCTGGCAAAACATCTGCATTGAAGAGGGAAGAAAGGAGGGAAGGAGGGAAGGAAGGAGGGAAGGAAGGAAGGAGGGAAGGAAGGAAGGAAGGAAGGAAGGAAGGAAGGAAGGAAGGAAGGAAGGAAGGAAGGGAAGGAAGGAAGGAAGGAAGGAAGGAAGGAAGGAAGGAAGGAAGGGAAGGAAGGAAGGAAGGGAAGGAAGGAAGGAAGGAAGGAAGGAAGGAAGGAAGAAGGAAGGAAGGAAGGAAGGAAGGAAGGAAGGAAGGAAGGAAGGAAGGAAGGAAGGAAGGAAGGAAGGAAGGAAGGAAGGAAGGAAGGAAGGAAGGAAGGAAGGAAGGAAGGAAGGAAGGAAGGAAGGAAGGAAGAGGAAGGAAGGAAGGAAGGAAGAGGAAGGAAGGAAGGAAGGAAGGAAGGAAGGAAGGAAGGAAGAAGGAAGGAAGGAAGGAAGGAAGGAAGGGAAGGAAGGAAGGAAGGAAGGAAGGAAGGAAGGAAGGAAGGAAGGAAGGAAGGAAGGAAGGAAGGAAGGAAGGAAGGAAGGAAGGAAGAGGAAGGAAGGAAGGAAGGAAGGAAGGAAGGAAGGAAGGAAGGAAGGAAGGAAGGAAGGAAGGAAGGAAGGAAGGAAGGAAGATGTCGGAAAACACTACACATAGAAAAATTTTGAACCTAAAACTGGGGGTAAAAAAAACTTGCAACATTTTTGTTGATATAAAAGGGGTAAAAAAAGTCACTGAAGTACTTTACTTCTTTTTGCAATTTTCCCGCTAGAGTGCCAAATATTTATTTTTTTTGCTATTCACTTGAGTGATAGCTTTAAAAGCTGTATTTTTGCTTACTAATCAATTCCACTATCTCCTTTTCTACAGACGACTAGAAGAATTTGAAAAAGCTAAAGTTGCCTACTCTTTTCAAATTTATTCATGTCTTTGTTTTGCTTTTTACTTTCTATTTTCTTCAATAACAGAGTGAATAATTCCTTATAGTTCACTCACACTTGCAAGCTTGATTCAGTTTCTGTTTCCCCAGATAGCTGTATCCAATGTATATTACCAAATTAATTCCCTTAAATATTCTTTATTTTCACTTCATATTCTTTCTGTCATAGCTTAATTTGCAATACCTTTTTGACCATGCACCTGCATGTCAAGTATTACACTGTAATGCAGATATACAGTGTCATTGTGGGCAGATTATTTTAAGTAGCCAAGATACCATTTAATAAAGATAAGTTAGTTCAGTGAAACTACTTAAACTCCAGAAGGTTTTCAGGAGAAAACTTACAAGCATGCCTGAGATCCTAATTAGTGTTGGCTGGCTGCAGAAATTATTTTTTTTTAAATATCAGCTTTTTTGACACTCAATGTATAAGGCCTATATTTACAGCTATAGAAACTAAATTTAATTTAATGGTAAAACATGCAGAGATTTCAGCTGCACTTCTTTTTGTACCACTGATATATCCAAACTGTTCATTTTGGCAGTCTAAGCCTGGGACCATTTACTTGAAGGAAGTTATTGGAGGAATGAAACCTTCTAAGACTGTACATTTTGGATTCATCTAAGATTGACCTGTTTGAGTATTTTCGTTGTAGAAAATGAAATGTACATTTTTATTCCAGAGGCATTTCTTCACTGTATCTCATTTTACTATAGAGAATGATACAAGAAAACTATGGAAAAGGGAAGACAAAGAAATGAAGACAATTTTTTTTCTTTCAGTTTGATTAAAATGCATGTAAATTATTTTCTCCTGCAATTTTCATTTAAGTCTCTACTGAGTACCTGTGATTATATCCTCACTGTGAAATTATCTGTGATTTTGATACAAAAAAAATGAGGTATTCTAGGGCATATTGATGTCCTCTAGATCCAGGTGTCTTTTGCACTGCTCTATATGTTAAATTACACCATAATCACACACAAAACCATGTAGAATAACAAAATTACATTTTTTCCAGTGGTCTTTTTTTCCCCCCACCCTTTTCTTCAATTCTATAAGTTTACCATTATCATTTACATAGTAAGATATACGAGTAGACTATGAACTCCATAATCCAAACTAAAAGAGCAGGAAAAGTGCTGGAATTCCTATTTATGGAGTTCCTGTTTAGTTTTGTCTATCACGAATTTTAGGAAAATGTTTTCTCTCTGTTTTTAATCTAGTCTAATGAGATTTACAGCTGTTGACATCTGTAATGGTGACACAATGCCACTGTGCAAGGGTTAGGCTGATAAAATAATGAAATGACAAAATGATACCAACAATGTCCAAATGAAATTGAACTCACCTCAAGTTAAGGTAAACCTTCACTTCCAAGCCTTCATTAGTTTCTTGTTTCTTTTCAAAGCCATTGGTGAGGGATCAAACTCTTCTATGAAACAGCAAGAGATAGGAAGAGACTCAAGATGTGACAGGGACAGCTTAGATTAGATATTAGGAAAAAAAAACTTCATCAAAAGAACTGCGAAGGATTAGAACAGATTGCCCAAAGAAGTGGTAGAATCAGTATCCCTGGAGGTTTTTAAAAGACTTGTAGACAGAGCAGTTAGGAACTCTGTTTAGTGGGAGGTATGGCATTCCTGGGTTAACAGTTGGACTAGGGGATCTGAGAGGTCATTTCAAAATTAAATTATTCTATGATTCTATTCTATTATTATGAATAACTGCCAAAATTTAATACACAATATTACATCTAACAGAATTCTAACCATCTTTGGATGTCTGTCTGTTTAATTGACTTTTGTTTTTTAGTAGCTAGACTAAGCCTCCAATGCAGCAAATCTAAATTGCTATTGCCTACCTTTACAGATTGCTATAACGATGCTTTGTCTTTTCCTAATTACTTAAGACAATGTATCTTTTAGCATGGATGGAAAAGGATTACAAAAGAGGCTCTTCCTGTTCTCAGCTTTATTCTATGGTGATGGCATGGCCCGATGAATGAAGGAGGAAAGAGGAAGATCCCTCCTGGGACCTCCGTCTTCAGGAGAGGGAATGGGGAGTGGCTTTGGCTAGCAGCCAATGGGATAAGGATACAGGGGGATCGGATCAGGATACAGGAACTCCCGGTAGGGTACAAGGTTACAGGGGAAGGTCACAGGAAGGGGGACATGAACCGGGAGCTAGCCGGAAGATGGCCAGGTTTGTTGATTCATTCCTTCTACCTCATTTATTGAATTACAACAACAGATTGCATGCAGAGTTGTGTGATTCGTATCAAGCAATTAAGTGATCTACTGTTAGTTTCTTTTCTGACACTGAGCTCAGACTTCTGATTTGATACCTTTAAACCCATCAGGCTGAGTTACGGTGATAGTTGAAGTTTAATATTGAGAAATTTTTTTATTTTTTATTACAAACATTGAAATGACACAGTATTTTATAGTAAAAATATATATTCTATTTCTTATACTTGTAGTATTAATGAATTTACAGTGGATAGCTATGATTTTTCCAGAAAGGTCTCAGGATGATATAACTGTGCTTCTAATGAAAAATGGCTCTAACAATGACAAACATGGTAAAATATAAGACTGATACGTAAATGGTATTTTTTCCCAATACTTTTTGTGTCCATCATGTGCCCAGTGTGGCAGAAAATGTCTGTAACACAGAGCTCTGCAAGACATCAGAGGCAGAGACCTGTGACAAGAATTCTTCGCGGTTAGACCTGAGAGGGCAGACATTGTGTCATTCCTGATTCTTCTTTAGTCCTTAGGAGTCCTATCATCTTATTCTTCTCAGTGTCACAAATGCTATAGTTTGCCCTCTGTGCACAGAACTACAACAGCTCCATAGCCATTAAACTCACCAGCCTTTTATTTCCTTAGCTACCTGTTACTACTCTCTGTTACGAAACAGTGGTTCTGCCATGGCAAGTTAAGGAAAAGAAGAAAATAACAAAAATGCTTGTTACAGATAAGGCAGACCCATGAAAAGCCCATTGAAAACAACAGGCAGGTACACAAGCTCAGAAATAGTACAGCTCTGAGCTGAGGACTTGCAAACCCAATGCAAAGCTTGTAGGCTGCTCTTAGCAATAGCAATACTGTGGTGTGGGGCTGCAGGCTACATTAACAAACACATTGCACTCACTCTCCAAACCATCATCACCACTGCAAGCAAACCTACACGAGATTATTTATTTATTTATTTATTTATTTATTTATTTATCCTAGCAAGAGGAGACAGGATGTTGCTATTAGTGATTCTTGTAAAGCATTGTGAGCTTTTTATAACTAAAGGGATCTTGGCAATCCCACACACTGGAACTGCAAGCCAATAGAGTTCATATGTTCATGTGCCTTAGCCTCCTGACTTCATAGATTTCTGTCTTCGTGTTTTATTGCAAATTGATCTAAAGTTGCTATGAGTCCTTCTATATTGAATTAAATGAGGACCTTACTAAGCCTTAGGACAGGGTATCAGTGTAGTCCATGTTTGGTGTAGCTCTGCTCAACATTAATTATATAGGATTTCCCATTTGAGATTATCACTAAAAATATCTTCATACATGAGCAAAAAGTTTCTTTTAAATGAAAGCTTATTAGCTGATATAAAACTGGGAACAGTCCAGAATGGATCCATGACTTGTAATACAGTTTCATTAATGACTTTGTTTTCTTCATATGTTTGAGAACAAATTCTTAACTGTTTTTAACAATCTAGCAAAAGACATGCAATTGAACTTGATTTCACAGAATTTTTTTTTCCCCCTAAACTGGAGAAACAGTGTAGAATACTGATGGGTAATCTGATATGCAGTCCATGCTATATGTTAATCAAAGAGCTAGAACCATCTCATTCTGAGGCAACTATCTCACAAGAGAAGAAAGTTATTAAAAAATGTACAAAGTATTTTTCAAAAGTTATTTACTAATTCTTTTTCTGGCCATAACTATTGTCAGGAAATAGTTTTTGGCAAAGACACTAAGGGAAAGGAATTTTATCTTCCTGAAGTTTTTTATAAGAGTTTTCTGACAATTTCTACCGAAAAACAATTTTAAAATTCATAGTTGGACGAAGTATTAATGTTCTCTCACCCCAATTACACCTAACAAGGTAACATCCTTTGTGAATTTGTTTCCAGCTATTCTCTCAGTTCATTTGGTTTATAGATGCTTACTCTGCCATATCTTCTGCATCTGAACAGTTTGGCAATGCCTCCCTCAAACTCTAAATACCCTGAATGTTCTAAAATGAGTTTTGCTAAACTCAGGAAGGTACGAGTTGGTACTGGAGAGACCAGGAAAGCATTGTGTAATGAAAACAAAGGCTTCCAAATAAAGGAAATCTCCAAATAAGCTGTCAGAGTAGGATTTTTTGCCTCCATATTAAAATTTCCTTTCATGTGGTTAGTTTGCATTAAGTGGCTACCTAGGGATATTCTTTACAATTAGTTGACATATTGTTTGGGTTCTTGTTGCTACCCTATATGAACAATGATCTGAAATCAGATGAAAGAATTTTTATCCCCCAATACCTGAGAGACTGCAACCCCCCTCCAAGTTTGCCATTTAAATCCCAACTGTGTTGTTGCCTTTAACTGTGTAAGACAGCAAGACAGCACATTTTGTAGATTAAACCAATAAACTAGCAAACATAAAAGAAACAAATCTCATAATTGTGGATTTCAATTAAAGAAAGGAAGATCAAAGCAAACATTCTGCTTGAAATTGCACAGCTGCTATCTACACAAAATGAGAAAAAAAAATCCTTCTCCAGCTAGCCATAATTTTTAGGGTGGGGGAAGGAGGAGGGAGAGCTCAAACCCTGCAGTAGAACAGATTGCTTATGCTTCTCACGTCCCAATCAGTAATACAGAAATATTGAGTAATAAATTCCCTGTCTCTCCTGATCTGAGAAGCTCCCACCATCTGTGAAAGCCAATTTGTAACAGCTTTAGTATAAAGATTCAGTAAACAGACAATCACAAGCATTGTGCCAAACAGTGCCAACATTTGAAGGAAAAAACATAAAGCCAAAGCGTGAGTAACACCACGACCTTTGTACTGCAAAATTATCCAGCAACCAAAACACTTTTGACTGCAGAGATTTTTTTCCTCCTTTTCCCTATCAGCAAGGAGTGCTGCAGCCTGCACACAACTCAGCTACATCTGTGGGCTGTGTATAGGTCTTGTCCTAATGCGCTGAATTATTATTGATGTCTGGGGCAGTTCTGCTCTGCTGGTGAACCAATAATGTCAAGGTAGTACCTGCAAGATTAATTATAGGAGAGAATGGGCTCTGCTTTCCAGGGACTGAGATTTTAATAGAGACTGAGCATTAGTTTCAGGGGATTCAACAGACAGCTGAACAAATGCCTCAGACAATGTTATACATGCTAAATCCTGGCACTTACCTCTTAGCTGTACTGAAAGAAAAGTTTCAATAGTTATGCTTAAACTGCAAAAAACAGAGGGCTCTATAAACCAAATGAAAATGAAACAAACCCATACCATGATTGCTGAAACAGGTTTGGCTCTCTAAACCCATGTGAGCATGTTGCCCTCTGCAATTACCAAAGAGAAAAAGCACGGTAGCAAATTGCTCTAGCATTAGCAGAAAAGGCAATGGCTTCTTGGTGACTGACAATGCTCAGGTTTTCAAAATACATATGACATTCTACACATGGAAATATAAGTTGGATCAAAGAGCAGAATGTTTTATGCTGTTTCTTTTGCACCACTGCAGTGGAAATTTGTACTCCACAGGGCATTTTAGCTGTGGAGAACTGAGAATATGCAGTGGATGAAGCTGCAGCCATAGCAACAGCTACATAAATTTTCAGGCAATGGCAGACACATGATACACAATTTAAGCAGTATAACTCCTACATTGGCTTAAAAAAAAAGGCAAGGAGAAGAGGGTGTCAAATATGGCTTATTATCAAGTAATCACACCTTCCACTATACCAAGAGCTGGGCTTCCTGCATTTTGCTTGTGTGATCAGAGAGCCAGATGAGAGCTTAACTGCATCTTTCTTTTATTTAACCCCTCACAGATATTATTCCTCTTTATTGTTTTCATTATCACCTAGGCTTAATATTTTTTATAAACTCCTGGGAATTCTGAGGCCAGATTTTCAATATATTGTCCAGCTGCCAACATCTTGTGTCTTTTTGTAGTCGCACAATAGTTTTGACAAAATAATCCCAAAATTAATGAGAGCCACAGGCTGGCGTGGCTCAGCACAGCAAAAGATAGGCTTATGAAATTAATCTCAAAAGGGAATGAAATAAATTCAGACCACTGATTTTTCAGTTTCACAATTGCTAAGTGCTTTACTGCTTTTCTTCAGACTTGGAACACCAGCAGAACTATTAAGCAAATACACTTGAGGCTGAAAAACCTCCAGTAGAATGATATGTTCAAGCTTTCATCTTCACTTTGTGTGCTTAGCTTCTGGGTGATTTGATTTCTTTCACAGTGTCCTGTGAAACTCCACTGTCAAAACGTCATTGGCCACAGGTACATGATAGGAGACCCTGAAGAACTTGGCACATCTCAGACTGTCTAGGAGTTTTGCAAGCCAGCTTAGAGGTTAACCAAAGGGACTCAAATTCTGCTCCAAAATAAAACAGTGAAGCTGCTAAAAGTTTTTCTTTCCATGCTGGAAATTTTTAAAATAATGCTTTCGGAACCAAAAGATGCAATATCAGCTGGAACACGCCAACTTTTTTTCTTGTTTTTTTTTTTAAATTTATTTTAGATTTGTGTTTTAGTAACTGAGTCCATGACAAATCTTAGAGATATTGTTCTAAAACAGACATAACTTCACAAACCTTGCAGTTCTGACAAGGTGGAGAATGCCAGCAAAATTAATTTGAAAAGAATATAATCAATTTGGATAGCAAATCCATTTGCTTCCTCCTAAGTTCAACTCATTTTTCACGAAGAGTAATTTAGTTAATATTAAATAAATAAAAGTGCAAAATCTAAACCTAGCACCTGAGGTAGGAAAACATCTGCTGATACAGCGCTCCCAGATGGGGCTTGTGAAGGAGTGAAGCTGCTATATCTTGTACCTAAGTACCTGAGTTAAGAAAGAGAACTTGCATTAATTTGGTTTGTTTCTGTATCTTTTCATACCAAGATGAATTGAAGCTGCTCAGCAGTGACACAAATAGTGCTCAGTTTCCTGTCATATGGCATAAAGAAGCAAAAGATGTTAGAAGCCTGACTGACAGTGGAGTTTACTATGTTTGTTACCACCCTGAAGACAATCTCTTGCAAGACTGGTTGGCTAAAACATCGCATAATTACCAACCATATTTGAATGAAGTACAAGGCCATGGTTTTACTCTGTCTTTATCCCACACTGGTTTGTGGAGATGTGAAGAAACATGACAAAACTCTGTTACATGAGAGCATCATTCTACTTGATGTTCTATTTGATCTTGTAGTCAAAGCTTCTTAAATATCAACTGGTATTGTTCTTATTGATGGTCTAAGACATGCTGAATTCAAAAGCCTAGACCTGGACATTTTTTTCTTCCAAAGTTTTGAAATAGGAAATAAAAAGCCTTGAATGTTGTAAAAACATTTTAAAAAATTTATGTAGATACTAAATTGAAATAAATTTATAGTCATTATAAAA
Organism: Luscinia megarhynchos; assembly: GCA_034336665.1. NCBI lineage: Eukaryota > Metazoa > Chordata > Aves > Passeriformes > Muscicapidae > Luscinia > Luscinia megarhynchos. The sequence continues at coordinate 33,595,447 of CM067568.1, read as the reverse complement.
TGAAAGCTCCCAGCACAAGTGAAAAAGTTGCCGGAATGACTGTGGACTCAAAGAGAAGATAGGTAGGCCAAGTACATTCAGTCCAGAGTAAATCATAGGTAGGATAGGCTGTTTTAAAACAAATAGGCCTCTTAACAATCAGATTTAAATTTTCCCCAAATGGCACAGTATATCACTGAATGCTGTTGACACTCAAAATCACCTGAACTCTACAAGAAACAGATTTATGACCAAACTTCAAAGCAAAGACTCCAAACATTTATAATATGACTTTTGAAATCACAGACTTTTTATAAATTACTGTGGTCCAACTCTCATAAGATTGCTTTTGTCCCTCATACTTGAAAACAAGTGGTAAGAATGTATCAGACACATCTTTGGTCAGGTGATAGGCATGAGAAAACAGTAGGATAAAGACAAAGTCCACATACTTTCTCCTGTGTACTGGAAGGTATTATGCAGGAGTTATGACCTGAACAACTTCAATTTGCACTGCAGTGCAATGCATCATGCTAAAAATCCTGCCCTGTCTGAATTTTCAATCATTCAAATGTTACCAAATCCCAAAACTGAGTTCAGAAGGTAAGCAGACTTTGGACAACATTAGCCAAGGTGACTTATCAAGAGAAGCAGTAAAATAAGGGGCAAGGAATTACAAAACAGAATGGTCATTCCTAAATTAGCTAATCCATCAAACTAAGAATTAATTATTTAGTGCAGTGGACACTATCACTCCTCAGAAAAAGTCATATTCCACACTAGGGTTGAAGTATCTTTCAAGTGTTTAACAAATAGTAGCTGTATCACTTTTACCTCATATTAATGTAGTTGCTTTGCTAGAGCACTGATACTGGCACCTATGTTTTTTCTTAAGCTTCATGAAAAAGCTACAGAAGTCAGTTTGAAAGTGATTCCTACTCTGTCTGAACACTAACTTAGTGAAGTAAAGTACATCAATTTATTTGAATCAATGATCAAAAGAGGGATATTTTCCTATGACAAAGTCTGTTTCTGGAAAGATGTGGTGAAAATTTAACAGCACAAAAAACCACTAACAGAATAAAATAGCTTTTAATCTCCACCCATGTTCCTCCTCTTAGAGGATAATCAAAAGTCTCAACAACAAACTGCCACATCAACTATGGTGATGTGTCCTGGCTTCTCAGTGAATATTCATTATTTTAAAATTAATTATAAGAACAAACTATTTATATTGTGTTTGTGAACTTCTAGGAAAAATAACAACCTACATTTGTGTGTGATTTTCTTACAGAAATGTTTTTTGTGGCTGAGTAGTTTCACAGCTTTATAACTGTATTCATACAGTCTACCTCATGAAAAAAGAAAGGAATTCAACATTTTTTGTATCTATACTTGCTGTAGTCAAATGCCTTAACTCAGGGAAAGTTATTCTAGGTAGGAAGCTATTAATCAAATAAAAGTAAAACGCCTACCTTCAGTAATGTGTGGCTAGTGCTCCACAGCCTCTGTTTGTAGCTCTTCCTCATGGAGCCCAAAGCCAGCATTTTAGCCCAGATGGCTGTAGGGATGAAGGGTGACTGCATTCCTCCTTCTAAAAAATAGTTGTGACACTACATGACTGTGTATGGGAAAGGAAGAGATAAGGATTACTTTTCCTCACCATCCTTTTTTCCCCAAGAATGCTGGGATTTTGCTCTGAAAGTCACAATATTGATGGGAGTCAGAGAGAGCTGACAAGTACGAGTGCTCAGGAAAGCAGGCTGTAACTATCCATTATCAGAATTAAGAATGTGTTCAGTTTCAGTGTTTTGAGCCAGGAAGGGAAATGGTACCTGAAGGAATACTTCTGGCTCTTCTACAAGACTGAATTAATTTTGTCATTATCACTCCGAGGGGTGATAAAATTCAATTTTACTTACAGTACCCTAGAAGCTTTGAGGCTATCTGTGCTACCTCCTCTCACCAGAAAGGAAGGATAATTATTTTTGTAGGAATGCCCTCCTGTGACACAGGCATCCTAGATTCTTCCCCTATCTCTAGGCAAAGCTTCTCATGAAGTCATAAACAATTCAGCATCTTTTACAGGTTTTAGAAGTGACCTGTGTCTTGATATGCCAAAATCCAGGAAATAAGAAGCACAACTTGAAGAATAATGAGACTATGGCAAGAAAATAAGTATTTGATACCATTTGCAGTAAAAATCTATTTGGGATAAACAATCAGAAACTATATTTTATTTCTTTTTTAAAATGGAAACAGGTTTGTGAAAAATATGGGACTTTCCACTTAATTTTCTGATTTTAAAAAGATACTTTTATTGCAGTTTGAGTTAGTCTCATAGAAGTACAGTTGATTCTGAAACGCCGCCTACTCAAGGATTTCTTTTTCTTTGCAGCATCTATTTCTAGGTCAAATGAGATAGAATATAGCATGATTTTATGAAAAGGTACTGTCCTCTAATTAGATTTTATTCAGGAATTCATGATTTGATTTATCTGAGCACTTCTTTTAGCAATTCACAAGCTCTTCTCATTGCAGATCAGACTGTGATACTTCCTCCTCAAAAATTCTCTTTACCTACATTTCCCTTATTTTTTTGGACCAAATGAAACTAATGACAGCATTTTATTCTCTCTTCTCCAAGGTAATCAAAATTTTTTTCTAGTTAATATGTCACTGATCACACCATCTTCTAA